>RJWH01000999.1:0-497659 GCA_004363575.1 Solenodon paradoxus | reverse complement strand
TGTGTGTGTGTGGTATGTATGGGTGTGTGGGTGCTGTGTGTTGTCTGTGAGGGGTGTGTGGGGTGTGTGTGTATATCTTTGCTCTGTGGCTTAAACTGGAATTCTGAAGCCTCCCTCCTGCTTGCACTGTTCACCTCTTCTGATTCTTAGAAGCTCTTTTCTGTCTTCCCCTCTCACTTCCTACTCACTCCCAGAAGTTATTATTAGCAGATTGCTGAACAGCTACTTGTTTCATTTAAATAAAAAAAGAAGAAACAAAACCTCTGTACCTCTGCATAATGTAGGAGATTCCAGTTTAAACAAAAAGCACTTCAAACTAGGGCTAACAGAAAATGTTCCTTAAATAAAACTTTTTATTTTTTTAAGGAAAGGTGCAGGCAGGAATGAAGGTGAGTACTGGGCAGGCAGGAAAGAGAGAAGAGGAAGAAGCTTTATTTTTATTTCGTTGTTCATCTTGGTTGCTCCCTCTGGCCCTGGGTCTTGGACGAGGGTCCTTGGCCTGTCTGTGGACCATGCTGGGTGGGCTAAGCTACTAACTTTTCTCCATATGACATCAGTATGTATTAATTCCCGGGAATTTGGAATTTGTATGAGCGGAAGAAGTGTTGACTGGCTGGCAAAACCTGGGACCCCTCCTTAGCAACCCATGTCTAGAGATGCACCCCAGATACTCCCCCAGACACTCCCCCAGGCAACTCCAGGCAACCTCAACTCTCACGAAAGCTGCAGGTCCAAAGGCAGGGGTCCTTCCTGGGTTTATAAGAGACTGGTTTAACAGTGAGCTCTCTTTCTGTAACCCCCAATCTGCATGCATCAATTTTGTTTAATTTTTTTTTCCAATAAACTTGCCCCGTGGTGCTGGAATAAGGCGTCTTTCCTTGAGTTCTTTCTGGGATGAACTTCACACTCATGGTCTCAATCACCCCCATCACTTTGTGCCTCTCTCCCAGATGAGTGTCAAGACAAGGTTTAAGTTTTGTTTATCACATCCTGGGTGGCCTCTCAAGGCGCCCACTTCAGCCATCACCTCTGTCCCCGGACCTGACCTCCCTGGTTCTGAGTTCTGACTTCATTCTGCTGCTTCCTTCACTCCAACTTCTCACTTCCTTCCCTCAATGCCTCCCCACATGCCCTTCGGCCTTGGCTTATTAGCTGCCTGTGCTCACCTGACTCCCACTCGGCTGGGAACCACACACCCTGGATTCCAGCGGGGATCCAGAGAATGCCTGAAAGCCCCGCAGAGAGCAGGCTTCGTGGAAGAGACCGGCTGTGAACGCTGGACTTTCCTCGCCCCTGTGCTTTCAGACCAGAGATGTCAGCCTGGTGGAAGGAAATGAGCAGAAATGGAGTCGCAAGCCAACTCATAAAGCTGTCAGTTAACAAAGACTGTGAAGAAAGCCCTGTGAGCCGGGCGCCCCACGTGCTGTGGAAGAACACACAAAACGTTTGACCACTTAGCAGACCCGCAACACATCCGGAAGAAAGACTTCTTAAGATAAAAATCTTAAGACCCAGTCCTTCTATTTCCCAGATGTAAATGTATCTGATCCCAGAGAGAATCCTCACCCGAATGCTTGCAATGCAAACGCACTCCCTACCCCTCATCTTCCCCAGGACGTCAGAAAGCAACCAGCTGCCTGCTTCACATGAACTCTCTGTTGCAGACTGATGAATGCATTCTCTCAGTTATGGGTGGCCCACTTTTTCCTCTAGGGATTCCACCCTGGGACCATACGATGACCAGGATACTGTGCCCCCGCAACTTCCCCAGTCCACCCACAGCCTGACTCTGACAATAAAGCTTTTTTTAATCAACCTTCTTTATTATGAAGTGGTATTTAAGTTAAGAGCGTGGTCATAAAAGTTTGTGTACTTTCAACAACGACATGGATGATGTTTTGCACGAATTGGAGGAGAATTGCCCTTTGTTAGTTGTGACAGGGTGCGTGAGGCACAGGACAGAGGTCTCTGGCACATCTGTCTCCGCCCCCAAATCTTCAGCCTTCTGCGGACAGCTCATCCACTTCCCTACAACAGAGGACTCCTGCGTCAGCCCCAGAAGTGACACCTGAGAGAGACTAGGAGGGACTTCTGCCATCACCCTTTAGGCCACAATGGCGCTTCCTGATGACAAGGTTACTTGTTCTAAGAACCGCGTAGCTTTCACAAACGGCTGCAGTACACATCCTACTGCTCTTTTCCTTCAAGCTTCATAAAATCACAACTATTAGGACCAGTTTCCATAGCCTGTACACCGAAGCCATCAAAGTGGTTTCTTTAAGCCTGTTGATTCCTGAGAGTTGCGACTGTACAAACAGAAGTCAACGGATGTTATGCTGTGGTTGCTTAAGAGAAGAGATATCCATCTAAGTAACTTGGAAACTGGTGCGTACGCAGGGCGCCCTACCTCCCATCTGCGAAGCAGGCGGAAACCAAGCCCCAGAGTTTCATTGGAAGGCTGTCCTGTCTGTGCCTTATAAATGAGACCCTCAGTACAGAAATCAGTCACTCAGGCAAGTCAAGGAGCAAGACTCAAGAAAGGGGGACAGGAAGTACATGCTATATTGTGCACCAAAGAGTGGTGTTCCAGTGTGTGTCCATTCAAAAAAATGTGTGTGTGTGTGTGTGTGTGTGTGTGTGTGTGTGTGTGTGTGTGTGTGTGTAGAGTGATGATCTATTCTGTGCCCAGAATTGCTTAGTGCTGAGTTGTCCATAAAAGCAGCCAGGGTTACTTCCCATTAAGGGATTGACTGACTGCCCCTCATAACATTAGAGGGCTGGCTCTGTCTGCAGGAATACCTGCCCTGTAGGGGAGATGACAGTTAAACTGGGCTTTGAAGGATGAGTAGGAGTTCACCAGGCAGAGAAAAAGTGAGCAAAACCATGGAGGGGTGACCAGGGTGGCACCAGTCGAGGAGTAACTGGAATATAACAGGATTTGCTAGCAGATGGAGGTGGAAGGGAAAGGGCCAAATTAGAAAAGTCTCTATGCTATTTATGTGCTAAGACACTCATGCTTCACCCTTTTTTGACAGTTTGACCCTTAGTCCAAACATAAAGCTCTCTTGATGCTTAACTAGAGTCTTGGTTCTACGTTTCATCCGATCTCAGAAGGATGAAAAACGACTTTCTTAACTCCTATCTTTCTTTTTCATTTTAACTTCTGAAAGTGAATACTACAACCACCATTTCTTGTTTTCTCTTATTCAGATATGAGGCTGCCTAACAATGGAATAATTCATTTCTTTATTTCTCAATATTTCCCTTTGAAGGTTTTTTTCAGACTTTATAAAAATCTGAATACTTTTGGCTGTTGTTACTCAGGGAAAGCTGAAGTCCCTCCAAAGCACAGCAAGAGGCCAATTTCCTGAGGACAAAGGAGACTATGTTAGACCCACTGAAGGACTCCGGCACTAGGAGTGCCAAGAGCAAGATGAGAGTGAAGAGTCCAAAGCTGAACTGAATTCCATGTTAACAGGACTGAGCCCCACTGCAGCCCCACTGCATGGTGGGCTTCTCGAGTGTCCTGCGCGTGCCGAGTATGCCACCATCCCCAGACGGGAAAGAACGCAATGTGTAATAGTCACCTCTCCTCCTCTCTTTCTCCCCACTCACACCAGTGGGCTTCACATAACAGCGGACACTCCTGCCTCTACAGTCGAGGTCTCTGACTCTGATCTTCTGGATTCACACTCCCACCCACCTATTCAACTTCCCCACTCACACTTACACATCTTGATTTCTGCATCCCTTATGTGGTAGAGGGTATTTTTCAAAGACACCACCACCTCTCCCATCCCCTATGCAATTCTACAGCGTAACACTCTCCATCAAGTGCCAGGCTCATGTGCCCTCCCTTTGAAACTGGTCTGGCTTTGGGACTCCCAGAAGTCATAGAATACAGTCGAGATTAGGCTCTCAGACTTCTGAGTCTAGAGCATGAAAATGTCATGCACTGGTGCGCCCTGGTGGAGCAGCGGTTAGGTCCACTGCCTCTGACTGCAGTCTACAGACATCTAAGGACCCGGGTTCTCATCCTGGACACACTTAGTTGTTTAGTAAAACATTTAGAAAATACTCTGCATCTTCCACCTCTAAGTTTCCTGATACTCCTTTAAGACATTAGATTTAAATAACAACTACCAGTCAACTACTTCACTGAACCAAACACATCTGGGTATAATCTTGATGAAGTCCCTTCAGGTAGAATAGTGCACATTTTAGTCATCGGGACTTTCTGCTGCTCTATTAAGGAAAAAAACCCGCAAATCAGAGTAAGAGCTTATCTGCTCACAGGCCATTAGAAGACTTTTTAATCCTATAAGTAATTTAAACATCCTATAGAAAGATTAGAAAACAAATAAAAATGAAAATAAAAACAATTCAAAATCCTACCACCTGAAGGTAATAAGCATTACTAATTGATGCCTACTCTTTTGTCATTTTGGCAATGTGTTCGTGTACATATTTATAACTGTTCTTCTGCAGCTAGAACCACACCAAAATTACTGCTTTAAGGGAGTTTGAAATCTGCTTTGCCTCTTAACATGAAGGAATATTTCACGCATGAGTGGAGCTGTCACAGGCTCTCCTTTCTCTCTGAATGAAACTTGATTTGTCTGGGGAGAGACTCGGTGACACAGAATCAGGGCATCTGTCTCCTGGTCCCCCTGCAGCCGAGCGTTCAATAACAGGCTGCTGGGTGGACACTTTCATTTTCAGAGCTGGGTTGTCCTGTCCGTTAAAATGGGACCAATGGCCACAACAGCTCGGCACAGAGAAGCTCTGTGCCTTCTCCCTGTGTGTTACAAGTGTAAAGAAAATGGCAGAGCATGGTCAGGTGTGGCATTGCTCAGCCAATCAACTTTTTAGAAACATTCTAGAAAATGCTGGAACCTCTGGTATGATCATCGATCCCTGTGACATTTACTCCAATGCTGGGTAATTTACATACTAGCTGGACATTCTTCCAAAATGTCATTCGTTCATTAGTTCATTCACTCACTCAACAAATACGCACTGAACACCTCTCTGGTTACAAGTGTTCTGGAGAAAGAGGTTAGAAAGGCAGGCCTGACACCTACCTGCAAGGAGCTCAGTCTAGTGGTAGGAGATAGGCAGGTAAAGAAAAAGGTATAGCAAGCCCTGGGGATTGTCATGGAACAGGTAAAGGTGACTGGAAAGTCGCGGTCAGGCTGTGGGCTGTGGCCAGGGTGTTCACAGTCTGCTCCATGGAGAAAGCTACATCCTGAGTCTTGAGAAGGAACAGGATAATCAGTGGGAGAGGAAAGATGGAGAAGAGAGACAGTGAGGTAGAAGGAAAGGGCATTAAGGAAGAGTAAATTACCCCAAAGCATGTCTACAACTATGAGTCATTCTGAAGCCCTGGAGCAAGGACAATGGCATGTGTTGAGCAGCAGCCAGGACCAAGCAGAGTAGGGCAGTGGGCTTGAAGGCCGCCAGCTTCAGAGGCAGAAGAAACTGCTCCTTCCAAACTCAGCAATTCACTTTCATCTCATCTCTCAGATTTTGCTTATCTCCAAACCAGGAATAACCAGTCACTCCTCACAAGGTTCTTCTAAGGGATAGAAAGAGCATGGAAGGCACCTGCCACGCCCATCAATGTGATGGGAGTAGTTATTATTATTCAAACAAAGCTGCCCCCACCCTCTTTGGCTCCGGTGGCTCAGGTGCAGGCTTGGACAGTCTTGGATCGGGTGTGAGACCCGCAAAAAATAAATGCAAGTAGGGGTCAGTCTCTGACTTCCTAGGGAGTTTTTTATCCTGTGGGCAGTGGAGGTCACAGGAGGACTTTAAACAGAGAGTTACACTGCGAGATGTGCTTTGCAGAGCTCTCTGTGGACCAGCGGTGCGGAACCTTGGAGCCTCTTAGAACTCTAACCAGGCCATTCTATGTAAATGCCTATGAGCGCTTTCCGGAAAAAGGTTCCCTCGTTCTCATTAATCTCCTGTCTTCGTAAAGGTCAAGAACCCCTGCAGGAGAGAACACCATGAACAGGGTAGGCGAGGGAAGTGGGGGGACTCGATGTCATATCATGAAAATATTCATGCAGTCCTACTGAGATGGCCACACGATAAGGAAGTGACACCTCCTGCCAACAGCCGTGCAAGGGAGTCATCTTGGAAGTATGTCTCCAGCCCCAGCTTAAACTTCACATGATGAAGCCCCAGCCAACTTCATTTTTCTTTCTTTCTTTTTCTTTTTTTGTTAAGAAAAAGTACAGGCAGGAATGAAGGCAAGCAGGCAGGCAACAGAGAGGAGGAAGAAGCATTTTATTTATTTGCTTTAGTTGTTCACATTGGCTGCACCACCAGAACCAGGATGTGAACTCAGGTACTTAGGATGCCCATGGACTGCGCTCCTCTGGAGGCAGCTGACCTAATGCTACCATCAGGTCACGCTCCAGTCCACTTCTTGACTGCAAACTCACAAGCGATTCCAAACCAGAAGCCACCTGTTAAATCACTCCAGATTCCTGACTGATAGAAACTGTGTGAAATAGCAAATGTCATTAAGTCATAAAGTTTGGACTTAATTCGCTACAGAAAAATAGATGACTAGCTCCTTTAACTTACTACAGCTTCACTCCTGGGCACCACTGCCTTGGACTCACTTGAGAAGGAAGTTTTCATAATATTCTCCTGTATGATATTTCTACACGTGACCCCCAGCAAGCAGACTCTTCGCCCGGCACTGCTCCACCTCCGGCTTCCTGACGTAGTAACAGTGTGTGTCCCGGGCTCGAAACCAACAGCACGTGTGCGCCCGCATGACCCACTTCATCCTCACACCTTGGGCCAAGGGAACACTGACTTTTGCACTCGTCCATTTTGTAGTTAGCAAAACAGAGACACAGAGAAACTGAAGCGATTGTCCACGGTCACACAGGCAGTAAGCGGGGACTCCAACCAAATCTTCTGACTCAAAACCCCGGACTCTCTCTCTTGTGGTTTGCTGGAGCTGCCATGACAAAGTGGTACAGACTGAGCAGCATAAAAACGTGGAAATTTCTTTTCTCACAGTCCAGGGGCTAGAAGTCCAAAATCCAGGTGTCAGCGGGGTTGGCTCCTCTGGAAGATCTGAGGGAAAATCTGATCAACGCCTTTCTAGTAGCTTCTGGTGTCGCTGGCTATCTTGCATGTTCCTCAGTTTACATGTAGCTGCCTCTCTCCAGTCTCTGCCTCCATCCTCATGTGGCCATTCACTCTCATCTCATCTCATCTCTCCTATGTGCCTCCCTCCTCTTCTTTTCAGGATTCCAGTCATATTGGATTAAGGACCCACTCTAATGATGTAACTTTTTCTATGACGAAAAAAATATGTATTTAGAATCAGCTAACTGGACTCAGCGGATCCCAGTTTTGCTGACACTAGCCAAAGCCTCGCAGCCCAGAGCTGGGGGGACACATGCCTTCTCCACATCAGGTCCGAGTGGGGTGCTGACCTTGCCATGTCCCTGCTGCTTCAGGTCTCTCTGATCTGCGGCTCGTCATTCTTGCCACTCACAACTAGCAGCGTGCTGGTGTCTTCTGTCCTCGTCATGGCGGACTCGGTGGCTGGGGGAACTTGATGATGACAGAGTGGTGTAGGATATCTGGGCTGTCTCTGGAGCCTGCAGTGTCTTGGACCATTGGAAGATGGGTGACCCAGGGGTCTTTTTTTTGTTAATGACTGTGGGTGCCTCTCAGCTGCTCTTCCCCTCTAAAGCCTTTGCTTGGCTTCAGCTTTAGGAGGCACGGAAGCTTCATTCTTTGCTTTCAGTCTCTTTTTCATAAAAAACAACTTATTTTTTAACTGAATCTCCAAAGACCCTATTTTCAAATGAAGTCTCATTCACAGGTGCCTGGGCTTAGAACTGCAACATATCTTTTGGGAGGGAGGGGGAGAACACAATGTAACACACAACACTCTCAAAAGTTACATACTTCCTTAAACAGACAAGCCAGAGAGATGCATCCGGCTGAGCCTAAGCTGGGAATTCCTGAAACGGTCCTGGCTGCTGCTATCTTCCTTTGCCAGGGTCAAAGTGCAACCTGAGAAAGAAGTGACCGAGAACAGTACTGCAAACACCCACCAGGGGGCACCACTTGACCAGACAATGACTCCACAACTAAAGTGGTTTTATTTAAATACCCTAAGGGATTTGTTTCTTACCTTCAGTTCTTGGGAGCTCTTCAGAGTCCTCAGCACAGGGTGCTCTTTTGGGGTGTCAAGAGATAAATTAGAGGGGCTAAGCAGAGATAAATTAGAGGGGCTAAGCGCTCCACTAGATTTGAGATTCAAGTGGGATCACACCTCTCCAGTTACTTGAAGAGCAGGCTGATCATCTCCCTCTCAGAGGCAAACTCCAACTCTAAGCAAAGAAACCTCTGGTTAGGCCACCCTGTCAGCCCCATCTCTCCTCCCCCGGTACTCTGGTACCCCTTAGACTCACGTCACACACACTTGCCCCAAAACCCCACTGTAGATATCAGTTCCCCTCAAGAGTCCCCAAGTACCCAAATCACTTCTCCCACAAAGAAAATGTCCAGTTCCCTAAGGTCGATAGTAAGGAAAGCCCCTCTTGACTCAGGCAGTGTAACACTCTGCTGGGCTGAGCAAGAGGAGGGAGGGAGCGAGGCCTCACAGAAGCAGCCTCTGTGAGCAGCCCCAACTCCTACCCTTTCCTTATTCATCTGCTCACTCAGGCTTCACTCTGATTGGGGCTCTTCAGAGATGGTTAAAGACTCAGCATATTCCCCACGGTCCCCTTTACTATTTCCTCACAGGTGGTAGCTGTATCCATCATTCATTCACTTCACATATATTTTTGAGCATCCAACTGTGTCTGCTGTGGGGCAGGCGCTGGCGGGGGTGGAGCTGGAGGGGTGACAACAAACGTAAGGTCTTTCTACCCTCAGAATTTACATTCAGTGTCAGATGGCTCCAAATTCCTTGCCTGGCTAATGTGAACTGTTGCTAAATTATGGACGGGTATGTTGACATCAATTTGAGGAGTGGGGAAACTGCACAATGGGGACCCTACACATGAGTTTATTTTAATTATAAAATAAAGGTCCTGCAATAAAACATATGTACACACATACATACATACATAATGGAGGGAGGGGAGTCAAAGAAAGAAAAACAGATTGTGCTTTAGGAAGGAAACTAACCATCATAACAGAGAGGATCATGGGAAAGTCCTTGAAGCAAGATTTCACCAAAGAAAGGTGAGTGAATGCAGGGGGGAGGTGAGACTCCGGGAAGAGGAGATATTGCAGTGTTACACTTTCCCACCGACTTTCGGTGGCAGCTCTTGCCCGATAAATGGCGGCTACTTCCCTTGGATAGAAAGCTCATGTTGACTGGAGGAATGAGGGATGACTTCTGACGGCAGAGGGAGTGGCCCACAAACAATACATGGAACTTAGCATCTTTCCAACCCATCCATATTTCTGAGTAAGGTGCCAGAGAAGTATCTCCAAGCAAGGTGGTCTTCAGTAATAGACATGAAGGCCCTGCCCCAACATTTAATGTTGTGGTCAGTCTCAGCTTCCCTCCCTTCCATTCCCCATACCAGGATTTCTCCAAGTGGGAACCACCTCCAAGTGGGAACCACCTGGTACCTGTACAATAGGGGTTATTGGGCTCTGACCCAGACTTGGTGAATCAGACCTTCTAGAGATGGAAACCATAAATGTGTGCTTCTTGCAGGTGGCCCAGGTGTTCACAGAGGCTCCACAGTTCACTCCTGAGAAGACGCCTGGGTCAACACCAATGCAGGTATTATTGTACTGTGCTTATTTTTGTGGGGAAGTGGGGGATGAAAAGTGTTATGGATTCAGTCGTGCCTTCCAGATTTGAAGTCCTCACCCTGAGTACCTAAGAAATTGACCTCATTTAGAAGTAGGGTTGCTGCAGATGTAATTAGTTAACATGACAGATTTAGGGTGGACCTTTATTTGCTGTCAGTAGTGTCCTTTAAAAAAGGGGAAATTTGAACACAGACCCCCACATAGGGAGAAAGCCATGAAGGTCAAGGTGATGCTTATAAGAAGCTAAAGATTGTCAGCAAACCACCAGAAGCAGAGAGAGGACCACAGAACAGTCTCACTCCCCGGCCCCAGCAGAAATCAACCCTGGGCTGCAGACTGCTGGACTTCAGGACTGGGAGGCAACAGGTTTCTGTCGTCTACACCACCATACCTGTGGAACTTGGCTAGAGCAGCCCTGGCTGACAAATGGAGAAAGGCAGAATGGTGCAAACATGACACAGTGCTTCACAACACGCCTGCCAGTCTAGACTGCACCATTTCAGGGAAAGGAAGAGAAATTCTGTTGCTTCTGACCTACATCTCTCTCCCATGAAGTCACAGGGAGCATCAATAAACCCAGGAAGCTCCTTCTCTTCTGTCTCATTGTCCTCCATTAAAAGACACATTTCACAAGCTGATGGATGGTAATGATATCAGTTACCGTTGGTGCCCAAATAAAGAGCCAGTGGCTAGCACAAACGAAGGGGTTAAAAGAGGAAGGATGACAAGCTGTTAGATGTCTGGAGGATATGAGGGGTGTCCTTTGCGGCAGGAAATCCCCACCTCAATCTCATGGAACATACTATATTTTCCCGGGGGAAAACCAATAATCTTCTGTCAAAACATCTTAAAGCTCAGTCTAGAGAAGATTACAAGGGGCATGAAAGAACTTTTTAGGGTAATATAAAGGTTCTTTATCACAATGATTGTGGTTGGTTGTTACATAACTGCTAATTTTGTCAAAATTCATTCATCGTACACTTATTTGTTGCACATGCTTTCTACCTCAATACAGCTGATTAAATTTAAATAACCCATAAAAGAAAATTCAGGTTAAATGTGTTTGATGATCATCAGGAAGAAAAACACCTTTTTTTGCAAATCAAGTTTTTAACAAGAAACCAGGTTAGAGATTGGTCATTTGATTTGAAACACAATACAGAAAATAGGGGGGAAAGATTATTCTATGGTACTTTAATCAGAAAACACATGTATGTCAGTATCTTCAGTCAGACAGGTAGTCTGATGTCTAAAATGTGATAAAAAGAAAAGTAATTAGAAAATTCTCTTTTTTCTGAATACAGAGCAAAACTTAAAAGAACTTGGGAATAAGCCCTGAATATAAATGCAGAAATAAGCAGAAAAGCATTCCCATTAAAACAAAGTAAAAGGTCTACTGGTAACTTTAAAATTAAAAGATGGAAGCGGGACATGATCATGGCACTGAGCTAAGACATGTGTCCACAACTCTAGCCCTAACTTCAAACTGTATGTTACATGGAGACTTTGCAGCATCTTCTTGTTAGATAAACAAATGTCTGTACTTTTAGGAATAATTTCAAAGACTTGAGCTCAGTTTGAGAGAAATGGATGTTAACTCCAGTATTATTTTCTATCTCAGAGCTCGCCTGATCTTACACCGAACTTAGAGTCCTCCAGGAATCAGTACTCCCATAAACAGGTTCTCACTCATGTCTCCATACCTAGTTAGCATCATAGTGTAGTAAAGACCCTGGCTGGGATGTCATCCTTGATTGTAAAAGATGAGGAGCTACTGGTTGGTGTGGTGAGGATCAAAGGAAGTTACATGAGGCACACAGAGCATGGCTTGACTCTGGAAAGTAGAAATTCACTTGTAGTGGTTATTAAAGCTGATGAACAGGCACGACCTGGTAGAGTAATGGTTAGGTCAACCACCTCCAGAGTAGCGCAGTCCATGTACAAGGACTCAGGTTAGTGTCCTGGGTCCAGGAGGAACAAATGATGTGAACGACTAAATAAAACAATGTTTAAATTAAGTGCTCTTCACTCTTCCTGCTTGCTTGCTTTCTCACCTTTATTCCTGCCTGCACCATTTAACAAAGTGGATAAACAACAGACAGGAATTGCAAAGCTCTGGCATCTCTCCCACTTACCTGAAGCACACTTTCTGGGTTGTTAGAGATAACGGACTTTTCGACACTGAGGTCTTCCTCTTGGCCAACCAGAAAATCTTTCAGCATCTGGATAAAACTGTTAGTTTAAAAACAATAAAATAAACAGTAAACTCAATTTTTTTAAGTCCCTGAAATTCAACCCATAGAGTAAAAATTAAATCAAATGAATTATATATGCAGAATAATATCAATTAGTAAACTTCCTACATTTTATATAATGTATAGAAAATTTTAGGGTGTAAACATGAGCATTTTGGTGCAAATCTAATTATAATTTGTAAGTTTATTATATTTTTTTCCTAATCTTTATATTTTAGTAAAAGAAATGTGTCGGGAGCATTACCGATTTTTATCTTAGGATCCGAAATGGATTTGGAATCATAGGAAAAACAAGAATTAAGCTAGAAAACCTTAAAAGAACCACAAATGTACTTAGGTTGATGTTCCTTAGAATAAAAAGAAAGAGCAACAGACTTGAAAAAAGTTTTTGAAAGTCTGTTATAGTTACTTCATTCTCTAAGGAGCCAAAAATAAAAAAAGAGAAGTAAAAACAGATTATGCTATGTGCAATATAAATCTCAATGATTACCATTAAAAAGATTAACAAGATTAATTATCAAGTCAGTTAATGTACTGTACTTGGATTAAATTTTTGTCCTAAAGAAGAGTGGATGCCTTCACTTTCTTCCTCTAAAATATAAAGTGACATAATAGTCTTGCCCAATGTCAAAGCTTTTATTTTGAGAAAGATACATCAAAAAGAAGTTAAACCAAAAGAACCTGTTGTGATTTTGTTAATGAGTCCTTCTCACAGTCATAGTAAAACATTTACTGTAGCTTCACAGGGATTTATAATTTATGTACTTACAAGGTCTACAAGTAAAAAACTAAATCCATATTAGAGAACTGCTGAACTTTATTTCATTCGTTCACTCATTCAACAACTAATTGTTGAGGGTCATCATATGCTATTTCAGGCAAGGAAGAGAGTGGGGAATTTGACATACACGACATCCCCTTAGCAGACTGACAGTCTAAAGGGGAGCGGGCAGCACACTCATAAAGGGCATGGTGCCAGGTGGTGTCAGGTGCTACAGAAGGGGAAATCCAAAGTAGGGGGTTATGAAGTGCTGAGGAAGAAAGCGGTAGATATTTTGTATGAGAAAAGGGAAGGGTATACTTTAAATATGGGCAGCTATTATCACTGTACTTCAATAAAGTTGTTTAAAATAAAAGAATGAATCAAAAAATGGGCAGAGAATCTGAATAGACACTTCTCCAAAGACGACATAGACGTGACCAGCAGCCACATGAACACATGCTCATGTCACTTATTATTAGAAAAATGCAAATCATGAACCCCAATGAGCTGTCATCTCACACCTGTGAGAACCGTCGACATCAAAAAGACAAGGAACAGCAGATATTGGCAAGGGGCTGCTGAATAAAGGAATCCTTGGACACTGTTGGTGGGGATGTTAAAACGGTGCCGTCACTTGAAAACTCTGTGTAGATGCCCCAGAAAGTTAGGAAGAAGACTACCACGCAACCCAGCAATGTCACTTCTAGGTATCTATCCAAAGACATGAAAAGACTAACTTGAAAAAATATATGCTCCCCTGTTGTCATCACTACACTATCTGTAATAGTCAAAAAGGAAAACGACTTAAGTATCCATTGACATGTCTGCAGACAAAGAAGATGTGGCATGTAAGCACAACATATACTACTTAGCTACTGGGAAAAGAAAAAGATTCAATCCTGCCACTTGCAACAACATGGATGGAACTAGAAGGGATTATGCTAAGTGAAATGAATCAGAAGGAGAAAACAAATACCAAACCATTTTTCTCATATGTGGAATATAAAGAAACAAAGCAAACACACAGACAAAATAAAAACTACGCATGTGCACTGACAACAGAACTGAGGTTCCCAGAAGGGAAGGAGGTAGAGGTGGAAGGAAGGGGTAGGGAGGTCTCCTGGACAGCAGTGGTGGACTATTAGAAATGTGGGCATGGTGTGATACCATATATTTGATAAAGAGATTCTGCACATCTAAAACTTATATTGTGTTGTAACTCAATGTTACCTCAATAAAAAATAAAAGAATGCGCTATTTGGACAGGTAAAAAAGCTTCTGTGGTAATTATCTCTTTCTACATTTGTCCTCTTCTCCTATCCTTCTGGGACATAACAACATTGCACTCCCCATGTACTTTGAAATTTTGTGTGGCCAGGTCACTTGCTTTGGTTCCTAAAATGTAAACAGAAATGATTCCATCCATTCTTGATGGGCTCTTCACCTGTAAATTCATAATTAGTGCTTTGTCCTCCCACCCGAATGATGGTGGGCACAAGTGTTTCAATGAGACTTCAGTCAGCCTAGGTCCACAAGTGCCCACGCAGAGTGCCAGTGGGGTGGGCAGTCCGAGTGTGAGATGAATTTCATTGTGTTAGTAACTGGGCTGTTGGGAGATCTTTGTTACTGCAGCTAATTTAGTCCATCCCAACTAAACATGTCCTAAGGACAGATGTGTCCAATCACAGAGGAAGGGTTGTTTGGCACCAGGAAGAAAACTGATCCAGTGGCCTCTGAGGTCTCTTCCAACTTGAAGACAAAGAGTTATAGGTCACAGGTGTCACTGGCCTGGGTATTTATTGAGGTCCCCTTTTCAAGTCTCCACCTGCCTGCGCAGCATTTGGTTCCTTCTCGAAATTAACACCCAGATACATCTGCGTCCCCAGGTACTCAGACACAGGTTACCTCCTGTACTTTAAGTCCCGTTACCAAGGAAAGTCACTGTATTGCATAGGCTGTGACCAATGCCCCTGCTAAGAACGCCATGCCCTTTCATTCCCAATGCCACTGCTCCCTGCAAAGTCAGGGATGCTCCTTTCTAGACCTTTTGAGGGCTCTCCTCCAGGGGACTGGGCCATGGTTCTACATCCAACTATGTGCCTATGAGGGCAGAAGACCCTGTCTTTTCTTTGTTTTGCTTTTCTTTTTTAAGGAAAGGTGCAGGCAGGAATGAAGGCAAGTGGGCAGGCAGGCAGAGAGAGGAGGAAGCAGTATTTTATTTTATTCTATTTTATTTTAATTTAGTTGTTCACACTGGTTGTTTGCCCCCAGACCTGGGACTCAAACCCAGGGGTAGTGGCCTTCAGAGGTGATTGACCTAACCACTGCTCCATCAGAGCACACCCAGAAGGCCCTTCCAGTCACTGTCCACCTGTCCATTCCCATGTGGTTCTGGGAAACAGGAATCCTTGTATGGCTGGCAGCCCTCTGAGGTTCCTAGTTGGTCATTAATGTAACACATTGTCAGATAGCGAGAAGAAAGCAGCAGTTACTTACAGGACCTCTGTCCTAGGAGGAGTGGGTAAGGATCAGTTTTGGAAGAAATTCCCCTTTCCCTAAGACAAATCTCCAGCATGCCTAGGCTTTTGGAAATTGTCAAAAACCTCCCCTGGAGAGAAAGGAGAAAGAATTTGGAAAAAAACACAAATTAATTTTGCAATAAATATTCCTTCCACACAATGAGCAATACCTCAGAATAGAAGCTGTCACCAAGAATATATAAGAGGAAATTTATTTCCTCTTAAATATCCAAAGTTACCAAGTTGGAAAGCAATTTTCATACTATTATTCAAGAAAATTTGACTCCTTCAAACCGATGCTTGAGTATTTCCTTTTGCTTTTGTAATATTTGGCTTTATATTTGCAAACAAAATGATTTCTTTGGGAGTTTTCCCAAAACAAAGTCTTTCTCATAGGCCTAAATTTTTGTTTTTGTACCGAATACCAAACTGTTCTTCGCTTTGAAATGGTAGCTTACTTTTTATTTCTAATACTCTGCTTAGGTTTCTGAGACCTCTGGGTTCAGTTGCAGTCAATAACCCAAACTACCTCTGTAACCAAGTGATTTCTTATCCACAGACGTTTCTAGCAGGAAGAAAACTTAGCTCTAAAGAATAGGATCGGTGTCTTTCTTCTGAAATAGTTTTCATCAGAAACAATCTGCTATACTCAGGAGTATAAATCAAACTTAATATGCAAAAAGTCAAACAAGAAAGCAACAATGTATTTGAGTCATGGAGGAAGAAATATATACAAAATACTAATTCTAGACAATAACAGCCTTCACAATTTTTCAGCATGAGGCCTTCTCTGTGATTTAGAAGCAAGCATGTGTATTTGCTATAAGGATTAGAGAAAAGTAAAATGTAAAGCCAAACTACCACTAAGGAAGAGGGAGAAAGGTCTCAGATAAGGTCTGATGCCAATTTATGGAGGATGAAGCCAAAAGGACTTGGGAAAAAAATGTATTTTCCCCATAGTTGAAGTCACTTGGGAGCTTAGTTAAGGTATATCTGTCTTTTGAACAAGGTTGGGATTTCTGAGATACAATGAGGCCCTGATTGTTCTCAGAGGGAAGACACTCCCAACCCAATTTCTTCCAAAATATGTTGATCTCCACATTTCCAATAGAAGGGGATTCTGGATTCAGTCTTGCTTTTTAATTCAAAATACTCAGCTGACAGCTCCTAATCTTAGAAATGTATCCCCAGCAGGTATCCCCAGCAGAGGACCAGCAGATGCTTCCCCCTCATAAGCCACATTCCCCTAAAGTGGGATGCAGAGGGGCTGATGTCGACAGCCTTTGAGAGTCTCTTCAGCACCGGTGCCTGTGAAGCTTGTCCGTTTTGCCCCAGGCCCCCGCTCAATGCCACCGGAGAGGACCTGGCAGGTTCAGAGAGCTGATTGCGGTCAGATAAGCCTGCCTCCCGACTCAGGGATTGGCCCTAGCTGGACAGCTGGGGTTCCAACCTCCTGGTCACACATTAACCGTGTTCCGGGTTGGCAGTTAACAGGTGAAAGGAAGTCCTTTCTCGACTGAGAGCTGCCAATGACAAAGTCATCAGGAGGCCCAATTTGGCAAAAGTGCTGCTTCTTCCTCAGTGGGGGCACTTGGCGTGCCCGGTCCTCTGTCACCCCTCCATCCTGAGAACCGCTGGCCCCTCCCGGGCCTGCAACCTGCGCTCGGGCCGCTGTGCCCTTCGGCCGGCCTGGTCTTCCCAGCGCCCGCGCCCCCTGCCCGGGTCTCTGCGAGGATCTCTGCACGCCCCAACCTGGGTCCGGGATCCTCCGCTCACCAGGGCCTCCCCAAGAGCGCGCGCCCCACCGCGACCTCCGCACACGTCCCTCCACCCGCCCAGAGTCCTCGCGCCCCCGCGCCCCGCACCCGGCCCGGCCTCCCGCGCGCCCGTCGCGGGCGGCGTGCGCACGCGCGACCACGGGCGGGGGCCAGCCGTCGCGCTCCCCCTTCTCCCGCCTCCAGCTGGCGGCCCTCGGTCGCTTCCACAGCCCGGCGCGCGGGGAGTGCGCACGGCCGTGCGCCTGCGCGGAGCCGGCAGTCCGGCAGGGCCGCAGCCGCGGGGTGGCCGGCGGTTGCCTTGGGGACGGCGGGCCCCTCCCTCCTCTGGTCCTCCTGCCCCGCTGCTCCCCACCCGGACCCGAGACGCGCGGACGACCCGGCCCTCCGCTCGCGCCGGTCCGGCCGGAGCTGCCGCCGGTGACCCGGCCAGAGGCGGTGCCTCTTCCAAGATGTCGCAGACGGCCATGTCCGAGACCTACGGTACGAGGCCGGGTCGGGCGCGGCGAGGGGCGCGGCGGGGCTGCGGACTCGGCGCCGCGGGCCGGGCGTCGGGGGCGCGGAGGTGCGGATCGGGGCTCTGGGGCGCGGGCCGGCTGTGCGGAGCCCGGTGTCCGTGATGTGCTTTTTCAAGTTTCTCCTGCCCTTTTTCCGCTTACGATTCTTCCTTTCTTAGTCTCGTTTCAGTAGCTCAGGGTTTGGGGAGGCAGTTGGAGACTCAGTTCTTGTGCAGTATTGTCCCCAGCGAGGCATGTGAAAGACTTAGGGCGACGCCTGCATTTCAGTGTATTCCTCAGATACTCCCGTCTGACCTTTCCTGCTTTGGAATTTCTTTCTGGGCCCGGTGATTACAATGCGTTGACAATAGATCAATCCATTTCTTCCTCCGCCTCCTGCCTTTCTCCCTCTCTGTGTCTCTGTCTCTCTCGGTTTTTAGCCTTTTCTAGGTTGCATTGTGGCTATTTATAAATGCGTCTTTTAAAGAGCGTACACACCTTGGAAGAAGAGTCCTGTCTAATTTTTGCTCCCCGATAGCCCCTCACATCTGGAGGCACTCAGCACTTTTTCCCCCCAATAAACTAAAGCCTTCTCACTTCATAGACTGCGTTTTGCCTTTTGTTTAATTTTAACCCTGAGTGGTAAAAGGATAAATAAACCGTATTTCATACCTCTGCTTTATGTCAAGGTTGAAGAGATGTTGCCAGTCTCTAATCATTCTTAGATATGTGCATTCTCAGATTAAGACTTTGACTTAGATTTCTACAGTCCCAGAGACAGGTTTAAGTTCAAAAGTGTGTATCACGTCAAATCAGACCTGTCTTCATTCCTGCTGGCTGCTGCTTGCTCCTTTCCCTTCCATAGTCATGTGTGGAATGAGTTAATGGAGCCGGAGGGCACTAGGCGGCGCTGAGTAGTGCAGGGAACCCATCAAGCACCACCCTAGTCTCATGGAGTTTACTGTCTGGGGCTGGATGACGAGGAGGGTCTTGGAGAAGACAGTGTTAATGTAGTTATAATACTTATGAATCCTTAGAAACCCAGGCAGGAGTTCTGAAGGAATGTGATCGCTGAAAGTATCTTAGAGAGAAACCTGACCCAGACTGGGGGGCCAGGAAGGCTTTAGCCAGTCAGTACAGGCCCAGGCCCTGAGGGAAAAGAAAGTCCAATAAGGGGAAATGGTTTGGGCCTCACAGACCCCAAGAGAGGGATGAGGGTGAGGTAGAGACACCCTTTCTCCTAAGAGGTGTGGAGTCAGGTGTGTTTGCTCTACTTCAGCCATTCCTGTGACATGTCTGTTCTTGGTGGCACTTAGGAAATGCCTTTTCCTTGAAAGTTTAGGAAATCTTTGAGTCCTGATTTCAGGAGAACTGGTTTTGTCAGAGCTGTACATGCATTGCATTCCTACACAGAGCCATAAAGTGGTGAATTTTATAAAGAAAATACGTTTCTCTAGAAATGTTTGGTTCTACTGCTTTATTTCCAAGCACTCCTTATGCCACGTACTTTTTTCATTAGCTTGGATAAGGGACAGTAGGGAGGGGTAGAAAATTCAAATAAGAAAAACAAGTGGGGTTTTTGGATTAGTAACAAGAGACTGGAAGAAAACAAGAGCTAGAGTGCTTACATTTCACTTGCTGTATATGAAATAATAACATTGATAAAGGATATATCTTTGGCACCTCTGCTTCAGACACAGGTAATTTAATTTTTGAGCATCATAGGTTAACTTGACTCTGATCATAAGACTTTGGTCATTAATATCCTATGTCATTGTATCTTCCAAATACTTTTTACTAACTCTGAATTCAGTTTTTAACTCTAATAGAGAAAACAAGTAGCAAGTTAATTTTATAAAGAACAAGTGTGGTGCTTGAAATTACCAACCTAAAATAAGTCACCCTAAACCAGGTCCTAACTGTTACCTTCACTTGTCATTGACCATATTTGCACAGCATTATTCCCCAGAAGTGAAACAGTCAGGTTTCCTCCTTTTGAACATTTGCCTCTTAGTTAGCTGGTAAAGGAATATTTACCTAACCTTTCGACTCCATTGTACTCTGTGCTCATTTTCTGTCTTCTGGAAAAAGGAGGCTCTGTGTAGGTTGGCAGAGATATGATGAAAAGAAAAAAAAGTCAGTGGTTACAGTGTTCTGTTAATGAGTTATATCTACTTGTTTTTTAGCAGATTTAAGCAATATTTTACTTTACATAATGTTCAACTTTTTTCTGCTCTGAAACCGCTAATCACATGAATACTGTAGTTTATGCAATGTTACAATACAAAATTGACATCTTGGACAGATTTTGGATTGAAACCCTCAATCTGAATATCCTAAATTAAAGCAGTGTTTCCCAATTATTATCAGATTCCCAGCATTCGGAAGCCCTGACCTTGGGACTTCCCCAGGAACAGCTGCTGTCTGAACCTTGAAAGACCACCAGTTGGCCTGAAGTAACTCCCGTTACCAAGATTTGTGAGACAGATCAACATGCCATATAGGTAGAACCCAGCAATATGTTCAGAAGGGAGCTAAAAAGTATGACGTGATGTAGAAAATGCTAGAAATTAACAAAAATGTTAAGAACTGAGACAGTCTGAGTGAGGAACAGTCTCAGACAAATCACTACACATTGGATTTTATGCGTTCTACAGTAAAAATGTATAAAACCACAAATTGCTCTTGTTGTGCTAATGTTTATTTTAATATGCTTAATATTTTTATTTCATGCTTTATTTTGAAAATGGCAGAAATTTATAGTATTTACCATAGTTTTGAGAGTTATTAGAATATTTTCTTTTAAAATGTATCATTATAGACTTGTGCGTTAAAATGTGTCCACCAAAAAGTATGTTCAGGTGTTAACCTCAGGTACCTGTGACTGTGGCCTTGTTGGAAATAGGGCCTTTGTGGATGAAATCAAGTTAAGCAGAAGTCATGCTGGACTAGGGTAGACCCTAATTAAATGACTGGTGTCCTTAGAAGATGAGAGGAATTTAGACAAAGACACTTGCAGAGAATATGTGATGGAAACTGGCTGATTTGGAGCAATGGTAGGGACCCACCAGGAGATAGGAAGAGGAAGGAAGGACCCTTGCCCAGAGCCTTCCGAGAACATGTTCCTGCTGACACCTTGATTTCAAACGTCTAGCCTCTAGAACTGTGAGACAGTAAATGTCTGTTGTTTTAAGCCATCCAGTTTGTGATAGTATGCTTGAGCAGCCATCGGAAACTGGTTTGGCTATCAAAATATGGTTTGTGGAGAAACTTAGGTTTGATAAGGCAAGGTGGAATGAGGAGGATATTCTAAGTAAAGGAAATTACATTCCAAAATCTACCAGTTCCTATAAAGTATAAAATAATCTACTGTTAAGGACATTATGTAAATTGCCATTACTTAATTTCATAGGAGACAGGACATGTCAACAAAGGAAGCATGTAACATCAGAATAAAGAACATTTCTTTAAATTGAATAAATGTGTAATTTTAAGTGTACGTATTTTTCTTTTGCTCATTCATTGAAAATTGGTGACTATTGTGAGTTCTAAAGTTTAGGGAAGAGTACACCAGTGGTTCTCAAACAATAGGCCCTCAGTTCTCCAGTGTGTTAGGATGTGAGCTCTGACTCAGCAGATGTGGGCTACATGGAGGTTCTACACAAGAATAGCCTGCAGGCCATGCAGGGGCTATTGGGTTAGGGACCAAGGCTAAGTATTAAGACACGAGTCTACATAATGCCTCCATGCCAGAGAACTTTAAAATATGGTTCTTTGGAAAAGCAAAGGTTTATGATCATTTTTCATGATTTTTTGAACTTTGACACATTCCAATCCTTGCCTTTCTCTGAAGACTTCTGAGTTTCTATTTCTAGTCATGTCATTCTCTTATGCTAAATATTTTATTTTTAACTCCCTACCTCCCTATTCTATTTGGATACCTTGGGGCTCTCCTAACACTGCATTTCCCAAACACAAGTAATTACCCATTCCTACCTCCTCCTAATTTTCTAATTTTCGCCTGTGCCCACTTTATAAGAATGTTAGAAACCATTTTTAATTCTTTGTCATCCTATCACGTGAGTTTCTAAGTCTTTTAAACTGACCTCTTCACATAGGTCAAGTTCCTGTTTACACCTGTGGAGGCAAGGGGAGGCTGACTTGAGGCCCCTTCAGTGAATTATAAGGCAAGAAGACCCATCATCCCAAACTCCTGCATCCAGTGACTTGAGCAGTGGTGCCCAGTGTGTCGCAGCTGTGTAACCTCACACGACCATATTTAGCAGTGGGCCCTGTGGGCAAGACATGAGAGCCACCCAAGCAAGGAAGGATGAGGTGGTTTCTGATAGGGGCAAGCTGGAAAGAGCTTGGTAAAATTTATTTGGTAACTTATGCACAGCTTCGTAGGAAAATCATGATGATTTAAGTAAATGGTATTCCCAAAACTTTTTTAATTCCTTGCAAAACAATTTCATGTGAGCACTAATGTAACTTTTTTCTAGCTATAAAAATAGTAATGTATCTTCTGTTAAGGGCCATGTCACCAACATTCTTTTAGAAGGACAGTATCTCACACTTTGGGCCCCTTTGTATAGAATTAGCCATAGCATAATTCTTTTGCAAGGCTCAGTACTGTGGTAATGACTCTTACTCTATATACCCAGGTAAGTGTGTTGATGATCTTTGCTCTGAATATTTCTTTGAAATGAGAGAAAAAGAGTCAGTGTTGTTGCTTGGATTTCTTCTCTTACATCATCCTGTAGAGGTTGGTCAAACTGATGCAGTAGGTATTCTTTCTCCATTCTTAATAACTCCATTAGAATACCTGCCAGTGAATATAGTTGAGGGGAAAACCTTTGAATCCTCTGTGTCCTGTAGCTCTTGTCTTTGAACGCCACTGTTTTCTCTGCCATTTTAGTCTTGGTAATGGATGCTGTTCCATGTGTTTAAAGACTAGTTGGCCTTGCTTCTCAGGAACTGTGACTTTGAGTTAAAAGCTGAAGTGATTTTGGGAGTACTGTTGCTTAAAGAATGGGTAAATGAGGCAAAGGCAAAAGAGAGCATGCTGTAGCAGAGCAGAGACGTCAGAGAAATACTGCATCTACAGATTTTCCACCCTTGTAATTCCCCTCTAAGTTTTCCAAACAGAAGCAAGTTAAATTGAGAGAGATTTGGACACTACAAATAAGTCCCTGATAATGATGGATATGATACCTAGAGAAATAATGTTTTGTACTTTCTGCCACAGCCAAATGCAATCTTACATTTCTCAGAATGGTAAACTCTTCTGTGACAGCACTTAGTGGTCTGAGTCCTTTAGTTCTGTTTCTCTTATATGCTGTGCTTTTGTCATTGAAGAAGTCTTAAAAAGCAGCTAATAATATTTCAGTGTGGGAAGGACACTTCATAAAGTGCTGATAAATTATGAATGAGGGCGTGTTTTAGAAGGCGCATTGTCATTTTTTCAGATATGAATTTTTAATCACACAGAAAAGGAATCGAGGACTTAAAAACAAAGCACCTGTCTCTCTTTCGTTGTAATATAAAGCATTGTATGTAGCGTGCTCCCTTAGTTACAATACTCTTTCTCTTGTTCATTTGTTTGCATACATTATTACAGAAGTCCTCATTAAATAAACATCACATCTTTGCACTGCCTGTGGGGACTTTGCAGATCTCCATTGCAGTTCAGTCACCTTTCCATTGTGACAGAGCACATCTTTCAAGACTGGACCATAAGCTCTTTGAAAGCAGGAGCCTACTTAGGCACTTTTGTGCCTGGTGCTATGAATGGTTCCTGAATATAGCCTTCAGGGGATACAGAAAGAACCTTTGATTTGAGTCCATTCAAGAAGTGGTCTATTTTTCTCTCATTTACAAAATGGGAAACAAAATGCCAATGATAAATAGAGCCCTGACTTAAAACATAGTTTAATTCTTTTCTTTATGGTAGAAGTAGCTATTTTTATATTGTTTACAATATAAATGCAATTCTATAGAAAACCTCTTGCAAATACTGCACTTCCTGAATTAAAGAGGTTACACAAGGCACCCTTTACAAAGGTAGCCTGGGAGCAAATGTGCCCATTGTGGTGACGATGTTTCAGGCGATCTGACTGTCACTAACCATGCGAATGCCTGGTGTTTGATGGTTATTAAGTAAATATTTGTTGAGCTTCCCTAGTTCTAAGTCTATGCTTACTTAACAATCTTCTGATTAGAAGTGGATTCTATCACTACAAATATTTTTTTTTAAATTAGGCTTAACAGAAAATTTCTGTGGAATAGGTAATAGATTTTAGCTCTTTTGCTTCCAACTTCAGGTGGCAAAAACTCACCTCAAAATGCTTTAGGTAATATGAAAATGCATTTTTTCAAGTGACTACAGCTGGGGTTTGAGGGATGATTGATTTAGAAGTTTAACTCTGTCAGCAAAGACCAAAATTCTCCCCATCTTTCTCCTCTGGCAGTATTCTCACCCCGCAGTCAGAAAATGGCTGCTTCTGTAATCTGGCTCCCTTGTTTCCATCCATAGAAAGAGCAGTCCCATCCTGCATTCATGAAATAAAAGTCCTCTCTCCCCAAGTGACTGGCAATACTAGGTCAAGTGCCCACCCCTGGAATTAGGTGGTTGGGGTAACACCCAGCACCAACTAACTTAACCCTGCATTTCTAAGCCCATCTCTGGCAGGTAGAGGGTAGGAAGGACTATAATGGGTTTAACGTAACCAAGCCTGCCCTGGAGATTTGGGGACATGCTTCCCTCAGTTACTTCGATTCCTTGCAGGTTTGACTCCTAGGCAGACAACATCTACTACAACAGCATTTACTACAGTCTCCAAAATATATAAACAGCATTTGGGTTTCAATTTGTTTGTTCCAATGAATGCTCTTCCCAAAGTAGATGATGGACTTAAACTTCCTTCATGCCCCGCTTGCTCCTGTGGGAAGGTCAGTAGAGAAAGCAGCGCAGTGGTAGGAAGAATATGGGCTTCAGTGCTGGGCACACACAGGTTAGAATCTCTTGTCTTAGAAAGATCAAAATTTCTTGTGTGTTTTTTTTACAAATAATATATTTGCATTTCATCTTAATTCTTATTGCCTTTTTGAATACTTGGTGTTTTGAAGGCTAACATTCCTCTTCAGGGCTACTTAGTGATAATACTTCGGGATTTGGGGGCATGAATGGAAGTTGACTGGTGACTCTTGCTCTTTCTCCACTTTTTATATGTTGAATGGTTTTGTCATATGTCTGTAAACTAGAATACTAGACCTATCATATACTTTTATAAGAATGAAGTCCATATTTTGGATTATCTTTTTAATGTTAAAATCCGTAGATACTGTCATAGTCTACATAGTGACTGGTAAAACGTTACTGGTAAACTGATATTAAAGTACATTTTGTTATTATATATAATATGTTCTTATATGTTATATAACATGTGATTACATATATATTATATATAAGTTCCTTGAAGTCTTCACAACTATAAAGAATTGTGAGTTAAAATGTGACCCATCTCTATTTCTTCTTTCTAGTAATAAAGGTAAATTTCCTTAGGTACATTCTCCCAAGAACAGTGTAATTTCTAGTTCTTGTGTGACAAAAGGACCTCTCAGGTGAATAAGTACTGATGGAAGATTCTTCTGGTATTAACCTGTTCTGTAGTCATTGCTGCACCAGGAAATGTTTCCTTATTGAAAAACTATTGTTGTGTGTAGGCTGGATTGTGATCCTAGCCCCTAGTTAAAGGTTGGAGTTAGAATAATCTACACAAAGTACTTTGTATGCAGTATCACTAATCCTCACTATAAAATTATAAGATAAACACTCGGACCCACTCACGTATGCAGTGAGGTGTTCTGCCCAAGGTCCCAAGGCTGGGAGTTGTGGAGTTAGAATTTATCTTACCTTACTTTCTCAAAATAGCCAAGTTCTTACTCTACTTTTCTTTCCTGTACTGAAATCTCCTTTATGCACCCTCTGATCAGTAGTAACCCAGGTTAAACATCCTTCCTAGATCTCATTGCTCTAAGTAAGTGTTTTAAACAAACATTGGGCTTGAAGATGAGTCACAATTGATCTCTGAACTCAAAGGGCTTACCTTCTAAATGACTACAGAAGACCTTTAATATTCACCAGGGGTGTGCTTTCACGGCTCTATGTAATCTCTAAAGTTGTAAATCCTCTCATGGTACTCAAAGCTTGTTCCAGAGTTACTGTTCAGAAAGACATTTTCTGCATGTGTCCTCAAATAAAAAACAAACTTCGAAATTCTCCTTTTCTTAAACTAGTTGTTGTATTCTCTGAAACATTTTAACAAGCCACTTGTCTTTAGTGCTTTATGGAAATTTATTCTTTCATATATCTAAATCAGATTTAACTTTCTACTTTTTAAAGTATCCAAAATGTGTTCTCTGATTAAGGATAAAATTTTTTTATGTCTTTTCGTTTCTTTTTCTTTTTAAAGGAAAGGTGCAGGCAGGAATGAAGGCAAGTAGGCAGGCATTTAGGCCGGCGGGAAGAGAGAGGAGAAGGAAGCATCTTTATTTTATTTTTATTTAATTTTTTGTTTACACCAGTTGTTCCCTCCCATCCCCTGGCTGCGAGACTCAAGCCCAGGCCTATGTGAATTGCTCCTTCATAGGCAGTTGACCTGACAACTGCTCCACCAGGACACTCCAGTTTTCTTTATTTCTGTCTGCTGCCCTGACCACTGACTTTTCTGGACAGTTTCCACTTGAGGAGAGTAGTTTTAGTTTTACTTACATATTTGTGTCCTTGTCGTCATTGTCATCGTTGTTGTGATAACAAGAGAAAGCAGCCAAGAACCTGCAGTTCTGATCCTGGCCAGCAGGCTCACTCACTTGCCAAGTTATGTCCACGCCCCACGCCCACGGCTCACAGCGAGTGGGAGCCAAGTGAGCATTTCCACAAAATCATGGAGCCTGCCAGGGACCTTGAGCGGTCATTGGAGAGTCCATCTACAGATGTTAAACCCACAGGAGTCCCAGTTCTTCTTTGCTGACATTTACTGCAGGCTCAAGCAGACTGTCACTACCTGGGGCAGAATGGCAGAAAACCAAGGTTAGCTTTTGCAGTCTCCCCGCCCCGCCTCCCCATTTCCTTCTTCCTGTACCTGCCCTCTACAGGTCACAGGCTCTCCTGTTGCCCAAACCTACCTCTCCTAAGCCAGCATTTCCCCAGGTTTCTCCTCTTCCGTTCCGCTCTGCCCGGTGCACTGTTTTGATTTGAAGCGCATGTCGTCTTTATGTTCTGTGCTCCACTGACTCCTTCCACTGCTCTTATCTGATGACCTTGAGCACGTGCCCTCTGCTACCAGGTCATCTGGCATGTAATCTTGTCTCCACCACATCCCCTCACCGATGCTGGGCGACTGCAGTCTCCATCCATGCAGCGGGCCAGTCGGCAGCTAACCTCAGGGTTGCTTGCCTTCATATTAGTCACCTTCTCTCACGTTCTTTCTGCCCCGACTTGAGATTCTCACTTCCCTGCTGTCACAGGGACATTGTCACATGTCCCATTCTGATCACACCCATCCAAGTCCTCACTTTAAGAACTCCAGGCTCCTGGTTCCCTCACTGGCCCCACCACCTTGTTTCAAGCAATGAGTAGCTCTCTCTCCAGAGAAGAGCCCCACAGCCTTTCTTTCTACCTCTTCCTTCTTTGGCCTTCGACTCCCCATCCCTGCCTCCCAGCCATCTGCCTCCCAGCCACCTGCCTTCCCAGTTGCCCAGATTGAGATCACTGTGGATTTAGGGTCTCTGCTTCCAGTACTTAGCAATCCTTGTTCTAACCTGGCCATCTTGCCCTTTTTTTGACATCAGCTGTTTTAAACCTTCGTCAATCTCGTCAAGCCCTGTATCTCACCACCAGTAATGACAGGGAAGAAAAACATGCCATGCTAGGAAACTCCCCTCCTCCCTTTACTATTTACTTCCATGTTTACCATTCTCCTTTTTCTGCTGTCTGAGAAGAAAGGACTAGTTCCTGCCTTCTACCTTTTACCTCATCCCTGAATTTTCAGGAACTTAACATCACCAACCATCACTTTTCTGCTGGTAACTTACTGTCTGCCTTCCACTGTGCACCTAACTTTTTACCATCACAGCCCTTCTTCTTGTAAGAGTTGCCACGGCTTTTCATCTGCAGTGTCTCACTTCCTTAATTCTTCAGTTTACTAATACTGTCCACCCAGGGAAAACGCTGGGTAAGACCCAATCGGGACTTGACAGCCTTCGTCTTACTTGACTTCTCTTTTCATAGTTAGCCCTTATAAGAATTGCCTCCCCAAATCTCCACCATGTTCATTCACTGGTATTTTAAGTTTAACCTCTCTGAATCTTTACTGTGTTACCACAAAATGCATTCCTCCTCAAAACCTTTAATATTTCTTATTTTAGTTCTTGGTATCACGAACCAGCTAAGCCAGAAACCAAGGCACCCACCTCTGTCCGAGCACTCACCCTCTTCTGCCAGGCCGTGAAACACAGGGGATGAATCCCGCATTCGAGGCCATCTGCTTTGGCTTCTTTTCTGACATTTGGAAATTGTAAAAGCAAAGTCATTGCTTATGGGAGAAACCTGGAAGGCAGAGGACATCTTGTCTACTGACTATGACTTAATTTTTTTGAAGACTCAAGGTCATCTTTGATTGTCAGTTGTTGAACAAATGTGCTGTGCTGTTGCAGACACTTTCTGGCTCATTTCCTGCCGTCAGTGGTTCCTGTGCTGGTGGCAGTTGATTGTCATTGTGCCCACAACTCACAGTCTCCCTCTAGAGTTTGCTTTTAATCACTGGACCCTAGGAAATCAATAGTAGAGGTTGCTTAAAACAAGTCAGTAATAAGTTCCACATCAGTTTTCTCCCATAGAATTAATCCTTTGGTTCTGTTTTAGCTATTTCATGTTTTCCACGTCTGTATTTTGACTGACTTTTGCTGAAGATTGATTGCTAATTATTTGATACCTTTCCTGTTAACTAATTTAGCATGTTATGAAAAGTAAAATGTGTATTCATAGCATATACCCATGTCAGACTTTCTACTTGGTGATATAGTCTTTTCCCCACCTTCAAACTGAGTTCATTCCTGAGGAAACCCTCATCAGGTGACTATAATCAGCATAAATTATATGCGAAACATTTCTTTGTCATTTTCAGCCTGAAAATTAAACACTTAAAATAAATCAGCTCTAAAATAAAGGAGGCTTAATTGCTTAGTTGACGTTTAGTTTTCTTATACAGCCTAACTGGGAATTCTTCCCTCACTAGTCTGCGCTGTGACTGTTGACCTGCTCTTGTTAAGCTTTTTTTATAGCTGTTAATGCACTTGACATAAAAAACATACACGTTATGCAGTATGTAAGTCACTCAGCCTCAAGCAAGCGAATAAAGATTTTAAAACACCTTCACATTATACAAACAAATTAGTAAGCCAATGTAGATTCTACCAAACCTGTGGGTGTGAGAGCCTCACAGCTGTAAACCAGCAGATCAGACATTCCATGGAGAGAACATAGGCTTCACCCCCAGTTTTGTAGATGGGGCTCCCTTCTGGCACCCAGATACAAGGAAACGTGGAAATCCAAATCCTCATGTAAACAGGAGGAACACTAACTGAAACTTCTACTACAGTTGAATTCTTGTCACCTACAAGGAGTAGTTCTTGCCCATTGTGGGGCTGTTTTCTCTCCATTAGCCACACACATCTCCAGACAGAAAATAACAGGATTGACAGCTTGACTTCTTCCCGGCCTCCCCTTCCTTCTGGGTGTCATTGCCTTCTTGTCCTACATCCTTTATTAATTCTTTCAATTTAGGACTGTGCATCATAAACTTGAGATTCATCTGTTAATATTACCATTTATTGTTTTTTATTTTATAAAATTTGATTTTGAGATCATCATAAATTCACATACATTTTTAAGAAAAAAAAAAAAATCAAAAACCTAGTGAGATCTCTTATACCCTTTACCTTGCTTCCCCCAGTAACACCATCTTGTGGCACACTCACAAGATTTCACAACCAAGGTATTGCTGTTGCCACAGCCACAGATGCAGAACATTTCCCCACCACAGAGATCGCTCCTGTTGTGCTTTCATGGGCACACTCTTCCTCCTGCTTCTGTCCCCTCCTCAGCCCCAGGCAGCCCCTATTTTTTCTCCATTTCTATAATTTTGTCATATAGATGGAATGCATAATCCATTTTAGCAATGTGTAATTTGGGGGCATTGACTTGCACTCAGCATAATTTTCTGGAGCTTCATGCAGGTTATTGTAGATGTCAAGTATTCATTCCTTTTTTAGTGATGAGTAGTATTCCATGGTATGATTGTACTGGAGGTTTTTAATCATTCACCTGTTGAGGAACATCAGGTTGTTCTCAGGTTTGGGCTGTTACAAAGAAGTTACAATAAAAATTCATATGTGGGATGGCTCGGTTTTGTTTTTGGTCTGTTTGTTTTGAGATAACTTTGATTTATAAAATAATATTAGTTTAGATGTGCAAGTTCAATACTCATCAAATGTATGATGACACCCCGCACCTACCATCAGGTTACCAGTAGACTTCCACCCCTGTCTGTTGGACGCCCAGCACCCTTCGCTACCATCCCTTCCCCCTTTCCCTTCCAACCTCAGTTCCATTATCCATGTCTAGGGTAAATCTTTATTTTGTCTCTTCATTTGCTTTGTTTCTTCATATTCCACATGTAAGTAAAATTATCTGATATTTGTCTTTCTTCCTCTTATTTCATGTGGCATAGTCCCCCTCGTGCCACCCCTGTTGTGCATGTGCAGGATTCTCAGTGACCATAGACCTCATTTCTCTGAGTTAAAGGCTTGAAGCAACTGCTGAGTCGTATGGTGGTTGTTTGTTTCAGTTTTCAAGAAACTGCCAAACTTGCTTGTCAGAGGAGCTGTCTGTACCATTTTAAATTTCCACCAGCAATGTATGGGCGATCCAGTTTCTTGCATCTTTGCCAGGGTTTGGTGGTGTCACTATTTTTTTTTTTTATTTTAGCCATTCTAATTCATTATATTTTTTGTTTAATTGTTGGTTCATAATATTAAACATTTTCACCTGCTTATCCATTTGTAGATCCTTTTTGGTGAAATAGTGCTTCATATCCTATGTCCACTTTCTAACTGAATTGATTTTTTTTACTGTGGAGTTTCGAGAATTGTATTTATTTGTTTTTATATGTATATGTGTGTATGTATATATGTATATGTGTGTACATTATATATGCATATATATATAAAATATTCCTTCTAGATGCTAGTCCTTTGCTGGATATGTTTTACATACCTTTTCTTCCAGTGTGTAGCTTGTCATATTTTTGGTATTGTTTTAGCAAGGTTTTCTGCAAAGCGAGAAGTTTTCAATTTATCAATTTTTCTTTTGTGGATCACTTTTGTGTATGTCACGTCTAATAACTCTTAACCAGAGATCGTGAAGGTTTTCTCTAAAGGTTTTATAGCATTATGTTTGACCAGTTAAGTCAGTGATCTACTTTGAGCTAATTTTGCACAAAGTTGGAGTTCATTTTTCACCCTGCAGCTACCTGTTGCTTCAGTGTGTGTCTGTATCTGAGTTCTTTATTCTGACCCCTTGATCTAGATGAATGTCCCCTGCCAGTACCACGCAGTCATGACTAATGTAGCAAGTCTTCAAATGCAGCAAAGTAATTCCTTCCACATGATTGTTCTTTCAAAAAACTCTTTTCACTTCTAATTCTTTGTCTTTCCATATGGATTTTAGAATAATCTTGCCCGTATCTACCAAAAAATCTTGTTAGAGTTCTAAGAGGAACTTTATTAAACATATGTATCAATTTAGAGAGAATTGACATCTTCACTCTGCCTGTATTAATCCATGAACACAGTTTCTCCCCATTTCCTTCTTTTGTTTCTTATATCAGCATTGCATAGGTTTTGGCATAGAAATAATTCACATATTTTCTTAAATTTATGCCTAAGTATCTTTGAGTGATTTTAAATGGATTACATTTTTAATTTTGTTAGTAGTTAGAAATGCAATTGATTTTTATATTCTGTGCTGAACTCAATCACTGTAGGAGGGTTTTTGTTTTGTTTTTTGAGTTTGTTTAGGTTTTCTATGTAGATAACTATGTCATCTGCCTGTATAAGCCATTTAGTTTCTTCCCCATCTGTATGCCTGTTCCTCTTCGTGTCTGATAGCGCAAACTAGAGCTTCTTGTTTGCTGTTGAATGAGAGTGCTGAAAGTGGACGTCCTTCCCTTTTCCTTCATCTCAAGTCTGAAGTTTTAAGTCTTTCACCATTAAGTTTAGGGTTAACTATAGAATTTTTTTTGAATGTTCTATATCAAATTAAGGACGTTTTCTTGTATTCCTACTTTTTTGAGAGTTTTTATTATAAATGAGTGCTGACTTTTGTGGAATGCTTATTCTGCATTAATTGATATGATCCTGTGGTTTTCTTTTTCTTCTATTAATAGAGTATTTCTATTGATTGATTTTTGCATATAGCACTAGTCTTTTATTCATAAAACACACTTAGTCATAATATATATGTGTGTATATTATTGAATGTCATTTGCTAATATTTTGTTAAGTATAAAAGATATTGCTCTAGTTTAATTCTGCTTTAATATTGTCTCATTGTGGTTTTAGTGCAGCTTCCTAAAATGGCTTGGGAAGGATCTTGCATTTTCTTAAAGAGGGTGTGTAGAATTGGGTTAATTCTTTGAAGCGTTTTGTAGAATCTCTAGCAAAACCATCTTGATCTGAACATTTCTTTTTTATGAATTGTAAAATTAAAATTCAATCTCCTTAATAGTTTTAGGGCTATTTAAATTATTTTTATGTCAAGGAAGTTTTGGTGCTTTGTATTTTTTAACAATTGGCCCATTTAATCTAAGGTGTCACATTTTTATGTGTCGTCATTCACGTTATCCCTTTGCTGTCCTTTTAATGTCTGCAGGGCCTTGCGCCATTCCTGATGCGGCCTGCTTGTGTCTTCTCTCTCTTTTTTAGTCAGCAGACTGCAGGCAGGTAGAGGAGGAAGGAGAAGCATGTATTTATTTAACTTAGTTATTCATGTTGGTTGTTCCCCAGCGCTGGGTCGTGAACCCGGATCCTTGGGATGTTTGTGAAGTCTGCTGCCCAGAGGTGGCAGATTTAACCACTAAACCACCAGGGTGTGCCTTCTTTGTCGGCCTTTTTTATATGAGGGTTACAGACAGTCCCTAAATATTGACCCCTATGGTTTCTTCTTCACAGCAAGCTGTGATATTAAATCAAAAGTCTACCAGCAGCATATTCAAATTCTTATGCGCTCAGTTGCTTTAAATATAGCCCAAATAAGCATAATTTTGGCTATTTAGAGACTACCTGCTTTGCATGCCCTGTGAAATTGCACTTACTTTCTGTGAACCTTTTGGGAAGTCTAACTCAGGAACTACAGAAGATCTCAGGTTGTTGGCCTGCCAGGCTGCTAAGCAGTGTCACTAGACATGTAAGCCCCTTCTCCAGTTCCCTTCCCCCCAGGCATTTCTTTGCCCTGTTTCACTTTGGGGCTTATTTGGTTAAGTGCTGCCCAAATAAACTGTCTTGTGCTGTGGCCATCTCATGGTCACATCTTTCTCCTTGATCAGCCCCCAAATCTTTGAACTAACCAGTTTCGCTAGAGGATTGTCAGTTTTACTGATCTTTTCAAGGGACTAGCTCTTTGTTGCATGGGTTTTTCCCTTCTTTGTCTGTTTTCAGTTTCATTGCTTTCTGATTTTGAGTATTTCCTTCCATCTGTTTGCTTTAAGTTATTTTGTCCTGTTTTTTTTAAGTCCTTGAGAGTGGGAGCTTAAATAATCGTCTTTTCCTCTTTTCTAATATTTGCATTTAATGCAAGTTTTCCTTTTATCACTGCTTCAATTGTATTCTATAAATGTATATATGTTGAATTTTTATATGTTGAATTTTCATTTCCCTTCAGCTCATTGTATTTTTTAATTTCCCATGAAACTTCCTCTTTGCATCATGGATTACTTAAAATTGTGTTGGTAAGTATCCAAGTGTTTAGAGATTTTCTTGTTTATATCTTGATTTCTTGTTTGATTCCTTTGTGGTTGGAGAACGCATTCTAGATTCTAGTCTGTATTCCAGTTCACTGATTTTTTTCTCAATTTTTCTCTTTAACTCATTCATTGACTATTTAATTTTAATGACTGACTTTTGTATTTCTATATACATTCTAGAACTTTAACCACTCTTCTGTGTTATCTTTTCATATGGATTAAATTCCTTTGCTTATGATATTGATCATCTTGAAAGTATTTTACCAGGTTCTTTTTTTATTAAATTATTGCAAGTATAGTCTATCTGTGGTTTGCTGACTCACTCATGGTAAATTGTTTCCTTGAGTGTTTTATAATTTTAAATTTTGAGTTCATTTTCCTAAGAGCTATATGTATGGGAATCGTTATGTATCGTGGGTTGAGGATTGGTCCTTCCAGAGAGATCTACATTTGCTTCTTCCAGGCATCTCAGTGATAATACTTTTTAGAACCATTTTTATTATTGTTAATTTCTTGACTTAAAGGCTCATTACCCATATGGTTATTTAAATTTGAATTTCAAATCCACCTGAGATACCAGCCCATGAGTAATTTTTACAAGGTAATTTTTTTTTTCCATTCTACTGAGAAGCAAAGCAGAGTCAGAAAATGCTTCTTGTCTTCCTGAGCTAATGAATGGATTTTTTTCTTCAGCCTACCCTTTCACTTTAGGCCCACCCCTGAAGAAAACTCAGAATCCCTCCTTCACATGGACACCAGGTCTTGTAACCTATCGTTAAAACTCAGTATGGACCCTATTGCTTTTTTTCAATTTTCTATTCGTTCCAAGCCTCAAGAGCTTTCTCTTTCCTAAAAGCTCAATCCACAATTTTTGAAAATATAGTATATTTTATCCAGCATTTCTAGCTGTTCTACCTCAAGGGTTTTCAAACAAACAAAAAAAATTTAAGTATGAAAACTTATCTTTTTGACCTACATGATTTAGAGGATGAAGAATTTTTTAAAAGAATTAAGTATTTTTACATATGGAAATTATTTATCTTACTAGTCTTTTGCCCAGCAAGGAGCAATTTAATTGAAATACTGCCTTTCTGCCTGTTGAAGCTCTGGTGCAATCTAGATAGTAATTACCACAGGGGAGTACATTTAAGCACAACTTCCTGTGCAGATAATAATGATGGAACAAGCATTAAGCTAAAGTCTGTACTTGGATATATGAATTTAATTTCCAGGATTACATGGATTGTGAATTCGTTTTCTGTATACATATGAAACTTAAGAAACTTCTGAATTTGTATATGTACCATTTTCTTCTTAGGACTTGCTACTGACAGCTTCTCTGCTTGGTTCTCATCTTCCATTTGCAACTAGCTTAAGTATTGGGGTTTAGTTCTTAAATAGAAGATATAAGATTGAGAAAGTCCTATGTTTCTATTTTAACCTGCAATCTTAACCTTCTCCCTTCAATCATGATTGTTATAAAAGCTGTTCAGTGAAAATAATTAGGCTTGGCATGTTTCATTTTGTGTGTGTGTGGTAAACCATATATCAGACTTTCTATTTTAGCCATTTTTAAGACCATAATTTAGTGGCATTAAGTACATTCCCGTTATTGTACGACCTTTACTATTGTTTATGTCCAGAATTTTCCATCTTTCTAAACTGATGGTCATACCCATTAAAGAGTAACTCCCCATTTCTTCTCCCCTTATCCCCGGGCAACCACCATTCTACTTGCTGTCTTTATGAGTTTGATTATTCTAGCTAGCTCATATAAATGGAATCATACAGTATTTGTCTTGTGGAGACTGGCTCATTTCATTTAACATAATATCCTTGAGATTCATTTATGCTATAGCATGTGTTAGAATGTCCTTCCTTGTTAAAGCTGAAAAATAATCCAGATATGTGCATACCTTATTTGATTTATCCATTTATCCATCCATGCATTCTTTACTTGCTTGCTTCTTTTGGTTGCTGTGAATAATACTGCTATGAGCATGGATGTGGCCGGCTTTTAAAACATGCAGTGAGAAGCATAAAAATGTTGGTAGCTTTAAATGCTGATAATTCTAATAGTACTACTGTATAAGTTTATTTGCCCTATAATCATGTAAAAATCATGAGAGAATGAATGGGCTTAATTTTTGAGTGATGATGAACATTCTTCTTAAGAATCAGGGCTAGGCCAAGCATCAGCAAAGAAATAGAGAAAGAAGCAGTGGTTGGCCAGGGTCTGGAAAAGGGATGTGGAAATGACACTTTCAGAAGGGCACGTGGGAGAACAAGACTCGAGCAGGCATCCAGGGCAGTACAGGACTTCAGCAGTGCTGCAGGCGGGTCAGAGTGTGAGGGGGAAGGAGCAGGTGCTCTGCAGCTCTGCAGCTGAGCAGAACGACACTTCTTTACCAACAGAAAAGCGAAATGAATGACCAGGGTGAGGGTGAGGGACACTGAGGCTCTACCCTGCTAATGAACAAATTTCATTCTGGAAATTCTTTGATTACATTTTATGGAAAATAAGATCCCAAATTAAATATGTTACTCTCTGTAAAGAAGAAATAAAGAATTCTCTGTGCATTGAATGAGACATAGTTCATGTTTGAAATACTGACCCAAATTTAGCTTAAACCATTCTTTCCACATTTAAGGATTGGAAATAGAAGCAAGACCACAAGCACAGGGGAAGTTTATGCCTTTTTTTTTTTTTTTTTTAAGAAGGGAGTGGACTTTCAAAGCCTATAAGTCTATCAGTTTTTTTTCTTTTGTGCAGAAAATTCTTGGCATTTCTAGACTATTTTTGCTTTCCTCTGTGTGCGCATGTGTCTTTGAATGGTGGCAAAGGGTCAGTCCAGTGCAAGAGTAGTCTTCAAACTCCAGCACCAAGGAAACTGTTCCAAGAGCACAGTTTGAAAAGACACTGAATTAACATTTAAGCCAGATATCAAAAAGGTGAAAAGGTGAGTAGCACATTCATTGTCATTTTTACAAGATATTCATGTACCTCTTTTTTCTGTTTTATTGATGGCTAAAACCATTAAATATTATGATCAAGTCTAAAAATAAATTCATGGCACCTGTTTTAAATTTTTGTTTTTGTTTTTCAGATTTTTTGTTCAAGTTCTTGGTTATTGGAAATGCAGGAACTGGCAAGTCTTGCTTACTTCATCAGTTTATTGAAAAAAAATGTAAGTGACATCAAATGGTAGTGTTTCCTGTGCGTTCTGTTCCGAGAGTGCTCTTCTGCTCCCATTTGGCTACAGCAAAACATCCAAACAGTTTTCAAGAAAAAAGCACTAGTTTAAAAATATCTTAAATAACATTAATTTGTGTTATTAAACTTTTAAAAATATAATTGAGTTTTTATTAAGTAATCATCACTTTAGTTTTCTAGTGGCTCCTTGTTTTACATATAGTTGGGCATACTGATCATTTTCTAGATACTAAAATGCACTGTAATGTGGAAGGCAGCATAGGAATTCCATTTCCTAACAGGGAGCCACCTGAGAAGTCCTGTTACAGTTTGTTATAGCATGTTGTTCTCAGTGGCCTCATATTATAGTTAAGGCAGCTATTGTCATCAATTCTATTTTACAGGTAAAGGAACGGATTTAGAGAAGCTGGTGTGTGCTCCTGGGGTGGTGGTCACATAGCTGTTAGTTAGAAGCAAGCCCAGGCCTTTTGACATAAAACCCACCTTTTGCCATTGACTTGCACTGTTTGGGTAAGGGAGGTTGAATGTTTTATCCCAAACAATTGTGAAAAGTGGTAGGTTTCAGATGCCCTTAAAATCAACAGTGCTTTTATAACAATGGAAAGAGTTGTGGAGACTGTCCTGTTAAGTGGCAGTCAAGTAAAGGCACAAAGACAAAGTTGATCTCATTGATTGAAATCCATCTTAAGCAAGAATGCATTCGATACCTGAGGTGGTGGGGAGCAGGGTGAAAGAGATGTGTAGGCTGTCTTAGCAAAGAGTTGGAAGAATAACATTCCAGAACTATATCCCACTTGCGTTTTCATCAACCAGGAACTTAGTGCCATGGACCCCACGTGGTGTCATGCAGTGCTGGCTCACACGGCCCTGAGCGAGCATTCATTGGCTTGGTAGTCAGGTTTGTTTCCAGAGTGCCATGTCTCTCCACTGAGCCCTGTCAAAAGAAACTGCCTAGAGGATACTGGGCCAGGTTTCCATCTTGCTTAATCTTTCTGTGAAGAATCTCTCCCTGTATTCCTCTCCCACCTCTTCACAGCAGGTAACAGTACGCACATTTTGTTGCTCTATGTGGCCTACAGTAGTGAGGGAAGGCTTCCCTTTATTTCCCTTGTGCCATGTCCTAATCAGGATATTCTTAGGCCTTGGCTGTCACCCTTAGAAGGCATTTACTGAAGTTTGCCTAGTGCATCATTCCGTGAGCCAGAATGTCCATGTTGGCTCTGTACGGGCTAGGCGTGAGCTAGGCCAGTGTTGCTGTATTGACCTCCCATCCCGCCACTTCCCCGGGAGGCAATAAACATGGTTGTCAGTTGGCATCTTTGATTTCTAGTACAATTAAAATTTATCCTATGCTTATAAAACGTAAACTGGCCAGTGGACCAAGTAGCCATGATAGTTGATCCTTTCATCGTCACAGGAATTCTCTTTTACTGACAGCGTGTTCCCACAGATTCCTACTTTGCCTGTCTACCCATCTAGACAGATTGTATTGATTTTTCTATCAAATTCATTCCAAATTATTGCCAGGGAATACTAAAATTCATGAAACTCAACAGCTGTAGTATGCAGAGTTTTTGTTTTCTGAGTTGTTTTAATTTCTGGGTTTTTTTTTTTATTCTTTTCTTCTTTTTTCCCTTCATCTTTGGTGTCCATCAGGTTTCTTTTGGGGGCTCTAGTGTTTTTTCTTCCCTTTTATTTCTTTAGAATATTTATCCATTCAAACTGTCACTACCTCATTACTGACCAAGTTGTAGGTCTGTTGCTAGGCAGTAAGTTCTTCAAGATGGTACCTGAGGTACGCCCTGGTGGAGTAGCAGTTATGTCAGTTGCTTCCAAAAGAGCAAGTCACCTACCCTGGGTTCGAGTCCCAGACCCAGGAGGAAGCAGCCAATGTGAACAACTAAATAAGAATAAAATAAACGTGCTTCTGCCTCCTCTCTCTTCCTGCCTGCCTGCCTACTCCCCTTCATTCCTGCCTATACCTTTCCTTAAAAAAATAAAGATGGTACCTGAGAATTTTGCACAGTCCCCATTTGCAGTTACCTTAGTAGTAGATGTGGGGGAATTTGGTTTTCATATGGCGTAGCCACCTCCAGGCCCAGGCTTTAAAATATATGCTTTGCTTTAGAAATTTTGAGAAAAAAATCTTACTGTCTCTTTGAGAATAAAGACTTTGAGTTTCTGTTTAAAATAGTGTGTACTTCTTACCACTGTGTAGAAATGAATGACTAAAGTAAAGTACATTTTCCATTGACTTAACACTTGATTTAATGTCATTTGTTTAAATGTGTAAGCCTATTTCCTTAATGTTCTAACATTAAATAACTTGTTCTTTTTCTTTTCAGTCAAAGATGACTCAAATCATACAATAGGAGTGGAATTTGGTTCAAAGATAATAAATGTTGGTGGTAAATATGTAAAATTACAGATATGGGATACTGCAGGCCAAGAACGATTCAGGTAGCTTTTTTTCTAACAATAAAAATATTTGAAAATTGGATTTTAAATAAACAAGTATATTTTCTAAATATATCTATATCTATAGATATAGATATAGATATAGATATCTATATATACTCCTCATATGAACACATGGATTTCGGAAACTTTAGGAGAAGCTATAAATCTGTTTTTCTCCTTCAAGCAGATTTATTAAAAAATGCATTATAAAAAATATGTCTTGAGTGACTGCATCCTAATTTGGATGCTAACTTATCCTTTGAGATGAATGGTACACTAAGAGGCTATGACATTACATACTCTACAGTATACTTTGAGTTTAAAAATCAAGGCAAAGTTATAGAATAGTTTTTCTCTATATTGCACTTTTAAATAAAAAAAAAATTTTAATGTAGTTACTGGTTTTATTTTACATTAACTGGAGCATGTCCTAATGGTTGATATAGATTCCACAAAATATCTTCTCTACACATCATAATTGATGTTTAGATTGATGACCTTAATCACTATAAACATTTTAATATTCTAATAATATAAAACAAGAGTATTTTAATATTTTAGGGTATTTTTTGAACAGATATACAAGTCAAAATAGAGCAGATCTCCAGCTTCAAAATTCAATTAAATAAAACCTCTGCTGTAAGCATTTCATTTAATTAATGTCAGGTATATGTTGTCTTTTAAATACTCAGTAATTGTTTGCTTCAAAATTGTAACCAATTTTAATTGCAATTGTTTTTCTAGAAGCACAGATTACATATGGGGGATTCAATTCAGCCATGTATGTCTTCTCCCCTCCAGAACCCAACTGAAGTTACTATAAAATACCTGAAAGAGCACTAACTTAGAAAGGCAAAAAAAGGGAGAATGCATAGTTAAAATTAAGAGATTTCAAAAAATATGTTAAAGACAGGAAATGGATGGTGTAGTGACTGGCTTAAAGAAATAAGATCGGAGAGTACATTCAAATAATAAAATTATATTTTAAAAAGAGCAATCAAAATAGTGTGTTAAATAGAGTAATGATCTTCTAGAAAGTTAAACAAGAAATTTGAGATGAAAAGGGGTCAGGACGATATAAAGAATCATACAGAATTAATCCAGGGGGTCCAGTGCCTGACTGTTAGGAGTTCTAGAAGAGAGATGAGCAGACAAAACAACAAAACAAATAAAGGGAAAATTCTACTGAAGGAATGAGATTCCAGGTGTAATAATGACCCGCGTCATGCCACACACGAGTGAGTATGGAGTGGGTAGGTATGACCCAGGTGAGGGTATGTCATGTGGGATTTCAGAACACCAGGGGTGAAGTTCAGCTACAAAGAGATTCCAAGAGGAAAAAACAGGCACAAATAAAGGACCAGAAATGGAAATTGCATTGGACTCGTCAGCAGTAGCATTTGGGAGCTAGAAGATACTGAAGCATTGCCTTCAAAACAGCATGAAATCATTTTTCCCAACCTAAAACTCCACATTTCCCCAAAATTACTAATTAAGTATACGAGTAAAATTAGAAGCCTGCCAAAGGTTGCAAGAATGGGAGGAAACAGAGGCTATCTTTCACATTCTTTCTTAGAAACTTGAGGAAGGCAGACTTCATCAGTACACGGATGTGAAGGGGAAAGAGGAAGACGAAGCTGACAAGGGCCCAGCCAGGGAGACCCTGGGGAGGTATCAGGTGGCAGCTGGGATGACCGCTGCCCTGCTGCACAGAGGCGGGGTGCAGCGTGGGAGCCAAAGTTTCCTGTAATGCAGAAGAAAACAACTCCAAAATTAACAACTCTGTTTCATGAGCATTTTATAGAAATAGGAAAGCAAACACCAGAAGAATGAAACTAAGATCCATGAAAGTAAAGATGCTTGCACTTTTTTCTCCAGAGTCCAAACAGTGTGTTTGACATCAGTTCTTTTAATCAATGCAAGAAAAAATGAAATGTTGGACTTTTAAGAGCGGAAAAGTAAACTTTAAAATAGCTGCTCTTGTCATAGCCTCAAGGTAATCATCAGTGCTTTGGTTATGAGTTGCACAGTTTTCTTTTTCCCTTAAAGGTAGGTCTGTTCATTTCTGCCTATTTTCTGATACCAAATGAGTGAGATTTTTTTCACACCAGTTCTACTGTTCTCCAATACCAGCTGTGTGTCCAAAACTTTAACCCTGACACCACCTGGAGTTAGTGTTAGACCCCACAGGTAAAAGACACAGTCCCATAAGACTGGTCCCACTCCAGATACCAGTCACAAGTGGTGACTTCTGCCTAGCAGACTGTGAAGTTGACTAGTAGGAGTTCTAGAGGAGAGAACCTCTCCCCTAGATTCCGTAACTCACTATAATGACTCAGGACCCAGGAAAGCACCCTGTTTACTGTCACCAGATTGCTATAAATCATAGAACTCAGCAACAGCCAAGTGAAAGATGCATAGGGCAAGGGGTGTGTGAATCAAATGCTGAGCTTCCAGGCCCTCTCTGGGCGCCCTGCCTGCCCCCCACCCCGCCACCATCATGTGTTCATGAATTCAGAGGGTCTCGGATCCCCATCGTTTAGGGGGTCTTATGAAGGTTTCAGTACATAGGCATGAGTGGCAGCAGGGATTCCACCTGTAGGCCACTGCACAGGTCCAGGCAGTGTGGGATTTGGATTAGGTGCTGGTAAAATGACGAGACGTGCACAGAACAGGACCTGTTTAGTTAGTGAGGTGGGACTCATGGATCAGATATGGAGAGAGGCAAACGGGGCTTGAGGATAAACAGGTTTCAAAGGAGCCAGTGACATCCCACCCCCAGTTCTCACCAGTCAGGATGGACCCAATGGGCAGGAGTCAGAGTTCTGTCTCAAAGTGTTCCTTTGACGCACTCATCCAGCAGTCACATGGGGATGATGGATCTTCCTGAAGCAGTCTGAGCTGAAGGTGAAAATTTAGTCAAGAGCATTCATAGACAAGAGGAGCACTCCAGCACAGGCGGGGCATATTCAGAAGGATGATCCAGCGTTGGAGGAGAAACTGCAGAATCAGAGCGAGGAAGGCATCAGAGGAGTGGCAAACAAGCCACTGCAGGATTAGGACAGAGAAACGGCCCTGGACTCAGATAGCCAGGGACCTGGACAGTTTCAGGGGAGAAGCGGAGACAGGGCAGGTTGGGGTGAAAGGGAAGGAGGCAACTGGTAAAAACCACGTTAGAGGAATTTGGATGCAGAGAAGAGTGAACAGTGGATAGTAGTTGAAAGGGTTGTACATTTATCTGGTTCTCATTTTTTAAGATGGGAGGTGCCAGATTAGATTTTCTCTTGCTGATGGGAAGGGTGGATAATGCAGGAGAAGGTGTGTGGCTGACAGAAAACCCTCCACACTGAAATGGGCTGAGATGCACTCAGGCACTCAGCGTGCATGGGGCCAGCAAGGTTCCCAGTCTAGTAAAGGCACCAAAGTGAAGGTGAGTTCAGGAGAGTCTTGGTTGGACCACGACGCCTGTCCAGGGACTCCCTTTTCCCTAAGAAGTGGGCGCACTGTGCAGGGGGCAGTGGGGGGCAGCTGTGCAGGAGAGGGCAGAATAGGATTGCTGAGCATTTAGTGGCTCCTAGGGTCAGCGACGTCTGCCTCCCACCATCAGACATCATGATGCCTTAAATTCACCAGAGCGCTTCATCTACCTTAGAGAATGTCCGCTGTCCTAGGTGACAGCCCTACCCCCCACTGTTTCTGTGACTTCAGACAGAATGGCGGCTCTGTACATGTTCAAGTATCTTCAAGTCCTTTCTCATTTAAAGCATGTTTCTTGTGTTACGATTTACAAAACAAAAGTGGGTGCTTTTGTTCGGGAAGATGCTGCTCAGTGTCGGGATGGGTTGAAAGTAAAAGTGGTATCGCTCTTGCAGGTCTGTGACACGGAGTTACTACAGAGGTGCAGCGGGGGCTCTCCTGGTCTATGACATCACCAGGTAATGCCCCGCAGGGAGGAGGCAGCTGCCACTGCGCCTGCTGTGCTCTGTGGGGGCGGGGGGGGGGGGGGGGGGGGGGGGCAGGGGCCTGCGGGTCAGGAAGCCCCTCAGCCCTTTTATTGGGAGTCTTCAAAGTTTCTGAACCATTCCCTGTCACTACTGCACCCTGATGTTTTCAGAGTTTCTTTTTTTTTTTTAAGGTTTCACGTATGTATTACCGAACCAACCTAATAGTGCAGAGTCATACAAAGAGAAAAATCTTTTCCATAAAACATGTCCAGATGTCCAGTAGTAGTGATTCTGTTTTCAACGTGGTATGGCAAGACGCTCGTGACCTTGATACAGCTTAAATATGTATATCATCTCATCTGTGATTCCTTGTAGACTCAGTTCTCCTCCGATGTGTTCTCTTGGAGTTGTGCCTGATAGTAAAGTGATAGTACCACTTTTCACCCAAATCCTTGGGGAGTGGGATGATTCTGCTTTTGTTTCTTACCAGGAGTTATTTGCTCCTAAAAGTCTTGAGGGAAGACATGGCGAGAAACAGTCAAGCTCACACAACCTGATGTTTGAGAAAGGGAAAGCACTCACTGTGTCTTAGCACAATGCATTAACACTTCCTTCAGGTTCCCAAGTGAAGCTTTACATGTGGTAAATTATTAAGAGTAATTGGCATCCATCAAGGTGGAGGGCATTGGCTCTGGACTTAGCTAGTCTGGGTTCGAATCCCAAGTTCCAGGTTCCTCTCTGCGTGGTGTCCTCAGACAAGGTGCTGAGGCCCCTCTAGACTTCAGTCTCCTTATCTGCTGTGTGCTGTGTAGTACTTGTGAGATGATCAGGCATTACATTTGTTAATGTAAAACTCGCGGCACGTCGTAAGGTTCTGAGTCTGCAGTGTCTTCTGTATAACTGTAACCCACATATTGCGATCAATTTAAATTAAAAATTCAGTTCCTTAATCTTCCTCCATTGCAAGTTCTCAGTAGCCACGAGCAGCTGGTCGCTGCTGTATTGAACAATGCAGCGTATAGAATAACCTGTGCTGCAGAAATCCCAGCAAGGCTGTTTGCTAGCCCCCCTTAGAAACATGTCATCAGCTATATCATCTGGGAGCTCTTTCTGGGTAGGAAATTGCCCCGTGACAGGCTGGTACCATCCTGCGTGTTTTTTGGAACAAGGTGCTCTGGCCAGGTGGGGGAAGCTCCTGGCCCAACCCTACCACATTTACCCAAGAGCTGAATGGCCCAGCTTCCAGCTGAGTGTACCATTAGGCTATCAGAATGTGCCAGTAGAGGAAACTTGTCCTTAGGTAAGAGGACTGAAGACAGCAGGTCCGAGAGTTGGTCTGAGAGTCAGACAGACCTGGTCAAGTCCTGACTCTGACACTGCTTCTGCAACTTTGACCAATTTAATTAATCTCTCTGGGCCTCAGGTTTATCATGGAAAAGAGAGATAATAGTCTGTGTCAGAATCTTTACAAAGAATCAATGTGAAAAATTCCTGTCCAGCAGAGGACTAGCATGTTGCACAGATGGATGAAATGGCAGCAGTAGTCCACATACTGAAACTCAAATAATATCTGTAGAATGAATGAAAGAACTTCTGTCTCCTCCTTCACCCTGATGGACAACAGCAGTGATACCTGACCGGTTTCCTTTCCGGGAAATGGAAAACTCTGTGGTGTGCTGGGGACATGGGTGTTCAGGCTGTCCGCGTGTCCCGAAAGGTTGCCGTCCCCTGGTATGTGTAAAAGTAGTGAGTGGTGTGAATGACTGCACAGAGTTGCTGGCTTTATAAAATACATGTATTATTTTCACAATCTTGTATCACGCAGCCGAGAAACCTACAATGCGCTTACTCATTGGTTGACAGATGCCAGAATGCTGGCGAGCCGGGACATCGTGGTCATCCTCTGCGGGAACAAGAAGGACCTGGACGCCGACCGCGAGGTCACCTTCCTAGAAGCCTCCAGATTTGCTCAGGAGAACGGCAAGTGCCCTTTACCTGTTGCTGCTTCGCAAATGGCAGCTTTCGGAGGTAGTGATGATGCTTTGAGTTTAAAGCATCAACTGGAGTTGTAAGATTAAAAATATTTAGGAATTATGGAGCATCCCGTTTTTATTATAAATTTAGACTTAATGAGTGTATTTTTACTATGTTGCATTCTGCCTACAATAGTTACTGTAATGTTAAAAGTGCTTGCACTGTATTAATTTTCAGTCTATGATCTTCTTTATTAAGGTATTGGTTTAAAGTGAAGTTTGTGGCAATGATTTTTAAAGATTCTAATCATATGTTATTTTTTAAATAAAATTTGAAGCTAATAGTGAAATACTAGATCTAAATATAAAAGGAAGCAGTAAAAATGAAAAATATCAGCTTTATTGGCTTTATTTTATTTACATTAAATTTAAGTCATTGGTTGTAGATGCCTTTACATTTCTCTGAAATTCCATATAGGAGACATAAGAATGACACAGAATGGTTGCTTCTAGATAATTGAATAATAAGAATCCAGGCATTTTAAATATCTTTCATTGTTAGGACCAATCGAGATAAAAGATCTTCACATCAGTTTTCCATTGGATCCTAGTGCTACCACATTGTATTCTTACAAATGGACTGATTTTCTGCTAAGAAAATAAACATGTAAGAAAAACATAAGCCATCCTGAGTTTGTAAGGAAGCTCTTTAAGATACAGAAGCTTAGAATGTTCAGGTTCAAAATGAACTTAGATATCCTCTCAACCAGCCTCATTTTTACAAGTAAGGAAACAAGAGACTTGAAAGGCTGTGGCTTGCCTCTGAGAGCATAAATAGGCCTTTCTGCTGGAATCAGCACCTAGTGGCTCAGTATTAATTCAATAAGACCTTATCACAGTCACATTGATGAATTGCAGTAGAACACACATACCCCAAATGTAAACCCTTGCAGCTTATATTTCTGGTGACATAAGGACTATTTGGAGAAGGAAATTGCTAGCTCCTCTTAGCCTGACTTCTTACCCTGCAGACCGGCTTCCTCACCGTGTTTTGGTGCTTGTGGGTTTCTTCACCAGTTGTCGTGCTGACACAAGATACTAGTCACTTTTCAGAAGGAGTTAGAATTCCTCTGACATTTGAAAATTGCATTGACATTGATTTTATATTTACAGAAATACATTCTTTTAAGTAACAAATTATCTTTTGCCTGCTATTCTAAGAGAAAACTGAATAGGCTGTTAGTAATTGATTATGATCATCTTATAAATATGACTTCATATTTTGTTTGATGTCAATTTTAGAGCTGATGTTTTTGGAAACAAGTGCACTAACAGGGGAGAATGTAGAAGAGGCCTTTGTTCAATGTGCAAGAAAAATACTTAACAAAATTGAATCAGGTAAAAGGCTTTCCATTAATAAATTCTTCTTTGCCCTATTTTACTTTCTAGCTCAATGGCATCACTTTTTTATTTCCAGGAGGGATTTGGTCAAAAAGTATTCTCTCTACCTGCCAACCTAAATATACCATTTATGGCTTTGAAGGTCTTGTGCCTGTAATTGAGGTGAAAGTCCACCTCCCTTTCACAGTGGTTTCCATCACCCCTGGCTAGACATTTAGAACCAAAGTCTTTGATGGGTTCAGCATTTAAGGAGTAAGAAGGGATCTTTGTCCTCTCTTCCAACAACTTGCTGACTCTGCTGGGTCAGTGATCGTGTGTCGTGGCGGGGAGTCAGCTGTGTCATATTAAAGGAATAAGGGGCACATCAAGTGATGTGGATACTTCAGATTGGGCATCATGTAGATTTACCTCTAAAGCTCACTGAGCATGCCTTAGTAGTAATCTATCTCACTGTTGCATTTGTCCTTCAGTAAAAGTAAATCAAAAATAACCCTAATTTTGGCAGCTGTAAAGTGGTATCTGTGGTTGTCACTTATTAAAGTTAATCTTTATTTTACCAAAATTTTATGTGGGCATTCATCTTTTAGTTGATTCATTTAGGTATCCAAATGCTTATTCTTTGTCAAGAGCTGTGATACAAAAGTGAATTAATCACAACCCTTGCTCTTAAAAATCTGCCCTTTGTGATAACTATGACAAGGAAATTATCAGATGATGTGTTGATAAAATAATAGAGAACGCTACAGGATCTTGGGGTCACACCGAGAAGGGACCCTACTAGGGTACGAAGGAGGTATCAGGGAGGGTTTTCAGGATGAGGTGACTACTGACCTCACTCTTTCAAAAATATGAGGAAAGTGACAAAGAGTGATTCATCTAAGGTAGTGAGGAGCTAGATAGTCTACCAGAGGGGACAGCATGAATGGCAAAAAAGTTAATTAATTGTTTAAAATGGGAAGCTGAAGTTACTAGAACAGAAAGACTGCTGTGGGGGAAATGGCAGGTGAGTTTGAAGAGAGACAACAGCCAAATAGGTCAGTGATCCTCATCAAGGAACTTCCTGCAGGTTATTAAGTCTCCACCCTGGGTACACACCAGAGTCACCTCAAACAAAATTTTGAGTCCCAGGCCCCACCCCTGCAGATGTGGAATTAGTTGGGCAAAATATGGACTAGGCACCTGCATATTTAAAATCTCCCTTATGTGATTGACTCATACATACAACCTAGACTGAGAACTGCTGCTGCTTGGGAGCGGGAGGTTATTTGGGTCTAGTAAGACATGAGTGATGAGGTTGTGACTTGAGATAACACATGTATGTAGTTGACATGGCATTGTTGAGGGCAAATGAAAGGGAGAGCAGAGTCACAGTACCACTGAAGGGGTTTTTGAGTAATCCAAGTAAAAGATGACTAATTAAAGCTTTAACCATATGTGCAAGTGGAATAGAGAGATAGAGATAAAGCTAAGAACTGTTGGGTGGTAGCATCATGTGACTCATGTTAAACTGTAGAGGAGTACAGTTGATTTTTGCATGGTGGGGGAGAAGGAGCCAAGGACATGTAGATGTCACACTTGGATAACTCAGTAAATGGATGGCGTTAAGCCACATGATCAGCAGATTCAAAGGAATAAAGATGAATCTATTTTGGATGTGTTTCCTTTGCAGTAGCCCTGCAGCAAACACATGGAGTGTATTAAACTCTGGGGAGGATTCTGGGCTGGAATTCTGTATTTGGGCACCATCAACACATGGGAGTAGTTAAAACTGTGGAAGGAATCTTATCATTCAGAGGACAGTCAAGAGTCAGCGAGCAGTGATCAGAGCTGAAAGATGAGCAGAAAAAGAGTAACCTAAAAAGAGAGAAAGAAGGAAATGGTCACCGATGCATGAGGAGAAAGTGGGTATCATTTCAGTCAAGATTATGACAAAGGATTGTTCAGTATTGGATACAATAGAGAAAAGTCTCAGAAGCTAATAAATGAGCTGAAAAATATCCATTGGGATGGTCACTAGGTAGTCAATGGTTATTTTTGTCAAGAATACGTAGTTCCAAATTCAGTAGAATTGTGTGAAAGACATAATAAGGCAATTCAGAATCAATGAGGAGATGAGAAAGCAGGGTGAGTGTTCACTCCTCTCGAGGAAGAGAGAACTGGTACCGTAAGTTACAGAGAGGGTTAAGGTAAAAGATTTGGGTGATCTCTGGTGGTGGGTGTGATGTAATGTAGACTGATACAGTTTCAATATCCTCAAATGAATATAGCATTGTAAACAAAAGAAATAATAAATATTACCATTAAAAAAAAAGGTTTGGGTGAAGGAAGAAACTGTAACATGTGTAAATGCTGAGAGAGAAAGGGAAGTGGAAGATAAAGGAGAAAAGAGTAGGAGAGGAAGTAACAGAGAAAGAGTGCTGGGTGAGCAGATCTCTTAGAGATCTAGCAGTTGTCCTAGAGAAACAGCCCATGTCCTTCAGGTGAAAAAAAAAAAATGCTCCTGGCACATTGTTGACAAAAGTCAAAAGCTGGAAATAATCCAAAAGTCTATCAAGTGTAAAACTCTTCAGTTATAGCAACTGTGTTGCTCTTCTCATCATTGGATGTTGTATCCTAGGAGGTTCAGATTTTAAGATAAATGTGCCACATACTGGAATAATATTCAACAAGGAATGTAACCATAACCACACAAAAATGGGATGCATCCTGCAAATCTGATATGAAAAAAGTGAGACAGTAAATGCATGTGTGCATATATGCACATGCATATATGTACATGTACTTACATTCATGCGTGAAAACAAAAAGAAATTTTACTAAACGTGGTACAAAAACTGTTGTTTTTAAAGATTCTGTAACAAATTATTATCATTAAAATTGGCTTGGGGTTGAATTAAAGAACCTTCCTAATGTAATTACATTCATGGATCCAGTAGATAGAGGTTGACTCATTTAAGACTTTCAAGATATACTTCTGATATACTTCATAATCACATCTATTGAAAAAATGTAAAGATATACATTAGAACTCTTTGGCAGTACATTTTTATTTTAATTTTCTAAAAAAAGTATTACATACATGTAGTTAAAAAATCATTATTGCATCCCCTTTTTACCCAAAAGTTAGTATATTATAAACTGGTACATTTTGTATTTTCTATTCCTATGCATCATTATAAATCAGTATGTAGCGACTGCCGTATATAAATATGTGTACGTATAATGTGCATATATGTACACTGTGTGTGTGTGTAACATTCAGTTGTATACATTTCCATAATTTATCAGACTGCTTGGACATTTGGGTTGTTGTCAGTATTTTATTGTCATAAGTAGTGCTGCAGTATATAACCTTTTACATATCATTTCACATGTGTGTGACTGCATGTTTAGGGTAAACTCCCAAAGGAGGAACATAAACATTTGGAATTTGGGCAAAGGCCATCAAATTCCGCTTGTCAGGGTTACAGCAATTTATAATCTTACCAGTAGTGAATGAAACTGCTTATTTCACCAAAGTCATGCCTATAGGGTATATTACCATACTGAGTTTTTACCAGTCTGATAAGTGAAAAATGGTATCTCTGTAGTTTAATTTGAAATTGGTTTATCTTTGTATCTATAATATAGTCACATAATCCCAATTTCAAAAAGTACAAAGGAGAATACAGTGAAAGTCACCCTCGATTATCCTCCCTCTCCCATCCTGTTCCTTGAAGTCAACCATTGTAATCAATTCTTTATATAGCTTTCCAAAGATATTTTATACCTGTGAAAGAAAATGTATGCATGTATACATCTACTTAATTCCTCGTTATTTAAAATAATGATATACATACATAGTGTTCTGCACTTTTCTTTTTTCACTTAATGTATTTTGGGAATCACAGAAATCTTAAAAACTTTTTTAAAAGAAGATTCTTGTTTGTCAGGTGAGCTGGACCCAGAAAGGATGGGCTCGGGCGTCCAGTATGGAGATGCTGCTCTGAGACAGCTGCGGTCGCCTCGGCGCACACAGGCCCCCAGTACTCAGGAGTGTGGCTGTTAGAGCAGCGTGGGGACATGTCGGTAGGTGCCCACATCTCTGCTGACTGTCTGACTTTGTGCCACTGCCCTGAGCTCCGCATGCTTAACTGTAGAGGTGGTTGTTGCTTTATGCAAAGCTGCATTATTCAAAGGGAAGGGATTACATGATTCAAAGTTAAAGAGTCACAACAGCATTGTGATATGCATTATTCTCAAGCTGACATGGAACATTCACCAATAAAGACACATTTTAGGCTATAAAGCATACCTAAGAAATATAAAAGAATAGAAGTTATGCAGTGTCTGTTCTCAGCCCATAATGGAATTAAGCTGAAAGTCAACAGAAAGATAACTGGAAAATCTAAAATTCTTGGAAATTGAATAACACATTTCTAAATAACATGGGTGATTTATATAAGTAAACTTAAACTAAATTTAAGGATATTTAATAAAGTGAAAATAAAATTAAAATTGAAATTTGAGGGGATGCGGTAAGAGCAGTGTTTAACAGGAAGTTGATAGCATTGGATGTATGCAGTAGAAAAGAAGGAAGATTTGAAAATCAGTCATTTAAGTTTCTACTATAGGCAACTAGAAAAGAATAGCAGACACTCTAAAGCAAGCAAAAAATAATTAGAACAGAAACCAATTAAATTAAAAGCAAAACATTAGTAGAGAAAAATCAACAAAACCAATGCTGATTCTTTGGAAAGATCGATAAAAATCAATAAACCTCTAACCAGGCTAACTAAGAAAAATGAGGACACAAATTACTAATATCAGAAATCAAAGAGAGGACATCCCTATACATCCTATGGACTTTAAAGGGATAATAAAGGAACATCATAAACTACTCTATACCCATATTTGATAACATAGATGAGTGAACCAATTCCTTGAAAGAATCTGCCAAAACTCACACAAGAAAAAATAGACAATCTAGGCTAATATCAAAAAAATTGTACCAATAGTTAATATCCTTCCAAAATATAATGCACCCAGCCCATATGGATTCACTGGTGAATTTTCCCAAATACTTAAGGAAGGAATTCTATCAATTTTCTGCAATCTCTTTTCTAGAACAGAAGGACATGGAATAATTACTAATTCATTCTGTGAGGCCATCATTACCCTAATTCCAAAACTAGACACAGCCGTTATAAGAAAACTACAGACCAGTATCTTTTATGAACATAGATGTAAAAATCCTCAACAAAATATTGGCAGATTAAATCCAGCAGTGTATAAAAGGAATTATATATTATTTCCAAGTGGGATTCATCCCAGGCATGCAAGTCTGGTTCGACATCCAAAAATCAATCAGTATAATATGTCACATCAAACAACAAGAAAAAGTGCATGATCATGTCAAGAGTGCAGAAAAATTATTTGACAAAATCCAATACCCAGTGATGATAAAGACTTATAATAAACTAGGAATCAAGAAGGATTTCCTCAGCTTAACAAAGACTATCTACAGAAACCTACTGTTAGAAGTCAGAAGATGGTGACCTGGTAGCAGTGAGATTCAGATTCTCCCCACAGAACAACTGGAAGTTCCCTTGTTCTCCAGAATCAAACACTGAGGAGAAGCAGCCTCAGAGGTGGTAGAGACACAGCAGCAATGTGACCACAAAGGGTAGGTGAAAACATCTGGATTCAGAGTTGTATTGCAAACTCGGGACTTGGTATTCAGGCCACCTCGGAGTGGGGTGGAACTGCAGGAAGAAACAGGCCTCCTGGAGAATTTCCCCAAAAGCAGCAAAGAACCCCCCCAGCAGGACTGGGACATGGAGGGAGGGGAGATGGTCATGGCACAAGACAGAAAGAGAACCAGCAGACAGGGTCTGAGCTATAGCCTGCATGGCACCACCATAACGGGAAGCACCTAGGGGAATTCACCATCCCCACCCACTCCCACCACCATATTGCGCCAGGAGTCTCAGGATCTGCCCACCAGCTATCCCACCTCCGGATGAAAGGAAGAAGGGGTGTGTCCCAGAAGAGATGAGCCCTCAATGCTACCCACTAACACCACCATGTGTCAGCATGCAGCCTGATTCCCCATTGTGAGCCAACAACATGGTGATCACCCTCCACAATGAGGTCATGCTGGGAAACTGGACAGAAATGTAAACAGATGCCAAAGAGAGCAAAGACACAGAGAAATATATGTGAAATGGTCCACTCAAGCACCCAGGAAAAATCTTAATACAGCAGACATGTACAAATGACCTGAGGATGAAGTTAGGGTAACTGTGATAAACATACTCATGGGAATCAGGATAACAATAGAGAAAGTAAAAGAGAACAACAAAGAAGGAGAATAAATGAAGCAAGAAATCAAAGAAATGAATACAATAGCTGTGCTAAAGAACTCTATAGAGGGACTCAGAAAAGGATAGATGAAGCCTCCAATAGAATTAGCAAGCTAGAAGATGGGACAGAGGAATTCACTGAAGCAGACCAGCAAAGAGATAAGAGAATTCAAAGAAACGAAGACAGCATTTGAGACCTTTGGGATAGCATCAAAAGGAATAACATTTGCATCATAGGGGTCCCAGAAGGAGAAGAGAGACAAAGTGGGCAGAAACTATATTTGAAGAAATAATCGCTGGGTACTTCCTTAGCCTGAAGAATGAACAGGCCTCCAGGCTCAGGAAACTCAAAGAATTTCTAATAAAAGAAACCCTGACAGAGCTATACATAGACAAATTATCATCAAAATATCAAAAACACAAGATAAAGAATCTTAAAAGTATCCAGAGAAAAATGAGTCATATACAAGGAGTCCCCACAAGATTGTCAGTGGATTTCTCAACTTAAACTCTACAGGCCAGAAGGCAATAGCATGATATATTCAAAGTGCTGAAAGAAAAGGATTTTCAACCTAGGGTCCTATACCCTGCAAGATTATCTTTCAGAACTGGAATAATAGTGAAAAGCTCTTGTGATAAGCAAAAGTTAAAGGAATTTATTACCACAAAACCAGCTCTACAAAAAATATTACAGGATGCTCTATGAAGTGTAAAGAAACCCCACTTAAAAACTGTAAGACAACAAGCATAAAAAGTGGGGAAGAAAAGAGAATAAAAATTGTGGATGGTTAGAATAAGTGTAAGACTCATCTGCTTTCAAATAAAAATAGGAAATAAACAGAATTTTTAATGCTAACTTCAGGGTAACCTCAAAATACCTCTCCAGGGAAAAATAAAAGAAGAAAACAAAAAGGGAAAGCAATCAAAATGTTACTACACCCAACCGACCTAAGAAGAGAAAGAGAAGAACAAAGACATTGTCTGGAATATACAAAAGACAAATTACAAAATGACAGTAAATAGCTACATATCAGTAATCACGCTAAATGTTAATGAACTGAACCATCAGTCAAACAACAGAGTGGCTAAATCGATTAAAAAGCATAACCCACTCTTCTGCTGCATTCAGGAAACTCACCTGCTTTCAAAAGATAAGCAAAAACTCAGTCAGTTGTTGGAAGACAATCCTACAGTCAAACCGCAGCCACAAAAAAACACAAACAGCTAGACTTGTATCGAATAAAAATACTTACAACTGAAAAACCTAACAAAAGACAAAGATGGACATTATATAATGATAAAAGGGTCAATTGAGCAAGAACACAACACTTATTAACATATATGCACCAAATGAAGGAACATCAAAATATGTTTAGCAAGTATTATTAGAGACATCAATAGTAACACAAAAATAATGGGAGATTTCAACACCCCACTTAAAACAATGGACAGATGAGCCAGGCAGAAAATTTAGAGGTAAATGCTGCTTTAAATGACCATTTGGAACAGTTAGGTCTAATAGACATAGCCTTCATCCAATGACTACAGATTACACTTTCTTCTCAAGAGCATATTGAACATTCTCAAGGATAGATGGCATGTTGGGACAGAAAAATGTGTCAACAAATTTACAAAGATTGAAATCATACCAAGCATCTTCTCTGACCACAATACCTTAAAACTGGAAATCAACCACAAAAAGAAAGCTGGAAGACCCCAAATTAATTGGAGACTAAACAATATGCTTCTGATTGACTCTTGGGTAAAAGAGGAAATCAAAGAGGAACTTAAAAATTACTTAGAGACAAAGACTTAATATCCAAAATATACAAAGAACTCGTAAAACTCAATAACAGAAAAATAGGTAATTCAGTAAAAAATGAGAAGGGTAATTGGGGAGACATTTTTCCAAAGAGGATATACAGATGGCCAGCAGGCACATGAAAAGATGTTCCTACTCACTGGCTATCTGGGAAATGCAAATCAAAATAATAATGTGATATCACCTTACACCTGAGAGATTGACTATTCTCCAAAAGTCTGGAAACACCAAATGCTGGCGAGGATGTGGAGAAAAGGGAACACTTTCACACTGTTGTGGGAGTGCAAATTGGTGCAACCCCCATGGAGAACAGTTTGGAGATTCCTCAAAAAGTTGAAGGTGGAAATTCCATGTGATCCTGCCATCTCATTTCTGGATGTTTATGCAAAAGATACAAAAACACTAATTCGCAGAGATTTATGTATCCCCATGTTTATTGCAGCCCTATTCACAATAGCTAAGGCCTGGAAACTACCTAAGTGCCCAACATCAGATGACTGGATAAAGAGGATGTGGTACATATATGTAATGGAATACTACACAGCCCTTAGAAGAGATGAAACCCTGTCATTTGAATCACCATGGATGGAACCAGAGGGGATTATGCTAAATGAAATAAACCAAAAGAAGAAAGATAGATACCAGATGACCTATCTGACTCATAGGTGGATGAAACAAAACGAGGGTGGCAAGTGGTGGTAGAGCCCACTGGACAATGGTAAAGAGCACTTGGTGATTTAGTGGAGGGCATGGTGTGTTGACATATATCTTAGGAATAGGGAAACTGCACTTACAGGGAACCTACACATATTTGTTTATTTTAATGTGTTGAAGTTACTGCAATAAAAAAAAACCTATGGTTGGCATCACTTAGTGGTGAGAAATTTGAAACTTTCCCATTAATATCAGGTACAGGGCAAGCATGTCCCATCTCATCACTCTTTTTCAGTATCATGCTGGAAGTTCTAGCTAGTGCAATAACATATGAAAAGAAAATACATATTTAGAAAATTCAAAGAAATGATAAAATATATATATAAGCAATTAGTAAGATTGTGGGATACAAAGTTAATATGCAGAAGACAATTACTTTCCTCTATATGAACAAGAGCAACTTGAGATAAAAAAAAACACTCTGCTATTTATGTTAGTGTCCAAAAACAAAACACTTAGGCATAGTTATAAAATATATAGAAGGTCTATGTGAGGAAAGACACAAAACTCTGATGAATGAAGTTGAAGAACTATACATATGGAGAAATATTCCAGTTCATGGATAGCAAGACAGTATTGTCAGGATGTCATTTTCTCCCATTTTGATCTGTTGATTCAGTGCAATCTCAGTTAAAAAACAAACAACAACAAAACCCCAGCAGGTTCTTTTGCAGATATAAACAAACTAAAATAAAGTTTATATGGAGTGACAAAAGACCCGAGAATAACCAACATAATATTGAAAGAACAGAGTTGGAGGGCTGACACGACCCAACATTAAGACACTATGTAAAACTACAGCAGTGGAATTGTGATATCAATTTAAGATAGACAAATAGATTAACAGAGAGAGATCAAAAATAAAGTCAGATAAATATCATCAGCTGATGTTTAACGGAGGAGCAAAGTCAGTACAATGGAGCAAAGATAGTCTGCAGTAAATGGTGCTGGTACACTTGACCATCCACATGTAAGCAGAGTTCATCTAGAGACAGACCTTACAAAAATTAACTCAGAATGGATCAGAGACCTAAACGTAAAATGCAGAACCATAAAATGCTTACAAGACAACAAAGAGAAAAGTCCCGATGATCTTGAGTACGGTTGTGATTTTTATGTACAGCAACAAAGGCATAATCCTTGAAATGAATAATTGTTATGCCAGACTTCATTACACTCAAAAACACTCTGAACAATGCCTAGAAATGAGAAGAAAAGTCACAGATGGGGAGAAAACATTTGCAAAAGCCACATCCAATAAAAGACTTTGTTCAAAATATATAAAGAACGCTTAAACTTCAGTAATAAGGAAAAACAACCCAGTTTAAAAGGCACTTCACCAAAAAAGATATACAGATGAGAATAAGTATATCAAAAAAAAAGATACTCCACATCATATATTACCAGGGAAATGCAAATTATGACTGCAGTGAGATACTACTACACACCTGTTAGAATGGCCAGAATTGCAGACACCGACAACACCAAGTGCTGGTGAGGGTATGGAGCAACAGGAACTCGTTCGTGCTGGGGGAATGCAAAGTGGTACAGCCTCTTTTCAGAGAGAATTTGCCAGTTTCTTAAAAAACTACACATGCTCTTTTATGATCCAGCAGTCGTCCTTGATATTTATCCAAAGGAGATGAAAACTTATGTCCATATAAAAACCTACACATGAATGTTTATTGCAGCCTTATTCATAATTGCCCAAACTTGGAAGCTACTGATACGTTTTTTGATAGGTCGATGGATGAATAAAGCTGTAGTACATGCAGACAATGGAATATTGTTCAGTGCTAGAAAGAAATGGACTATCAAGCCATGAAAAGATCTGGAAAAGCCTTCAATGCATGTCACTGAGTGAAGAAAGCCAATCTGAAAAGGCTGCATACCGTGTAATTCCAACTATATGACATTCTGGAAGAGATAAAACTTTAAAAACCAGTAAAAAGATCAGTGTTTACCAGGGCTTGGGGCTGGGTGGGATGAATAGTGAGAACAGAGTATTTCTAGGGCAGTGAAAGTATTCTGTATACTACTATAATAATGGATACATGTCATTATACATTTTTCCAATCCCATTAAAGTAAAACAGCAGGAATGAACCATAATATAAACCGTGAGCACTGGGTGATCGCAGTGTGTTGACGTGGGTTCATTCTAACAGATACGCTGCTCTGGAGCTGGACGTGTGCGTGTGTGTGGGGGCAGGTGTCCCATGTCCCCATCTGTGTACTTCTCCCTCAGTTCTGCTGTGAACCTAAACGTGCTCTAAAAATAGCTTTAAGAAAAAATCCTAAATTAACCACTAAAATAACACAATAAAGAGTTTTGACTAATAAGCCAACAAAGGCATTAAGATGGATTAACGCATCCAAAAGAAGGAAGGAAAGGAACAGAACAGATGGAACAAACAGCAAAAAGGTAGAGTAAACCCAATTTACTGATTTAAAAAAAAAGTATTTTACTTGAAAGAACATAAACTCTGTAGGAAATCTTTATGCTGTTACTCAGAAAGAAAGGAAGGACAGTAGTTGATGGGAGTGAGATAGATTCTTCTGCCTTTATGTCAATGAGGAGACTTTCTAGGGTTAATTAAAGTCTCAGTGAATGTACCCATTGCTAAAATGAAAGTCATTTATCAAATTTGCAAATGGAGATTTTTAACCTTTTAAAGGCCCCCTCCCCACCAATTTACTACAGTGAAGTTTTTATTTATAATCAATTATCTAATAGGCATGGGTAAGTTTAAATAAAAAAAGTATTCACTAATTCCTCTAGGGACTTTTAACTATATTTGTATATTTGCAATTATGCATATTTCTAAACTGTTCTAATATTTTTTAGGTATTCGTACAGTGGTATTTGAGACACAGTTGTCGGAGCTGGAAGAATCTGAAGTTTTTTAACCACCATCTTTTTCTACATTATACAGAAGTAGAGCTTGTGCAAAAAAAAAATAATAATAATATGGGTTGTTATGCAAGCTAGTAGATGTGGTCAGCAAACCATATAATAAATCTCATTCTGTGGACTATACCGTTAGATGTACACATGTATGTAAAATTTTTTGTTCCATATTTTCCCTTTCACCTTTGGTTGAAATCCTGGCTACGTACTTGTATATACTCTAGCTCAGTATGTCTCCACAGCATGGTGTCTACTGTGTGCTATGATAGAACATTGCACTAAATGCCATCTAATGTTTTCTCTTTTTTAATCATATAAACTGAAATCTGTTACTGTGAGGTATGCTTGAGCATCCTGTCAGCTCTGTGGCACAGTTGGTTCTGTTGATGACCTGATGTTCAGAGAGTGCAGTGCTTATTTAATTTTCTTTGTCCCAGTCCGCCTGATCCACACTCGGAACCCTAGATCAGCAGTTACTCACGTACCAAAATAAAATGGAGTGGAGCATTTTTTCATGAACTGTACCCTGCCCAGCACGCTGCTGATTTTCAGTCATCTTCACCCAGAGCAGTTCAGGAAGCACAGCCGGAATAACTGCTCTCTTTCAGGCACTGTGATTGGCACCAAGGATTCCAGTACTTTTAACCAAATTTACTAGGCAGCTGATCGTCCTCTCACCCTGTTGGGAAGGGCAGTGGGCCGCGCAACTTGGGGCTGTTTGTCCGTTAAGGATTTGCAGACCTATCTGGTCTCTGTGCTAGAAACACATTGTTTTTACTACCGTGCTTTTTCTGGCTCTCAGTATTCCAAGATCACTGCCCCTTTTTTTAAGTCTCTTATTCGTTTGTGTTCATTTTAAGGAAACCCACTAAATCGAGTTACTATTAAAGGATGCCATTCATTAAGAAATACCTGTGTAGCTTTTGCTGAATACTTAAATGCCTTACTACAATTACCAAGTTGACATGTTTTTAATTCACACAAGGTATATTGAAGTATAATATAGGTATATTGTATTACAAAGATTTGTTCTAATATTTTAAAATACCAACCTAGAAAATATATAATAGAACTTTTCTTTAAAGTTGAAATATAGTATTTAAGGCTGAAGAGTTAAAAAGCATTCATCTTCTATGTGTTTTCCAGGACTCTAGCTGCAGGCTGGTAAATTGCTTTACCTTTGAGTTAGAAGCTGTTTACTACTTTTTGTCGTTTTATTTTAACCAACAGAGCACAATGGGACTACAAACCCCTGGGAAGTGGCTTGATAAAAATATCAGTATCTATCTGTTTTAGAATTTTAGTTTTTCTTTTTTTAAATACTTTGAATACTATATTTTGAATAGTCACAAAATGAAGCAGACTCTCAAACTGAACTCTTGGACCTTGTTGGAAGATTCATTGTCTCATCTATGATCATGCTACAAGCTTCACTTTTTAACATTTTTTTTGCATGGGATCAGCATGTCCTTTTAACACACCAGTTCATCCAAAAGCAAGAATTTTTTAAAGAAGATAAATGTTAAGTTGGTTTATAAATGAGCCTGTCAATTCAACCACAGACAATGAATATTACTCCACATCCATTGACTCATAAAAGTTGCTGGAGAACCAAATCATGACGGTTCTTAATAGAGTCCTTTAGGGAAAATGAAGAGAGGAGATAATTTGATTTTGGTCGGTGGAGTCTTTTGCAGCACCACCAACCGGTTCTTTGGTCTCCAGACACCAGCTGGATAGCCCGTGTTCAATTCTGACACTGTTTGCCTAGGACAGCATCAGGCTGCACAGGTTATGGTCTGCCCCCCACCCCTGGCACACATGTTTCAGGGGCCACTCGCAAGTCCAGGCTGCTTCCTGTGCCTCTGAGCAGCAGGTCTCTCAGTCTGAGATTTTCATACCCCACCCCTTTGAGTTCAATTAATTTGTTAGAGTGCTCACAGAACTAAGAGAAACAATTTACTCACTAGATTACCAGCTTATTACAAAGCATATTTATTAAAGGATACAAGTGAACAACCAGATGAAGAGATCCATAGGGCCAGATCTGGAATGGTCCCAAGTAAGGAGCTCTGTCCCCATGGATTTGGAGTGCGCTACCCTCCCGGCACAAGGACAGTTCACCAGTCCAGAACGCCTCAGATCCGCTCTTCAGGAGTGTTTGCAGAGCTTCGGTCTCTAGCTGAAGCCCCTATATACACCCTCCCCTGGAGGTTGGTGGGAGAGGCCAAAAGTTCCAGTCCTCTCACCATTTCTAGTGACCTTTCTAATGATCAGCCCCAGCCTGAAGCTCCCGGAGGTTCCATCCTGAAACCAACTACACTGCGGGTGCATTTTATGAAGACACTTCCATCGCTCAGGAAAATCCCAGGGCTTTACGGGCTGTGCCAGGAACCAGACTAGGGACAAAGACCAAATATTTCTCATACCACAGTCAGTCTGGTGACAAACACGGTGTATATTTACCACAATTTACGCTTTCTGGATGTCTTTAGTTTACATTTCTAAAAAGGTATTTTTTTTTTTGTCTTTCTAGAAAAAAATTCTGAGCTCCATTTAGACTTGAGATTGAAATGTATTCTTTGACAGTCCAGTGAGATGAAAATAAGAAAATCCCAGTGTGGGACTCGAGTGACCTGTTGCAAGCAGATCACCTGTGACTTCTGTAATTGCTTTGGGGTTTTTAGGAGCACTCACCCCACTCCAGCCAGCAGTTCGATGTTAACTCAGTCGAGATCCGAGGCCGCAATTAGAAGTTTAAATGGTTTGTGAGTCACACTCTGACACAGTAGATGGGTTCATTTTCTGTCAGTTTTCTTCTTTGGGAAGGAGAATTAGAGGGATTTTAAATTTCCTGTGGGTTTCCCACAATTTTTTGAGCCAGTTATGGAGAGTGTCTCCTAACCCATCTACCTGTTTATGTACATACAGTCTTGACCTTGTTCCAGTGTTTGCCTGATTATTTCCAATTATATTAACTTTTGTACTGAATTTATTTTAGAATTTTTGAGTAATTGATCTGAGAACACAACAGTTTCATGAAGAAATTGGCTGAGTAAGTTGTCCACCACCCCCCTCTCAGGTTAGAAAACACTGCTCACTACTAGAAAGGAGGGTCATCAGGGAATCCTCATTACTTCTTTTAAGTAGCATCGATGTGCCTCTCTGCCCAGCCAGGTAGCTTCAGAGCGAATGCGCCCTGCGGAGCTGGTGAGATGCTGTCAGGATCGTCCCTGCCCGGGTGGTAACTTGGGGATCACGTCTTGTCAATCCTCTGACCATGTCTCTGTCCCATTATGAAGAATGTGTTTAATTTTGACCCATCGTCTCTGGAGTTTACGCTAGCCAAGTATGAAGTGGGGTGAGCCACACCCTAAACCTGGAGTGACCTCTGCGCTCCTCCCGTTAGAAGACATGGTCCTTAAACTCCTGTGAGGGGCTGAAGGCGAACTAGGCAAGTCCGTGTCCTGACAGCTCCTTTCTCTCACGTCTGCTGTGATGTGTAAAGTTTAAAGAATACTAGGGATGAGAAAAACAAACTGACTAAATTTCTGAGTATTTTACATTCAAAAATATGGGAATAATCGTGTTCACTAAATATTATTTAAGGACCAACTATGTATGAGAGTAAAATGTTTGTTTCTGTATGTTGGATGGGGAGCCCTCATGTCATTTTCCATTGATTAGGAAATTGCATATATGATTACTTCAGGGCAAGTCTACCACAGTTTTCCCTTTTCCAGAAAAGTTATGTATTGCTTCTGTGGTCATAAATGTACGTTGGATGCCCTCGTCCTCTGTCCATTTCCTGGGAGAAATGTTCTTTTATAGGGCACTCACCTGTTTCTCTGAATGTCCCTTGTCTCATCGCCTCTGTGCCTTTTCATGGGCTGTGTTTCCTCACCGGTAATGTACCCCACTGGCTCCGCAAGGGTGCAACACAAAATGCCTCTGCTGGGCGCCTTCTCTCGGCCTGGAGTCAGCAGGCCCACGGCATCCTGCCCATGGGAGGGACTTCAGTGCTTTTGCAAAGGACAGATGGTCAGAGTCAATGGTGTGCTCAGCCTTTCTAAAGTTCCTGGATAGCTGGCTCATCCACAGCAAGATCTCTTTTTACAAAATTCCCAAAAGGTGGTCACATGATTCAGCCAACAGCAGATGCCACCACAGTTCCTAGTGACCTTCTCTCCAGAGGACACTGGCAGCTTTCACCACTGAAGAAACCAGTGCCAGCGCCCGCCATGGATACTACAAATTTAACTGGATTTGGATGCACTGGTATTCCCACTAGCAGGTGCCACCCACCCCGCTGGCACTAGAACCTGCGATCCACACTGGCAGCTGCCCAGGCTCCGCAGCTGCAAAATGCAGGATGCTAGCCTAGACCCCCTTCACTACTCCCCACTGCCGGGTGCACATCGTGCGGCAAGTCCCACCAGCCGTGCACTTGTAGGCTCCAATCTGACTCGTCGCCAGCCTATCCTGCAGCCGTGGCACAGTGACAGCCAAGACCCCTGCGGCAGCAGGTGCTGCACCCCTAGGCTTCTTTGCATCTAGCCTACCCCAGCCGTGCACCTACATGCCCCCGCCGGATCCTCAAGGGCGGCACCCTCTGCTGAGCATGTGCCCACAAAGAAGAGCACACTAACAGATGCTCATGGGCCCACAGTTGGCCCAGGCCCTTGCTTCTGGCCCTCACCCCCAGTACTTCATGATGTCCACACTTGGCTGCTGCCACCACACGAGCACCTGCAGCTGCCTCCATAGTTGGGCCACCGACTCTGGCCACCACTGCCTGCCCTGGCCCCTAGTGCTGAACTGAAGGTGCCACAGAGGAGCCCTGCAGACATCGCAGACTCTCCCCCTCCACCAATGATTGCCACGTCCTGCACAGTTGATGCCCCGGACCTCATGCTGCATCCATGAGACATCATCTCCCCAGACCTGCAGCTGCCACACGCCATGCATAGCATGTGCCAGCATGCCCCCACCCACAGTAAAGGGCTTTTCTTGCTGAAGTCAGTTCAGAGAGTCCGGAAGAGGTGACTGCACCTTCAAATGCACAGACACCTATGCACGGCTACTGGATCACAGAGAATTGGGAAAAGTCACTACCAGAGGCACATAGTACATTTCCAGTAACTGACCGCAAAGAAACAGTGATGAGTTGCTGACAAAGAATTCTAAGTGATTGTTCTACGTTTGCTCCAAGCAGTCAGAGAGCACAGATAAACGATTTCACAACATCAAGAAAATGATAGCATAACAGAATGAGAACTTCAATGAGCTAGAAAAGATCTGGACATTGGAGCTGAAGAATACAATGACTGAATATAGAACCCAGTAGAGAGCTTCCAGAGCAGGCTGCATCAAGCAGAGGAAAAAATCAGCTTGAAAACATTGTTTGAAGTTAACCAGAGAGGAAAAAGTCTGAGAAGGAATGGAGAAAGCCGGCAGGCCTTTTGGATATTAAAAGAGAATGAAGTCTCAGAAGGAGAAAAGGAACAGGAAAATTAAATAATGGTTGAGAACTTACCAGTGGTTGCGTGTTCCTGGGAACATTTGTACATCCAAGTTCATGGAACTCGTAAGTCACCCTCTAATTTCAATCCAAAACTCTCTCTTCCAAGACACATTATTCAGCTGTTTAAAAATAACTCATGGAGCAGGCTTCCCCTCTTTGATTGTTAGCTCCAGTACCTAACTACCCTGTCATTGCATTTTACATTCTAGGATTAAGAGCTTTTAATGTTTGCCTTCAGTTTTGTTGTTTGTATTAGTATTTGTGGGGACTGTTGTCTGTGCCCTCTTAGTTGACCTCTGGGGACCTCTGGGCACAGCCCATGAGCAAGCAGGTACTCAGAATGCTGTGTTCCCATCTCCACTGATACGTGTCTGTAAGAACAAACCCTCAAGCTCAAGCCAGGGCTGCGAGCAGCCATTGAGCACACATTGTCTATAAATGCCTGCTTTCAGACTGAGGCATGCCACCTGTCCAGTATTGTGTGATGGTGTCATAAACACTTGGTGAAATGTGTCAACTCTCTCAGTTCTGTTAATTACACACCTTCCACAGATGACAAGCCCCCCTGTTGAAGTATTAGAACTATGGTTAGATACTAAAACCTTTGTACCGGCCCACCTTTTCAAAACAGAAGAATGACAGAAATAGTTTTCTTGCTATTAAGATTAAATGATTTCACCTGCAACTTTTAAACTGCATTCTATTTAGGTTTCCTAGACACGTTTTTACCTGAGCTTCCAAGCTTTAGCCCTACCTGGACCAAAAGACTGCTTTCCCACGTAAGGAACTCCGAGTTGCCAAGTGCTGCTTTGCTTTTCAGTGTGTCTCTGATCAAATTATAGAATTCCGTGCCCACTTTTCTTCTTTTTGAAAAAGTTTATTAGAGAAATTGCTAAAAAAAAATTTAGTTTAACAAGTTCCCCACTTTTAATACAGTCCTTTGAAGTATCTGTACTAATCAAACCTTGAAGGGCTATAGTACTTTTTACAATTTAGAAGTATTCTCCCCTTTAACATCTGACTTTTTGCCTTCACACAACACTTTGCAGTGGTCCAGAGCAGGCATTTGGCCCATTCCTCAGCTGAGGGCCCCGAGATTCAGAGGCCGTTTGGGGGCTGCCCCCCACCGCCTGGGAGATGGACAAGCAGGCCCGGCCTGCAGCCCTGCGGCCCCGCTGCACAGCAAATAGGGCTGGGGCTGACATGGCTGTTGACTGGAAGTTTTTCCCTCAAAAATGTGTGAAGAAAAGTTTGAATTTTATTTTTTTATTTTTTTTAGGAACTATAGTTTTTATTCAAACTGGTAAGGGTAGTTTTAATTTTTAAAGCACTTTTATTTTTCAATGTAAATTGTTAGATGTGGGAATAAGCTGATTTCCTCGCTGTCAAACCATGTTTTGATTTTTAAAAACAATTGGCAGGTTTGATAGCTTGTTATTTTCATCCCTGACTTCATTAAATGGAAACTATTATAAAAGTGCATGACTGAAAATGCATGCTGGCTGATTTTTGGAATGCTTGTCACGATCTGCTTGTCCTTGGTGTTTAATGCTGTTTGACACTGACGTGTTTGTGAGTTAACTATTTCTCTCTGAAGGGAAGAATGTGTCTGTGAGACCTGTGCAGATGACTCTTGCTGGGCATGGGGGCTGCTCCTGCCTTTCACCCCCAGCTTGTCCCTCCTGGCGCTCTGTATCTGCAGCGGTCGCGTTTCCCTGCTGTGAGCCAATAAACCATTGACCCAGGTTCTCTGTACCTGTGTTGCTTCTCATCTCTGCTTATTTAACTTAGTTCCTGAGCCAGAGTGGAAGACGTTTCATTACTTAGCATTGTTTTTTTTTTTACTTTTTGATCAGATTATTTTACATGGCCCATCCTTTTCTCTGTAGTTTCAAGAGTAATTTTAGCTTTAAACCCTAGTCTGTGGCTTCAGAATTTTACCATGAGTAATTACATTTGGGGACCCATCTAGGGACCCCAACTTCAGGCCAAGTCTGGAGTTTGTTCCTGAGAAGTGTCTCTGGATGATGTTTTATTGCCGTTAGGTCTGTTCTATCACGGCCTGACGCCGCATGGCTGTGACTCAAAGTCGAGTTGGATGGACATGGTAGGAAGCACAGCAGGGAGACAGGAAGGGTGAGCACTGGAATCTTCCACATGTCAGCCGGCTGAGCCCTTTGCAGTGTGCCCCCCAGTAGTAGGTGCCCCCCCACCGGCGGAGCAGCCCCAGCAAGGCCAGCTGCTCCTCCAGGGACTGCAGGCTGGGCTGGAAACCAGCCTTCAGTTCCAACTCCCCAGGGTTCCGCTCAAAGATCAGAAGGCAGCACAGAGGCAGTTCTGAAATCTCGGAGCCATGAAATAGTGAAGGAGACACTACAGTTGTTGTCACCAGCACAAGTCATAAAACAAGTCATAACAAGTCAAAGATAGAGAGCCATGTCACTCTGAACTTGCACCCAGCAGGAGTCTAAGCAGCAGGCTTGACCCCCTTCAGGAGCACAGAAGGACCCCTGAGACGAGGTCCTCCCTTGTGTTTTTGACTCCGTGGCACTTTCCTTTTTTCCCCACTCCTCGCCCTGTACCTCCGTATCCACGAGGGGCAGGCAAGAGGGTGCGGAGGGGCACGGGCTGCCCAGTGCTGCGCCTCAGGGATCCCTTGGCCAGAGCTGCACACACGGGCATATTGGGAAGCATTTAGGGTGGAACTGCCCAGCTGGGTTCTGACAAAGCTGGCATCCCCTGGTGACTCGGGCGTTAAGTCTGTGGCTGCTGCATAGTCCACGTAAGACCAAGGACCTGAGTTCGTGACAAGGCTGGGGGACAACAAAATAAACAAGTAAATAAAAAATGCTGCTCCTGTCTTCCTGCCTGCCTCCTGCTTTCCTCTATAAAGAAATAAAGGTTGATAAAGCCCAGTTACCCTTCAGAGAACTTGTACCAATTTACACTCCTACTTAATAGGAGGCCCAAATTTAAATCCACAACATTTTTTATAAAAAGGATTTTATCTTGTCTTGCCATAAATACTGTGTGGTCGTGAAGAAGGTTTCCTTTCATCCTGCCACGGCAGTGGCACAACTTCCAGAGCACCGTTCTTACCAAGGGCACGCCGGGGGATTGAGAGCAGCCCGAGCCCCACTGCAGCTCACAGAAAGGCCAGCAGCCCTGGCATACTTGGGTGAGCCCTGATCCCGTTAAAAAGCTTGATAAAGCTTCAGCTGCTTTTACTGCTGCTGTAACACACACGTGTCACAGTTTCATTCCTAGTAAAGGCTTGTGCTTACTGGGTTGGTCTTTAGTGAAAATTCAGGACTTAAAACTTACCATCTCAGCATGTTAAATATGGTAATATTCAAAGTACCTCCCCAGCCTGGTTCGGGGCAAGGACCAGGGAAAAAGTGGGGAGAGTCTGCCTCTCAGCTCTCCAGGTCCCACAAGTCCTGATCAGGTGAAGTGAAAGGGCTGGCAGAGGCCCCCCATCTGGTCCCATTCTCTGCCGAGTTTAAGAATCAAATAGATTGAATAGATTCTTCAGGAGAAGGACAGATCTTTAAAGAGTATTTTATTTTTGTTTACTGTTTTCTCTAAGATTTTTTAAATAGCTAATAGATTGTAGTGGTTCTAAATCAAAGTGTCACCCATTTCTAGCCCCATCCCTGCTGGAAAACAAGCGGTTGTTGCAGAGTACCTTGATGTAGATGTTTTTATTAGTCTGCCTTTTCTTAAACAAAATGTAACATATTACATCCACTATCTTCTTTTTTCCATCTACTGTATTTCCTGGAGGATACATCTTTGCACATCTCAGTACACAGAGGCTTTCTCCTTTTCACTCAATCTATGTAATGGTCCCTGTGTGGATATGCCGTTTCTTTTTTAACCAGTTCCTTATTGATAAACAATTGGGTCGTTTTCAACGCTGTGATTCTTTTGAGGTAATTAAAATAATTTTTTAATGACGGTGTTGTTAATTATTCAGTCTTCACCCACATTTCCCTTATTTATCAGAAAAAAACAATAGTAATAAATGCACTGCAAAATTAAAACAATACTTTAAGCTCTGGTATAAACCAGTTGACCCAAAGTAGAGGAACATCTGGAAACCCACCCATGCATTGATAGTAAGTTACAAAAAAATACGATGTGACATATCAGTAAGGCCTTCACTGAATGGTGTTAAGTCCACTTGCTGTCCATGTAATTGGCCTGGAAATTTTGGGTCCGTACTCTGTAGTCACCAAAAAGTGAATTCCGTTGAAAGATCTAAAAGCAAAAAGCAAGATTTTTTTAGGGTGCTGAAAGAACATACAGAAATTTGGCTTCTGATTGGAAGGTGAATCTTTCTCAAAGTTACAGGAATTTCCCATATGTAATGAAATTTGACTCTACAAATCAATATTTCCTTAAGACTTAAAAAGAGACTAAAGTTTAGTAATAGGCTATGACTCTGTTTTTACAGTGTATTTAACAGAATGTTGGTATCAACTATATAGAGATTGTAGTAAGACAAACACTAAAAAAGGCAGTGTGCTTTTGAAATGTTTTTCCAGAATAATTTTCAAAGCCTGACAAAGCACGTAAACTGACCATTCACCAAAGACATAGGTGATAGACATGAAAAAGATGCTAACCCAATCGTCGGTGGAATGCAAATTAGAATCATCACAGCTCCCTTCCGTGGCTCAGGCAGCCAAGGCGCAGGCCCACGAACCCAGGTTCAACGGCCGAGGTAACGGGGAAAAGTACGGCCGCCACCTGTCATTGCTGACACTGGTAAGGTATGACTTTTTTTAATCAGTCTTACTAGTTTACCCATTTTATTGAGCTTTTCAAAAACCTGACTTTTGGCTTAATTTGTTTTTTCTTTTTCCAGCTGCACTGATTTTTGCTTTTTTTCCTTCATTTGCTCTATGTGGAATTATTTTTCTCATTTTTTACTTGGCTGATCACAAGTCTAGCTTGTTCCCTGTGCTGCTGACTGACAGGCTATACAGGGGAGTTTCCCATGGCCCCTCTTTGGGGTCCAGTAATTTGCCAGAGTGGCAGAAATCAGGAAAGCAGTTTGCTTCCTAGATTAGTGGCTTATTACACGAGGAGATTAAGTCAGGAACAGCCCAGGGGAAGAGACATGGAGCAAAGTGTGTGCTGGGCTTCTGTGCTCTCGGGATGTACCCCTCTCCACAGCCCGTGTGTTCACAGCCCAGAAGCTCCCTAAACCAAATCTTTTTTGGGTTTTTATGGACGCCTTATGGTGTCGGCATAGTCGACTGAATAATTAGTCACTGGTGAGGAATTCAACCTCAGTCCATCTCCATCTCCAGCAGTGGAGGGTGGGACTGAAAAGTCTAACCTCTAAGCTTCGGGGCTGGTTCCCCCGCCCACCAGGTGCCCCACGTCACCGCACTCACACAGATGCAGGTGCGGTGGAAGGCTAGTCACCTTTATGATGCTGAGGAACAAGAGGAAGTGAGGACAGAAGACCAAATACTGTGATCATTGCTTTTTCATTCCCGATATTCTAGATTTCCTTTCCTTTATTTCTTGTATGTGAAGAACATCCTTTTTATTTCTTTAAAGCAGAACTGCTGACTGTAAGTTCTTCATTTTCCTTCACGTAAGTGTGTCTATTTCACCTGAGCAATAATTCACTGCATATAGAACTTAGAACTGTCAGCAGTTACTTTCAGCCAGCTTAGTAAAAATGTGCTCCTTCCTCTGGCCTCCATAGTTTCTGCAGAACCATTTCAGTCACTTGGCGTCCCCTGGAAGTACTCTTTCATTTTTCTTTCTTTCAATATGTATTTCAGTTTTCAAAAGCTTGTGGTGTGTCTGGGCTTACTTTCTTGGGGGTGGGGTGGATTGAGGATGGGCACCCTATTTCCAGGTCATCCAGTTTACTTGAGAGGTTTTTAGTATTCGTTTCTGTAAAACTTTTAAAGCACTACATGTTTTAGCCTTTGGTAACTCCTGTGACATGGTCCTGAAGCTTTTTTCAGTACTTTTTTCCCTCTGTTGTTCAGGTTGTATTGCAATCCTAGTATTTTCATTTGGTTCTTCTAGTATCTATCTCTTACAATTTGTATTTTAATATTTATTTCAAGAATGTTTGTGATTTTGAGCTTCTTAATAATAGCTTCCTTAAAGTCTATGATGACAAGTCTTTCCTGTTAGAGCTACTTTCACTAAGTCTTCAAATGTGGAGTAATTTGGAGTTGTGGCTGAGGCTTTTTGAATATCACCTAAGATGCAAGTCAAGTATGCCGGTGGAGAACGTTGATGTCTTCATTGTAATGTCATCAGTCTGTTATGTTCAGGCCATTTTGTGGGTGTTGGTTCCAATGTCCGTCCTGTTTTCAAAGCCTCTGCATTGCTATTTGAATCTGTCCCTGTGGACACCAGCCCATGGTCAGTCAGACAGCTGAGGCGAGATGCCCTGACAGCGCCAGTTTCAGATGTGTGTGGGATTTAATTAGGATCTGCTCCCCAGGTGAACCGTGTGTGTGGCTGAGGTGAGCGGTCTGAGGAGAAGAGTGAGCTGAGGAATTCAGAAATAATCTGTGGACTTACTTTCCTGAGCACTCCCCTCTCACTAACTCTCTAGTACTTTCTGGTTCTTTGAGGCTCCCATCTTTGACCAGCCTGAAACCACTCACTTCTGTCATGGAGTCACATCAGAGAGGCTAGTGCCCTGCTTCACCAGTGGAGATGGGGCACCCCGCCTCGGACTCCTTGCTCCTGCAGGATCCTGGGGGCAGCCAGAAAATGACCTGGGGCCTCCAGCAAGAAAAGTGGAGAAAAGGGGTTGGGGGTGTCGGGCATCTCCCCAGACTCATGAGCTTTCATGTTTCCTTTTCTGTGCCTCAGGCCAGGCTGCTCCAGGGTTTGTGGGCCACTGTGCTCACTTTGGCACTGGGCTATGCTGTATTCAGGCTGGGAGCTACCAGAGGAGTAAAAACTGGTGAAGTCTCCGATCCCACAGGACCTAGAATTCGGGTGTTTCTCCCCAGTCTGCTTGTTGGCATTTACTTCTCAGCATCTTCAAAGCACTGAGCCATGCCCTCTGTACAGGTATTAGAGTTGTATTTGGTTGAGAACAAAGGTTCTGTCTTACCTGGAACTTGAAACAATCCTAAGATGTTAAATGAGAAAAATACAGAATGTGTATCATTTTATTTCATAGTTATGCACGAAAACAATGTGTCTATGGACCTCTGTAATACCTAGGAAAAAAGGCTCTAGTGTACACACCAAACTAACGCCGGTTTCCTCCAAGAGGGTGGTAGAATTTAGGTGAGGGGGCCTCATTGCCAGTAATGTCTTCTACTTTTTACTTGACTTTAAAAAATTATTTTAGCCATGCACTACTTTTGTAGTTTTCAAACAAGGTGAAGAGAAAGACTGGGGAAAATATAAAGTTCAACTCAAAAGTGTAAATGCATAAAGTATCTTTTCTGGATATATTTAGCATTATCTTGTTACATATTTAATCAAAAATCCATTGTGAAGTCAATGTGATCATACATTTTCCACCACCATCGATGAACTAATCAGAATTATTTCTCACAAGATAGAAGTTTCAGCCTATAAATATTTTATTCACATTTTCCAAGTAACTGCAATATTAAATAAGTTAAAAATCACATAAGCAATATTATACAAGCTAAAAGCAATACATAGAGCTTAGAAAATACAACCCCCAATTCCTGTTGCCTGAGCTTTGTGATTAATTCTAAGGGCCAGTATTCCTTCAGAATTAAAGTAAATGCAGTACTCTAATGTATAATAATTTCAGACTATTCTTACCGTTGCTAATTATAAGAAAAATACCAAGAGAGGCTTCTAATGTCTTAATTCAGGTATCCTGAATTTCAAAATGGAAATAAGTCTAATTAAAGGAGCAACTTTTTCCCATCTCATCGGAGCAGGCTTGCAGGAAGCACATGTGGGCCGAAAAGTCTAGACAGAGCTGCCCGCATGGACTCTGGTATTAAGCACACACTACGCTGAACTCTCTGGCTTTCCTATTGTACAAAAATCCATTTCAAATGCAAACATTTTTAAATGACCAGGTCCTATTTTGAGACTCACTTTTCAAATATTTAATTGACAACACACGGGCCATAGGAGACAGGCATTAGCAGTTTGATAGCAAATCAACTTCAGAATCAAGCAATATAAATCTTAGCACCATTTTTATCTCGTCCAGTGAAAAGCAACGCTATCCAGTAAACTGTTTACTGAAGCAGTCAGCAAGAAAAGTTTTTACTTCAAATAAGCTTTATCTCCTTCCCTCTTTGCCGCTAATGCTCTCGAACATATTAAATAAGCTTTATAACATTCCATTTATAAAATGCTATGCCTAGTGTGGCATTATCCATTTAAATAGGGGAGGGAACACATGTTTTCTAACTTGAAGATTGTGCAGGTCTCCATTTTAGAAGTTAGGACTTCCGGTAAGTTAACACCTTTTCCATCACATCAAGTAACTAGAAATCTGTATTTGATGAAACCCAAGGATAAAGGCCATACTTAAGAAATGACACAAATGTGTGCCTACTACATTATGACCTATTAAAATAACCTATACACTGTTATAACTTTAGTAAACTTAAAATATGCATCAGGCAGGGGGTCCACATCGAACCAGAGGTACCAAGTGTTTCGAGACCTAAATAAGAACAATCTTTTAAATTTTAAAAAGGAAAAAAAAAGAATAAATTCCTATTTACTTTTCATTCACTTCAGCCTAGCAGAGTGCTAGATTTTATTCCATTCTCTACTGCCTTTAATAAAATACAGAAAACAGAAGGCATGTTTCTGGCAAATTGTTTTAATTACGAACTTAAAACCAAAAATTGTAAATGTCTTACGTAACAGTTATTTTATTCTATATTTTAAATATCACAGGATTCTTAAAAGTTTCAAACTTTTCAACATGAAAGTTAATTTTAAACTGTCTTGCACGTTGTCCCAAGAATTAGGAACATGACTACAACCACATTAGTCTCTAGAATGAGAAGGGGAAAAGTTGGACCATCAAATCGTCACTTTTTTTTTTTTTTTTTTTAATTTTATAGGCTCAAAAGGTAAACCCGAAAGAGGAAGAAAGAAAAGAAATGCTGACTAATGACTTGAACATAGGCATGGGCTCACGGTTAATTCATACTAACTCAGTTCATTGTTCAGACACATTGAAAGTACTTTTAAAAATCTTGTTCAGTTGTTCTCTTATAAAAGGAAGCGGGGTGGACGAGCAATATTGCTTTCTAGGTTTTATCTCCTCTGGAGTTTTCAACAGCAAGCACATTAAATGCAGGTGTGTCTTCTACAAGAGCGGCTGGCTTGCTCGGAGCCTCGAGGACGCGGCATGTAAGGCAGTCATCAGCATGGGCGCGGAGCTGCTCTCCAGGCTGTCTTCTCAGGTTGTCAGATGCAGCGTGAACGTGGTGGCGCGGGGCCGAAACTGAGCCAGAAGTAGTTTTCCGGGCATCGTCTTCAGTCAGCTACGCTATCACAATTGCCGCATTAATTTGATCTTCAGGCACCTGCAATGTTTAAGGACTTCAAACGGCAAATTGACCAGAATTACTAGGAAGGTACTTTGGACAACATACAAAACTTCCTCTTATTAAATATACATCTCAGTGATTCGAAGAGCTTTCTCTGTAAAGAATCCACATAAAAACAATGTAAATATTTTTAAAGTCTTTTTTAAAAAAAGCTCATGATTCTTCTGTATGCGTTTTAAAGCTTAAGACAGTTGTAAGATGACAATGGAGAAGATTTTACATGGAATAAAACATGTGTTCTGAAGATTGACTATCATACTTCAAAGACCCACAGTGAAAGTATCAAGTAAATGTTCAACTTCATGTCAGACACCAAGTTTTCATTCACACATCTCCAGGTGTTCAGCTGGCAAAATACCTTTCTTCTCTCTTCTTAAAAATAATTCAGCACTCATTCATCCCTCCTGTGGATACGCCTGGTCTCTGGTGGACGGAAACTAGTGTTTCTTAAAACCATTTTTCAACCAGAAGAGCAAATGTACTAGAGAGAAGGAGCACTTCATTTATATACTTTCATTCTCTCGCATGAAGTTCTACGTCACATCTACTGGTTTAAGAATCCTAGGAGGAATGTATTTTAACCAAAAATCTGAATTATGTACATCATATCAAGGCTTTGTTATCAGTGAGTAGAGAAAAAAGCAAAGAAAGCAAGAGTAGGTTACATCTTGAATAGATATCTTAATATTTCTCCCCATCCCCAGTGAGCAAGAGACGCTCAATTTTATTCAATGAAATTTCAGATTATAAATTCTAAATGCTGTTACCAGCTATTATAGAAGAGGCAAAAAGCCAGACTTACAGTAACTGATTCTCCACTGTGTTCTTAAAACAAAAAAACATTCCCACAATAAAAATTTTTAAAGCCCTGACAGTCATTGACCCAACAGCAACTTCAGTCTACTCTAAGCAAATTGCGCTGGCATTTCCTTTACTGGAATGTATCTGAATTATTAAACTATCAAATGGTAAGTGCACGGATGACATTTAAAGAGGAAACAGTAACCCTCACCCAGCCCACAGAACTCTTAAATATCACTGTTGACATGAAGTGCTCAGCTGAAATAGGACATCTAACTTCAGGAACAACCAGAGTTCTGGTTTCACTACACATGGAATCAGTATTAGTGTTGACACTCACTTCTGACTGATTCTTTCACAAAGAAAACTACTCATAGGGAAAATGAGTCTTAAGCTTCAAGATGGAATGATCTTATTCGCTGTGGAATCTGAAGTTACTCAGCAGGACGAAAATGGGCAGTCCCTCGTCTCAGGAAAAGAACACTAAATGTGAAGCATCTCTAGCCATTTAAAGGCATTTGGTGTCAGTATCTTAAAAGATTTAAGATGCTTTAAAACAAAACCCTTAGAAGATTATCAAAGATTTAGGGAAATATCTTCATAAGTAATGAAATGTCTATGGCTTTAGTCATCACCCTACTGCTGAGGCGGGTGACCTGGATTCATCAAAATAGAACTATCTTTTGGAAATTCCCTAAGAAAAACCTCGTATGATCAGCTGGTTTCTTAAACGTGTGTCCGGTTCCTTTTGATGGTGCTTCCTTTCTTTCTTTTATTACACTTTTAAAAAGAAACTGTCCACGCAACTATTTCTTCCCTTAAGCCCTCGCCGAATAGCATCTCATGTACTCTGTCATCCAGGGGTTCTCTGAGGGGGAAGGCTTCATCTTTCTGCTTTTCTCCACATCCACTGAGTGGGCACGCTGCCTCTGGGCAAGCAGTTTCCTTTTCTCCACCTGTCTTCTGTTCTTAGCGCGTAATGCTGACTCATGAATCTAAGGAGTTCAAAAAAATTAAAATCACTTAAATGGTTATTGTACTACTTTTCGAGAATATTTGCAACGTCCCCCCGCACTCCCCAGGTCACTGAGAGCAGAGCAGAGCCAGCCTGGCCACCTAATAAGCAGTCCTTCTAGGTATCCAAGCCTCCACAGAAGAGCCATCCCCCCGGATTCTGTGGCCCACCCACTGACAGTGACAAAGAAACCAGGCAACTGAAAACGCCCACTGGACTAAATGTTAATGGTAGACAACTGATTTCACGTGCCTCTAGAACTGGCTCTGGAAAATTATGGGACGGTGTCATATTAAGCATATTCCATTAAGGGACTTTAAATGTTTTACAGCAAAATACAAAAAAAAAAATCTCAAGGGCTTTTACCACCTAAGGTCTCATACAGATACACCCTGTTAATTGTAATCCCGCGGACTTGCCAAGGGCTTTTGTTATCTCAAATATCACTCCAAATAACACCATCTGCCAGTGTTTGGAAGTCTGCTCAGTGAAATTTTGATTATGGTATTTAATTAGAATGCAAATAGTTTGCACGCTTTCTCTTTCTGCTTCCTTTTAGTAGTTCTCTGTTTTAGGCTGTATTCATGGTAATGAACACTAAATACATAATTTATTGTGGCTCTATCCAAGAGGACCTTTGTCCGACATACTGTCAGGACAGGGACAAGCCTGGACTAAGCTAAAGCTCCTAGGAGAAAAAGGCATCTGGATGGATGAGCAGAGAAAACAATCATTTGATCTAATCTGAAAAGCAAACAGGAGTCTATGATAGGTGGTCAGAACCACAGGAGATGCAGTTCAACAGCCAAACCAACAAAGGAGTCAAGGAAATACCAGTTAGCAAAGCCGAGGGACCCAAAGCTCTCAAGGGGCCCCAGGTAACTGGAGATAGGCAGCTGCAGCCCTGGCTGTGCCCCATCTATGCCCCCCTGGCCCCGCCCTCAGAAATGAAGAACCTGACTTCAGTCATTCACCAGCCTCAGTGACAGCAAACCCTTCTGGTTACCGGGTAACTTCCAGCACAAAACCCTTTGATCTCTAGGCAGCCAACACCCAGAATCCTGTTTGCCAAACATGTCCAATTGAGGGCTTTCCCTGCCACCCCCCCACCCACAAAGCACCCCAGTGATTACGGGACCCAGCAGAGGCCGGCTGCACCCACCTCGTGCACAGAGGCAGAAGCACAGACGTTGTGAGTTTTTTGGCTTCCCGTATTCGTCTGTTTCTCTCCCCAGCCGTAAAGAGCAAACGGATGCTTGTTTTCTTTCATTTTACTTGACGATCGTTGAGGACTTTTGACTGCTTTTCGACTCCCCTTAGCAAATAAGGCACTGTGTCGCTGTCGAGGGTCCATGCTGCTGGGTGACTTGTCTGCCTCGTTCGTTCTCATCTGCTGTTCGGGTTTTTCTTTTTCACCTGTCACTGGCAGTATTTTTTAACAAAGGTAAAAATGCTTTGAAATCTGGTTTATATATAATAATTTAAATATTTAGGCTGAAAATGTGTAATAATTGAGTCACATTTGCACTCATCAATTGACAAGTTTCACTTAACAGCAGAAATACAGACACAAGTTAGCATATTAACTTTCAGTTTGTCGTATTTTAAAATCGACAGTAACACCAAGATTGAACCAAGCCTATTCAAAAAGCAACTACTGTTGCTCATACTCTAAGATTAAGCATCTCGATTAAATATTAAAAGCTAGAAAGCCCCAGTCTAATGGCTTTCTCTACAACCCCCCGCCCCCAAGATAAATCCAATCTTAATGTCTCACATCAGGGAAAGATCTGGATTTGGGATAATCACTCAGCAGTTGCAAAAGGTTAGTTTTTAAGTTACTCATGTTGCAGGATTCCATTACTACTTGATGCTCCACAATTATGGAAAATGCCCCCTATGGTGCATATATGCTTTAGTGAGAGCAAGCTGGGAACGGCTCTCATTCACAAGGGGGAGTGGTTTCTGCAGTTACTCGCTGGGCGCACAGCTCTGCATCCCCAGCGTTAAGAGCAGGACAGGAGGGCTCCAGCTTTTAAGGGAAATTTCCCAACACTTGCAAAAGCAATGACTCCATGTAACCAGTCCATGGTCTACATGGTCCTAAACAGTCTTTCTGTAGAGCTGAGGAAGCAGCAGTGGCCCCACCAGAGTGAAAGGCGCTTCTTTTTTTAAAAGAAAAATACCGGCAGGAATGAAGGTGAGCAGGCAGGCAGAGAGAAGAGGAAGCATTTTGTTTTTATTTATTTATTCACTTTGCTTGTGTCATTCCCCCTGCCACCAACCCAGGACACACACGCAGGCCCCTGGGATGTACGTGGACTGCGCTCCTGCAGAGGCAGCTGGGCGACCAGGGTGTGCTGCATGGCAGACATTAAGAGTAGACACCAAAACTTAGTTATTTCCGTTATTTCCCTTTTGGGGTTTTTCCAGTTGCTATTATTTTTATAAGCCCTTTCTTTTTGTAAAAGTTACATATTTTGTTTAAACCCTTTGTGAGCCGATGTCTCACTTCAGCCTCCACTAGCGTGTGAACAGGCACCCAGGGCTGCATGTCACTCTCCCTAGTTGTTCAGGTCGCAAGGACACCCTTTGCTCCAGATGCTCCAGAATGCGGCTCTGGGTGATGATGCCATTAGGTTGCTGTTCAAACCCTCGTCACCTCTTTAGGACACATTCTTGCCCCTAAACTGGTAGTTGTGATTCCTTTCTTGCCTATGTCCATGGTACCTTCAGAGCCTAGGGACCCCGGCACAGGCAGCCCGGACAAGTGGCACCTGTGTATGAAGCCCCGACAGATCCCCTGTCGATTGTGTCTTCAGCGACGACCTTGACTCTACGCCAGATTGTTTCCTGTACTATCAGCTCTTCTAGCAAACAGACAATCCACATGCAATGCTGGGGTTCAGTGGCCCCAGCACTGCGCCCAGGCTTTAAGGTGTCTGGGGATGAGGTGGGGTTGCAACCTTCCATTTCATCATAAAAACCTAAATGCATTCATTGCTCAGATATTCTGAGCGATGTGTTCCCAACTTGTCGTCTTCTCCAGATCTAAGAGGAGGAGGAAATGAGTCCATCAAGACCAAGGGGAAGAGAAAGGTGTCAAGACTTGTGCAGGCGCAGCGCTGAGAAGGGAAAACGGCCCAGATGGCCCATGTTGATTCGCTGTCCTCCTCCTCTTCCGCTCCCATCCCACCAGCCTAACCCAGATCCCCGGGGCAGCAGCCCAGAAAGCGTAGTCACGACTCGCTTCCAGGACAAGTTCGAGCTGCACAGGGAGAGTAGCAGGACGTCGGCCCGGAAGAGCGTATGGGCTGGTCACAGGTGTGCAGAGGAGAGGGAATAGTCACAGACATGCCAGGTGCAGGGGCGCCTGTGGATGAAAGCACAGAGCAGGGAGTGGGGGCTGGGGAGAGAGAAGTATTTCTGTGTCGAACTCAGAAGCTTTTATTTTATCCTGAAAGTAACGAAGACTTTCACTGAAGGACTCTAAGCTGAAAAATGATGTGGTCCTACTTGCGTGTTAGGAATGAGACCGCTAGCGACAGATGTGAAGGGTGGCTTCGACCAGAGAGGTGGAGGCAGAAAGGCCAGCTCAGAAAACAATGGGGTACCTGCAGTGCCGGCAGGGGCAGGGAGGCGAAGGGACCACAACAGTGTCCGCCAGGCCTGGCAGGTGCCCACTCGCTGGGCACTCATCAGCCGCACACTGCTCAGACCAGCGGGGAGGTGGTGCCAAGGCTCCCCGGAGCCGCAGCCCAGCAGCACTGGTTACACAGGTGAACAGACCCAGGACACGGCGTGGGCCCAGGGAGGCAAAGGGGTGTCTGCGGCTCCCATGGTGTTCGGAGTGGACAGTCATTCTATCCTGACAGAAGGCCCATCAAAGGGTGAAAGTGTGCTTGTCACCTCAGGTGTGAGACGCTTCTAGAACAGCCAAGCAGTCAACAGCTGCCTCTCAAACGGGCTCAGGAGAAACGGTCATAAGCAGGTAGGTGGTGGGGATCAGATCACCCAGAGGGAGTGTCCTAGGCAAGGAGAGTCAGGCCCCTGGGACACCATTACTCTCTGAGCTGCGGGCCGGGGACAGAATAGCAAGAAAAGTGAAGAAATTAACCAGAAGAGAAGCTGAGCAAAGAGTTTCAGAAATAGAACAATGAACAGAGACTTACACAGAGAGGTCAATGGGGCAGGGGCTCCAGATAACGGGCCGTGGAGTGAATGGGGCGGGGACCCCCAATTCTGGTAACAGCGGGCTGTTAGATGAACCCTCCCACCGTAGATAAACTCCAAGGGCTGACACTAAAAACAACAGTGTCCATCGGCACCCACGACAAGAACCTAAACTCTGGAGATACTGCACCTCCAATTAATCCTACAAACCATTTCTCACACACAACTATGAGTGTGAAAAGATAACCATGGTCAAAGGAGAGAAGACAATATGGAAGGACCAGCAAGAGCAACAGACTTAAGATCATGGAATTATCGCTGACAGACTGAAATAACTGTTTACCTGCTGTCCTTAAAGAAAAAAAGGAAAAATAATAATTAAAAAACCTCAGCAGCAACAGGAGCTAAAAATGTAAACTATAAAAGAAGACAACTCATTACTATAGCAGTAATACAACAAAATTCTTGAAATAGTACTTAGCAAAATAAAGGCATTTTCAAACAAACAAAAACACATATTCACCACCAGGTATGGGAGATCCTAACAACTCTTCTCAGGAATTGATAGAACATTCAAACAAAAATAAATTCAATCTTGATTTTAGGATTATGCTGACTCTTCAATAAAAAAAGTCCCTAACCAATGTATCTGAATTAATGAAAATGAAATAAAAGATTCAGCTCCTCACTGAGTGACACCAGCCAGAATTCAGGGGTCAATACCACAGGAGGGCAGTGGCCACCACATTGGATGGTGTAATGAAAGATAGAGCCATCATCACAGAAAGTTTCATTGAATAGTTAAATTTTTTATACCATGTGGAGACTTCTGACCTAGTGGGAGGGGGTCTGGAGCACTGTACCCAATACACAATCTGTCAAGGACATACATTTAACAAGAATTTACATATCCAAGACCAGAAAACAAATCTTCATACATTTATAACACCAAAATCATGTGGAATGTATTCTCTTAAACTATAGTGGACTTAAGCTAGATACCAAAAAAAATTTCCTTAAAAATCAACAGTTTTAGAATTTAAAAACATATCTAAATAACACATGGGTAAGAAATGACTCATAGGACTACAGAAAAATGGGAAGAGACAATGTCACGGAGACATAAACTAAAAAATGGTTAATGGTAAATTATGTTGTATATATTTCACCCAAACTTTTAAAAATAATTAAAATAGTGGTGATGGAAGGCATTCCTTCCTATCTTCATCTGATCTTATTTAGAAATGTTTCTAAAGTTTCCTCACACAGCATAATATTTGTTGTAAGTTTTTGGTATTTAGTCTTTTATAAAAAGAAATTTTTATATGTTATTATATATAAATATTGAACTTTATTGACTTTTTCTGTGGGTATTTGAAAATTATTATGAAAACCAGAAAATGTATTTAACTGAATAAAAATACGTCAACAAAACTTGCACGGTGCAGGCTAAGGCAGTCACCAGATAGAAATTTATAGCACTAAATTAATATATCAGAAAAGAAGGCAGGGGAATAAAACTAATGATAAGCATTCATCTTAAAGAGTTAAAAAAATAAACTCAAAAAGAATTAAAGAGATAAAGATCATGAATCAATGAAAACACACAGCAAATCCACACTGCTAAGAGTCAGTTTGGAAAAAGCTAACAGAATTCACAAACCTCTGGCAGGAATGATCAAGATGTGAAAAATAAGTAAAAATGCAGCAAATGGGGGGATTCAGGTTACATATGTACTGAACACATGTACATAGAGTCCCTTCCTCCCAAAATCTAGGGAAAAGGTATAAACCAACCAAACAAAAACCAAAGGAAGAGATTATATCAGAGAAAAGAAGACCATAAAATTTTGGAAGATGGAAAGTAGATGATGAGTCAAAGTGCCTCCCAGAATTCAGTAAGATGAGCCCAAACTTCCTGCAGAAGGGTCCACAGGATGTAAGCTGAACCCCACAAATCACTGGGAACTGATGCACCAGGCTCTTCCAGAGGCAAGCGCAGTGGGCGGCCCTTGCCAAAGGTCCAGATTCAGTCAGAGCTCCAGCCCACATGCTCTTCTGACAATGTCATATGAATGTGCCTCTGTTCTTCCCTTAAATCTGAGCAGACTTGGGTAAAAACAGAATGGGGTGAAGGGTGCTGTGGCTCCCAGCAATAAGCTGTAAAGGACCACACAGCATCACCCCTGTCCTCTCAGGCACACTCGCTCCTGGAGGCTAGCCAACACATTATGAGGAAGGTCAGGCGCATGAAGATGTCAAATGCGTGTGTCCCAGCAGACTCCCCAGCTCTGGAGCCTGAAGGCTGCAGAGAGCATGGAGCAGAGATAAGGTAGATTCCTGCCCTGGGGCCAGATTGTGAGCCCCAGAAACCATGAGTGAGAATAGCGCACTGGGGTTTTCAGCCTCTAGTTTTCCAGGTCATTGTGCTGTGCAGCAATGAAAATTTCTTGCATAGTTGTTCCTTGGGTCATGATGCCAGGTGACAGCCCCTCTCCCACTCCCAGAAAGCAGCTGACTCTCTGGAGAGGGAGACCAGCGAAGGTATGGACTTGGGACAGCAGACACAGTAGAAATAAGGAGTGACACCTGCCTGAGAATAGGATTATGTGGTGAAGAATGAGATCCCGCCTCCCTTTTCCCATTCTCTTCCCAGGATGCTGACAGCCAGGCATCTAACGCACCCCCCGCCCCCAGCTGCTCCCCACCACACACACAACCCCCACCCCAGCCCAGGAGACTGGCTGGTACTGTCTGGGGAGCTAATGCAGCAGAAACAAGCTCATGTCACATGCTGTTCAGGTTTGGAGTCCCCCGAGGAAGAGCTGGGTCTTGTTCCAATTACAGTCAAGTACCCCCAGGTAAAGAGCTCCCCAAAAAAGCTCCTCAAGCCCCACTTTTAAATATGAGCACACAGGTGTGCCCTGATGGAGCAGCAGTTAGGTCAGTCACCTCCAAAGGAGCACAGGCCATATACCCCTGGGTTCCAGTTCTGGGTCTGTGGGAACAACCAAGGTGAATAACTAAAAAAAAACATACAATGTGTCTTTCTTCTCTCTTCTGCCTGCCTGCCTATTTGCCTTCCTTCCTGCATGCACCTTCCCTTTAAATTTTTTTGTTTTCAATAGAGAATTTAGAAGATAAAACTGAAGCACTCTCTTAGAAAATAGAACCAACATTTTTTAACTAAAAATGTTAGCTGTCTGATCCAGGAGGTACACCATCTAACAAAAAATAACTATAGAAAAAGTAATCAATAGAACAGGCATCTTTTAAAGAATATTAGAACATGTCATTGAACTAAAATAATAATTTCCAGAGGAAAAGACCCACCACCTTATCATCCTAACGCTGAATGAAGGAAAAAAGACACAGGGAGCACTTCAGAGCACCTGGAATAAAGAGATTCCCCAACGTCCCCACTGAAGTGGTCACATGCACAGGACAGTCACCAGACGGGCCTGCTACTTCAAGAGCAAGACCAGCAACTAGGATTCAATATAGGAAGACTGCTTTCAAAACAGTGTAACTTCTAGTCTAGAATTATCCACCTTGCCAAAATACCAATCCATCCTTTGGCTATAATAAAGGCATGTCCAGACATGCAAAGTCACACGTTTTTTATTTCTCTGAGCATTCTCAGCACATAGAGAGAGCATGCTGCACAAAAGGGAAGGGAAGGAGCATGCACGGAAAGACCCGCGATCTAGAAGACGGGGTCAGAGAAAGAGGTGAGCAGAAGGAACACCGGCAAACAGTGAAGAGAAGCCGATCTGACTGCTGCACCAACTCTGGACGACATGAAGTCTGCGTTAGAACAAGAGGCTCAAGTGTGCCCAAAAAACATCTTCAAGGGGAAAAAAAAATCACACGATTCGAATGCCCCCCTGACACATGACAAGTTTTACAGCACAGTCAGACCTCGAAGCTTGAATGAGTGATGGGAGTTTAAAAAAAAAAATTAGCAAATAAAGTAAAACAATGATCAACTTCAAGAAAAACAAATAATCTCAGAGAAATGTGTGAGGATGAGCAAGGCTCACCTGCAAAGAATATTGAAAGAGCCACAATGATTCAAGCACAAAATAGTGCTTAAAAAAAAATTATATAGTTAAATGCTGTGGCACAAAGTGGGTGCTGGCATACGTCTGGGGAAAGGGGAGGCAGAGTTAGTATCTTGGGCTTAGTCTTCATCTCTCCTAATGGGAAGCAAAATATAATGTTTAAAGGGAAACAGACAAGACAAAACCCTTGGCCATTGACAATAGCGCTGAGGTGACCAGAAGGGCCATGCAGGGCGGTGATAGGAGCAAAAGGTGGTGGGGTCCATGGACAGGGGTAAAGGACTGTGGTGATGTGGTGGCTGGGCAGGTGTGTAGTCATATATTTGATGAATGGTGAACCTGCACATATGAGCTTACCTTGTTTTGTAAATCAAAGTTACCTCAATAAATAGTACATTAAAAAAAAAAAATGTACCAGCGTGCCCTGGTGGAATAGTGGCTGGGTCAATTACCTCCAAAGGAGTACAAGACCACACACCCCTGAGTTCGAGTCCTGGGGCCAGGGGAAACCACCCGTGTGAACAACAAAATGAAATGCTTCTTCCTCTTCTTTCTTCCTGCCTGCCTGCCTACCTGCCTGCATTCCTACCTGTACTTTTTCTTTAAAAAAATCAAAACAAAACTTTTCTAAGAATGGAAAAACGAAAAATAGTTTTTAATCAATCAAAATCAAATAAAAATTTAATGTTTAAGAAAAATTGTTAAGTCAACAGGGAAGTCCAAAGGAGAAGAGGGCAGCTGATGATGAAAAGAAAGCTGAAAACAGTGGGACGTGCATCTCAGGGAGCAAAGGGTAGGAAAGGGTCGGGAGTACTCTTCATTTTAAGCATGATTATTAAAGTATGCATGTGTAAAACTTTGCTTAGAAATTAAGTTTAAAAATGTGAATATGAAGAAAGGAATTGGAGAGAGTCTAGACCACTCTTTAAAGCAAGCAGGCTATGAGGAAAGGAACCCCACAGTTGATCACTCCCACCCCTGTCCCTGAAACACACAGGGGAATCCAAACATCTGGTTAATGACTTGTCCTTAAATAAGAATGAGAAACCAAGGATGATTAGACATCTGAGTAAAGTCTCCAATGCGAAATACAGGATTATACACAAAAGGAAACAAAAGCAGGAAAGAAGAGAAACAGATGAAGCTGCAGAAACACAAAAAGAAAACAAATGTTCAAGTGTCTAGTAGTGTCTTCAGCAAGATAAGATACTAGATACATTAATGTAAAGACTATTTCTTAAAAAGGGAATAAAAAAGGGAGGAGGGAAGTAAAACAATTCAAGATCTTTTATATTAAAATAAATAAATAGGCTCTCACAAATGAAAAATCAATAGAAGACTTGGAAGATCAGGCTGAGAATATCACCCAGGATAAGAAAAAAAAAAAAAAAAGACAAGTGGAAATTGGGGGATGGGGAGTGGATTAGAAAATCAGATGATAAATTCATGAAGAACAATAAATTAAGGAATTCAGAAAAAAAGGAACAAAATAATAGAAATCGGAAAACAATTCAAGAAGAGACTCCAGAACTGACAAAACATTTGTCTGACTACAAGGACCACCAACCACAGTGGAGGAAAACAGACCTAAATCAAGAAAAAACTTCTGACTATAAGGACAAAGAGAGGACACTAAAATTTTCCCAAGGAAGCAGAAGACCCTAAACATTTCATCTTGTGTTATCAGAACAAGGAACTGTTGACAGCAATCTCAGAGGTTATATAAAACAATATAATAATGCCTCTAGGTTCTTTTCAGTGATAATTACTTCCAACCTAGAATTCCATGCCCAGCCACAAACACATCAAAATCACTAGGGTGGAATAAAGTAATCTCTAAATATGCATGGTCTCAGAAAATTAGCCTCAGGAAGCTACTAGGAGATAAACTTCAACAGGGGAGCCAACAGCCTTCCCAAGACGAACCAGGCAGCAGGGCACAAAAGCAGCAACCAGGCGAGATGGAAGTAGGTCAGAGGCTCTGGGAGGGATGTCTTAAGATGTCAAGAATGATAATGAACCTGATGTGTTGGTTATATTGTGAAAGCAAGAGAATCAGGGCAAACATTATTGGGCAGTTTTGAGCTGCCTTTTCTCTAACACTGGAGATATTAATTGTAAATCTCATACCTTCTATGATGACTGCTTGGAGAGGATGTGGGATGGGCCATGTATATGGGTGAGGAGAAAAGTAAAAAGAATTAAAGCCAAGAGAGAATGTGAAAAATGGAAAACATCCATAAGTGTCAATACAAGCTATGTAACTTGGAGATAAAGAAATACACACCAAAGGAAAAACCACAGGAGTTGAAAGTGATCATCTAAAGAGTAGGTGACTGGGCCCACGCTGGTAGAATAGTGGTTAGGTCAGCTGTCTCTGAAGGATCGCAGTCCACATACATCCCAAGGACCTGGGTTTGAATCCCATATCGGGGTGGGGGGCAACCATTATGAACAACTAGATAAAAATAGAATAAAATGCTTTCCTCTTCTCTCTTCCTGACTGCCTGGCTGCTTGCCTTCATTCTTGCCTCCAGCTTTCCTTAAAAAAAAAAAAAAAAAAAAAAAACGATGACTAGTAGGTGTATATGGTTAGGGAGCTACTGTAACTTTGTAATTAACTGTAAAGCACTATCTGGTTCTTTGTGTACAGATGACTTCAGTTAAAACAAGACTAAATATTGATGCCTTATAGAAACTCAAACGAGTGCTTATTATTCAGGTATATGAAACCTTCCACTATAAAACAAGGCGTTTCAATCCTGCCAGACACTGCAAAAGATCCCAAGACTGGAAGTCTGAGAACGGCACCACCCCTCATCTCCCTATGACTAAGTCAGAAACACTAGCCAAGAAATCTGACCTTAGCCACTGAGAGGTTTCAGTACCTCTTAGGAAACTAAAACAATTGGGAACTCAGGCAAAACACAGGCATCATTCAGACTACTATGCCACCTAAAAATTGTATTTACATAGGTGTGGAAATAAAATTGACAACTCTTTAGCAGTGAGGGGAAACCAAGGAGAGAAAAGCCCACTCGATCTGATAAAGTACATGGTTGAGCTGATCAGTGCCCCGGGGAGAAAACTGGAAGACAAGTTCCCTACCACTACTACCTCCAGTTATTCAGATTTTTAGCAATGATCACTGAAGCTGGGAATATTTTAGATAATCAGGAACCTCTGGGAATTCCCAGGAAATATGAGGGTGGAGAGACAGCTTGATCACAGATGATAAACTGACTGACAGGACAAGAGCAAAAGAGCCTGGCACATAGACTAAATGTCCTCTGCTAAGCCCCTCACAGAGAGGCTAGAATGAGAGCCTGAGTGATTACTACTCAAAGCTCAGTAAGCAAACAAAAACAGTCACTGATCACTCATCCTGAGCTTCCATTTGTTTATTTGCAAAATGGAGAACAATAATAAATAAAAGGTATGGTCCTACCTCTTAGAATTGTTTTGAACACTGACTAAGAAAATACACATTCTACCATCAGAGACTGAAGGCTTAATAAACGCTCAAGACATTTTAGTATTTTTCTCATTAGAGCCTCTAAAACCGATTCACCTTCTTGCGCGTCTGGCCCACGTTAGAGTTACTGGAAGGACCCACTGGCTATGTCTATAGCGCTCAACGCGCCCTCACTACCAACGACCGTGCCCCTGGCTCTCTCTGCGGAGCGGCTTCCACTCCAAAACCCCGAGCTCAGGAAAAGCGCAGGATCTGGTGGAAACAGCAGGTGCACGGCGTCCAAGATGCTCCGGCACACAGCGACAGCCTGAGGATGGGTGCTTTGGGATGAGTGGGTGGGCAAGAAACCGAGAGGATCTGACACTTGCACGAATTCTTCTCCCACCAGCCAGGAGTTACGCAACAGTCTGCGTAAACACCTGCAAAATATTCTTTAGGGGCAGTGTAGGGAGGGTCAGGGAGTTAATCCAGAAAACAACGGTCATAAGACAGAAAGCTTAGCTCAGTGGTTCTCGACCTTTGAAAAACTGATGAAAGCCGGCTCCTCTCATTTTTTTTTAAAAAAAGGAGGGGGGACTAGAAATACATAGAAGGGAGTTCAGTGGTCACTAAGGCACTCAGCCCTCAGGCGAAGACCCGGACCAAGCCAGGGACAAAACAATAGATTTCACAGCTGGCTCAGCCTAGCGCCACCTAATTATGAAAATAAAGAGTGGGAGGGCGGCGGCGGGGCTGACACCTTCCTGATTTTGACGGCGAGGCGGATAAATCAACCAAAAAAACAAAACAAAACCAGAAGCTTGTCCTGAGTGTTGAGGGAAATAGAGTTGGCCAGTTCGGATGTCAAGTCCGAATCCAGTCCTGCGACCCCTCCAGGCCCCTGCAGGTCCCTCGCAGCCCGGTACCTGGCACAGTCGTGTCCTCCGCGTCCTCTGCTCCCCGGGCCTCGGCGGCCTGCTCCTCCGCGGGCCCGCGCGCCTGCTGTTCCGGCCGCTCCCGCACTGCGGGCTCCGCGGGCTCGGCGGGCGGCGAAGCCGGGGCGCCCTGGGACGCGGGGCCGCCCGCCCCCGACGAAGCCGACGACGCCGAGTCGTCGGAGGTGCCGGCCGGACCCCAGTCGTCCCAGAGCCAGGGCGCGTGCGCCTGCTCCAGCAGCCGGCGGCCCAGGCGGTAGTGCAGCAGCTCGCGGTAGCACGGCCCGTACTCGTCCCAGCGCGGCTGCTGGTAGCGCTTCATGTACTCGCTCTTCACTCCGCTCCCCGGGGACATGGTGCGGCCGAGGGCCTGCAGCTCCGCGCCGCGCCGCCTACGAGACCGAGACGCGACACAGAGGCCCACCCCGGCCCTCCGGCCGGCCGACCCGCCGCGACGTTTAAACCCAGAGCCCCGCCCGCATGGGGCGGGGCGCGGGCCCGGGAGCCTGCGGAGGGAGGGAACGGAGGCGGGGGCGGGGACAGGGGACCGGGGCGGGGACGGGGGCGGAAGGCTGAGAGACGGGGGCGCAGCGGAGACGCGGATGCCCCAGGGTGGCGGGAGGACCCGCGAGGAGCCGGCCGGAGACCAAGGGCCATCCGCTCCCGGTACGCGACGAGTCGCAGTCGGATCTAGCCGGGAGGTGAATCACCCCGCGACCCGCTCCAGAGAGCCGGACGAGGTTCGGGGTGGGCGGCTCCAGGGTGCACGGGGTGGGGTGTCACCTCAGAGGGCAGCCCCGGGGTCGCTAGGGCGCGAGGGCCGGGGAAGCCGGGGCTGGGTGAGTGGAGGAGCGGGGCACCGGAGGTGCGGGGCGCGGGAGCCGAGTGGCCTCGGGGTCCCCAGAGCGCCGAGGCGGCGGCGTGTGACCAGAGGGGCGGCCCTCGGCTTACCTCCTTCCTAGCGAGCCTGCCTGTCGGTGCGCCCCGGCCCCGCGCGTGGCGCAGCAGCGAACGGCCGCCCGCTCCCCGCTCTTCCTCCGGAGCAAGATGTCGCCGACGGCGCGGCGGGCCGCGTTGCTGCAGCAGCCGGGAGACAGGCGCCGCCTCAGTCCCGGGGAGCAGACGCCTCCCCCGCGCGCTCCCGGCCCCGGGCCCTCCGCCCCACTCGGCGGGGGCGGCGGCTTCGGTGTGGAACGCGAGGCTCGAGGATGCAGCGACACCCCAGGCCCACGTCCTCACCCAGGTGCCAGGAGACGCTGTCCCAGTCACCTGTCAGTGCAGGAGGCGTCAGTGAGAGTCTAGAGTTGCTCCCCCTTTCCGGGTGTTCTCCTCCAGACACACCTGCACTGATGTCGTGTCCCAGAAACAATCCAGATCCACAGGTTGACCCTGGCTTTCTTCCTCTCAGTCTTCACTAGTTCCTCTGTCCTCTCTGTCCGTTGTTAAAAGGAAGGGAGGGAGAGGAAAAAAGCAGCCTTTTATTTATTAATTTGGGTCACCACACCACCCCCACCACCACCACCCATGTCGTGAACCCAGGTCCTTTGGGCTTTACATGGTCCACACCCCAGCCATCTCCGCTGCCTGAGCCACAAGGCCAGGTCTTGTTACTGTTTTTAACCTTGATTTACGTTGCAGCTCTTTTACTTCTCTACACCGCAAACATTTTTTGAACTATTGATTGACGGCCGGGAGCCACCTGCTCAGAGACCTGCTTATACATAAAAATCCTGATAGATTAAGTTGCACAGCCCGAAAGCATACGAAGTTGCTCTGCTTGTGGCTACAGTTTCAAAAGGGGCCCCTTGCAGATTCTCCGCCCTTTACAAAAAGTGTTCTTGATACATTGGTTGCAACAACAGCAGCAAAAGGATTTGAAAGAAAAGTTTTGGAAGATCAAAACATGTGGCAGTTGAAAAGCAGGTCTAGATCATGAATTACATGGTTCTGGATTCTGTACTGCATATCCATGGTTCATCTACTTTTATGTTTGTGTCTGTGCCTCCTGCCCCATCTCCCAACATGTCTAAACGGTCCAGAGAAATACTGCTCAAATGGGGAGGGTCAGGCTGTTTTGAGAACATGAAGAAGTCATTAGCACTAGATTAATAGTTTTTTGAAGACACTCCTGTGACTCTTTGCTTTTGGAGGCTTTATAGTGACCCTGGTCTACTTTTAATAAATCCACCTCCCAGTGGATATTTTTCCCAGTCTTCCTTGCAGCTAGAATGCATCCTGAGACTAAACTCTGTTCATCAGATACTCCTGGAATCTAGGTCTACTGGTGCATAGAAGAGAAGACCAGGAGGATCTCTCTGTCTCTGAGATGCCAATTTCAAGACCAAGTTCCTGGAACAGCAGTGGCCACAGAGCTTAGAGAAACAGAAGACATAGAAGCTGCATGTCTAGTACCCCAGGGAGCACTGGTCTCTGTAGGCTTTTCCTCTCAGAGCTCCAAGTCTGGTTTGTTGTTTCAGCCTTTCTGGAACTTCTGGAAGCCACCTAAGCAACTTTAAAATATGTGTCTTTTCTCTTAAAATTAGTAAAGTTGATTTCTCTGATGAGCAAGTACACATTTTGTTGAATACACTGGACTGTGCTGACTCCTCTGACAGGCATCCTCTCTCCTTGGCAACTTCCTATTCTTCCTCCTCTATTTCAAAGGAAGGATTCTCCACCTCTTTCCTCACCCCTGTCCTCAAGACATCTCACACAAGAGATTACGTGGCAGTGATTTCTCTGTACTGTGGCATCAGTACTTCCATGGAAGGCTCCTCTCTGCAGGACCAGACCACCTTCCAGCTTATTGACCATGACCTCTTGCACATCTCTGGCCAACAGCTCAGGCTCACTATTCATGGCTACCCTCATCTTGCTTCCCCAGCCTCCCTTCTTCTTCATTTCCAACTTCTTTTAATGGCATTTCATTTCCCAGTCAAAATATCAGAGTTGCCTTTGAGTCTGAGAGCTCCACATGCCATCGCAGAATAGGGTGATCATGCCTATCAGTGTCTGCTGTGTCATCCCTTCCCTTATCACCATGGTTGTGGCTGATTAGCCACTGTGTCCTGGGTGGTGACATATTCAGAAACATCAACCTCCCTCATGGCCCTGCAGAGAGCAAGCACCTGATTCGAACATTCAACCAGGGGCTGAGTTATTATACCTAGAGCACCTATCCCAGGCCACAGTTAAGGGGAAACCATGCCTCTGGGGTGGGAGGGACTTGTCAGAGATACAGGCTGATCCAGACTGACAAGTGAAAGCAAAGAAAATTGACATTGCAAAATCTTCATATACTGGTCTGTACTGTTTAACTACTCTCTTTTCTTGTCTACAATAAATGTAGCTAGGAATTATCACATAGAACAATACATGTGGAAGGTTACTTTTCTGTAGACGTGATCTAGACTAAGTATTTGTTTTACTGGATTATTGCTGGTACCCATAACCTTGTTTCTCACAGCCATACCAGCCAGGGAAAAATTGAGACTCTACACTGAAGACAACAAAGTATCTAACTTGGGAAACCTGGAGAAATGCCCACAACTAGGGAGCCTGGAATCCTGTTGATGGGAAGAGGGTCACTGAGCACAGGACACCAGCCATCCACACTGTCTCTCTGCAGAAGGCAGGTTACTCAGACTCCTATCAATGCCAGGGGCTTCTGGAGTCCCACAAGGAAAGTCACCCTGAGTCTTTCACTTACTGAGAAAGGCAAAGAGAGGTTCTGTGGCAGGACCCACTGACCACCAGCCTGACCTTGACCTCTAGCTGAGCACCTCCCTGAAAATCTCCTCAGTCCTGAGACTGGCTCTCAGATGAAGATCTTGCTCTAGTCCAATCAATCCATGTAACAGACTCAGTGAATTATAAACCACAAAAATGTATTTCTTACAGGTCTTGAGGCTAGAGTCTGAGATCAAGTTGCTAGTTGGGTTTTGGCAAGTGTCTGCTTCCTTGTTCATAGACGTGCCTTCTCACCGTGTCCTCAGATGAGGGGAGAGGGACAAGGGGCATCTCTCTGGGACCTTTATATAAGGATAGTAACCCCATGAGATCTCCACTTCCATGACCGTATCACCTCCTGAAGTCCCCACCCTTAATGCTATTACCTTGGGGTGAGAGAGTATAGATTTCAACATATAAGTTTGGGGGTGACACAGATAGTCAGACCATAGCAACCCCAGTGTCCTCTGCCCTTCCTTCACCCCTGCTGCCTTTTACAAACTAGTGTCTTCCCTGAACAGCCCCATGAGTCCCCTCTTCCCTCCCCCTCCAGCCTCCCTCATTCTCTCCTTCTCCCATTCCTTTTCTCTCTGTCTCTCTCTCCTTGACTTCTAGCACTTTGTCTCTGTCTCCCTCAGAAAGCCCTCCTTCTCTGATGTTCCTGCTTTAGGTCTCATTTAACAAAGAAGCAAAAATATCCCCAATTACCTTGACTACTAGCTAATAAGACATCAGATCCAGAAGAACAGTGTGATCACTATGGCAATTTGTGAGAACACGGATTTCTCTGTGCATTCTCCTCTGGCTGCATTGGTAACGCTACTCTGAAAGGGAGCTGGGACTGCAGTGCCTCCTCTTGTGCTCTGGTGGTGCAGCATGCTGCGTTGGGTGGCCTCCTGGGGAGCATTTCTGAATTCACGACCCATCGTCCACAGCCATGCAGACCCAGATCCAGGTCTACACACCTGAGGCTTCAGTTTTCATCGGAGGACAGGCATTTGACTGTCCATTTAGTTCACCAGCATACTAGATATTCCAAATTCTGTTTCCCTCACATTCTGGCCAGATTATTAGAAAATATCGTGTTTCAAGGGCATTGCTGCGGTCCCTCGTAGAAAGGCTCTTCTGAATTGTGCTTGGTATAAGAGTGCGGGCTTCCTTGAGGCACTGTGCAAGAAATAATCACATGGAGGCATGCCCTGTGTCTTAGGCAGCTAAGATGCTGGCATTTGGACCACTTAAAGCCCAAGGACCTGGCCTTAAGACTAGGGGCCAGAGTGAAAAAAAAACAACAACAAAATGAACTTAAAAAGATGGATGTTTCTTCCTCCTCTTTCTTTCTTCATCAAATGTTCTCTTTAAAAAAAAAAAACAGAGAAAAAGAAGAATCAGATGAAAATTTCTATTAAATCTATGCCAGAGAGATACAATGACTTATTCCACCACGTTACCCAGTGCCCTCTTGTGAAAATTCATAGGGAAATTGGTGTCAGTCCTTTATTAATGAATTAATTTGTTTGTGGATTTTTTTGCCTTTCGGATGCTAAAAAAAAAAAAAACCTGTGCTTTTTCTTTGTCTCAATTGTTATAAAGTATGAAGGCAAATTTGTGAATTCTTTTATTTTTTCTACTTTATGCTCTTATCTTTTTCTAGCTCTAATTTCCCCTCACTGATTTTATCCTCTTGTGTTATGTGTGCGTTGGAAACATGCATAAATCCCTTTTTAACTGTTTGAAATTGTTACTAATTCTCCAGGATGAGTACAAAATGCAAAATTTTCAAAATTCATCAAGACTTATTGGCACATGTAATAGAGCTACACAGACCTCAGGAAGGCAAGCAAGCAGACAAATGTCTCGTGCAAAAATGCACATCTGCACACTTTACATGGTAACTGCTATTCTTTTAAGGTTCTCACATGAAGGCAGGGCAGAGGGCGAAGACAGGCTGGCAGGCAAACAGCTGTCAGCAGTCAACCAGCAGCCGACATCACAGTTTGATTGATGTGATCCCGCATCCTTTTCCAGTGCTGTGTTTGGAGCACTCAGCTTTGAAATGTTGTTGGACAGAGTGACGTGGGAAGTCTTCACACAGTGGGCGTCTTTATATGGGACAAAGACAACCTGGCAACAGCAAGGACCCACTGTCCGAGGCCTTGACATAGCTGCTAAGTTCCTGTAGAATTCAGTTCCATGCACATAATAGTGTGTATGTGTGTGTGTGTGCATGTGTGCACATGTGTGTGTCTACCACTGCACTTAGGGTCAGAAGCTTCAAAGACTCACATCTTACTGTGTGCCGAGCTGATGACCAGAACATGTAAAAGACTCAGGTCTCAACCTTGAAGCTCATTTAAAGCAATTCTCAACTTTTTGGGAGATCACATATTCTCTTGAGAACATGATAAAAGTTATGAACTCTCCTCATAATAAATAAACGTACACATGAGACATTTGTCTGTTGTTACTTCCATCCATTACTGACCGTGGTCCCAGGATAAGAGCCTCTACCCTACTCAAGAGACAAATAAATGGCATATGAGAAACAAGCAATACATGATTTAATTTCTAATGCAGCTAACATCGAATGCCTACATCAGACATTTTAATCACATTATGTCAAATTTTACAACTCAGTGAAAAGGAATTGACTAATATGCCAATTTTACAGATTATGAATGTGGGGCAAGATCTAATAATAACTTGAACAAGATCACACAACTAGTAAATAGCAAAGAAAGACCAGGAACCCAGGTATGACTGACTCCAGAGTTCAAACTCAAGTTGCTAGAAGGGATGATTAAGACAAAAACCTTGGTGGCTTAGTTATTAGGTCTGCAGCTGCAGCGCAGTTCACCTAGAGCCCAAGGATCTGAGTTCAAGACCCAAGGCTGGGGAGCAACAAAAATGAATAAATAAATAAATAAATAAATAAATAAATAAATGTGTCTTCCTCCTCTCTCTCCCTGCCTGCCTATTTGCCTTCATTTCCTGCCTGTTTCCATCCTCTTAAAAAAAAAAAAAAAGAAAAGAAAAGAAAAGACAAAAGGAATTTGATCAAGGAGTAATAATAAATTTGACCAGCCACTCTGAGGCAGAGAACAGAGAGGTGGAACCGATGTGTTGTAAAGGGAAGGCATGCCGTGCAAGGGGGTCAGATGGTAGCTCTTAGCTCTACAACCTTGGTTCTTCTTGATGCGGCAGTGTCCAGGGTATAAACTGGGCATGATAGCAGTTCTTGTGAGGGCTGGATGTACTTAACAGTTTATGAAGTACAGTTGACACAAATGGGTTTGAGTGATGATGTTTCACATGTGTCTTTTTCCCACTTACTACAGTTGACCCTGCATGTACCCCAGTTCCTCGTTCATGGATTCAACCAAGCACGGTTGTCAGCTGTCAGTTGGTTGAGCTGTGGCTGTGAAGCCTCAGATTCATAGGCTCGACTAGAAAGGACATGAGTGCTTGTGGGTTTTGGTAGTTTTCAGGCACTGGAACCCAATCTCCCTGGCATACCAAGGGATGACTGTAGGCAAGTGTTGAGGAAGTCAAAAGTTCAGCATGGTGTGCCCTGGTGGCTGGACGTAGTCCGCGTACATCCCAAGGATCCAGGCTCTCTTCCTGAGTCTGGGGAGAACAACCAGGGTGAACAACTAAATAAAATACATGTTTCTTCCTTCTTTCTCTTCCAGCCTGCCTGACTGCCTAGCCTTCATTCCTGCAGGCACCTTTCCTTAACAACAAAAAAAAAAGTTAAACATAAATTTTCAACTGTGGAGGAGGGTGGTCAATACCTCTAATCCCTGATTTGTTCAGACGTCAACTGTACCTGCATTTAATAAGCTATTGATAGATGGCAGCTCTTTTCATTAGAAAGTAGCACAGTAGTATGACTGAAGCACGGACTCATCCAGGTCAGAGAAAGAACGACAAAGACCAGATATGGCCAGAGAGACAGCAGAGAACCAGCTAGTGTCAAACTACAAAACGAACAGTGGTGACTAGTACTGGGTAATTTAGGATAGTGGAGATGAAAAACTAAAGCTGGATTAGCAATGGAAGTCTTTGATGACTTCGAGACTGAGATTTTAGTGAGGTTGGGGGATAGAAGCCAGCTCTTAGGAAGATAAGGAGTGTGCGAAGAGTATGATGAGTATAGATGACATAAGTCCCTCATTTTAAAAGTTTAACAGAGAACCAGCTTTGCTTTCATGCTGGTCCCCTCAATGGTAGGTTAGACAAATCTTCGATGCATGTTCTTCATTTGTAAGAGAATCGTGTTGACAACTTTGGGGACTTACACTGCATTTGTCTGCTCAGACAACTGTAACAAAACATCATAGATTAGGTGGCATAAACAACAGAATCATCTCTCACAGTTCTGAAGGCTAGAAATCCAAGTCACAGTTTCTGGTAAGAGCTCTCTCTTCCTGACTTGTAGAAGGCTGACTTCTCAGTCCTCATAGTGGAGAGAAAACTATAGTGTCTCCTCCTCTTCTTATAAGGAGACTAGCCCCATGGGGTTAGGCTCCTACGCTTATGACCTTATTTAACTTATCACCCCCGTCCCACCACAGGCCCTGTCTCCAAATAGTCAGATTGAGGGTTAAGGCTTCAACATATGAATTGGGAGGGGGCACAATTCAGTCTGCAGATAGGCCATGACAGTTTGGGAGGTGCCATTGTGATGCCCAAGTGGACCTGACTTTCGGAACTAATTAAACTTCATTACCTAGAAAATTGTACTTCCTAGACCAATTTACCCCAAGAAGGAAATAATAACATCAGAATAGAGAAAAAAATAGAGTAAAACAATACAAAATTAATAAAACCAAACATTTTTTCATAAAGAAAATGGACAAATATTTAACTAAATTGATTAAGAAAAAAGAGATTGAAATTACTGAAGTCAGAAATGAGAATGGGGACATCACCATTGATTTTATAGAACTAAAAAATGATTTTGAGAGAGTGGTAGGAGCAGTACACCAACAAATTATATAGTAAGTCCTCACTTAATATCATTTAGAGGTTCTTGGAAACTGACTTTAAGTAAAATAATGTTTAATGAAATCATTTTACCATAGGCCAATTGCTATAAACAAGGTTAATTCCTATAGCATATTTTTGGTCACAAAATATCATCAACCTTCTAAATAAAGACTCAGAACATTTCTAATCAGCACACCTTGTTGGCAGAGCAATTTGGTCAGCTCCCTTTGGCCAGCTCAGTCCACAGACGTCCCCGTGTCCTGGGACCGGGGAGAACAATCAAGACGAACAACTGAAATAAAACAAATAAAGTGCTTCTTCCTCCTCTCTCTTCCTGCCTGCCTCTGCTTGCCGTCTTTCCTGCCTGCACCTTTCCTTTAAAAAAAAAATTCTAATAGATATGAAAAAGAGTTCCATACCTATGGCACATAGCTAGTCACATAAATATAATAAACTTTCCAATTAAAGACCCAAAATACTTCTAATATTCAACAATCATGTGTTTTGATTCATTAATTCATTCGTTTCCAACCAATTTATTCCAGTTTAGGGTCCTGGACGGCCAGAATCTATCCTGGCAGCTCAGAACACAAGGTGGGAAATAACCCTGTGCAGGCCATCATGTTCTGTGCACACGTGCACACACACACGCACACACACGCAATCACACTGGCACTAGCTAGACACACCATGAACCTAACAGACACAGCTTTGGGATGTGGGAGGAAACCAAGTCCCCAGAGACAACCCACACAGACAGTAACCCCACTGAGCATCAGCTATTTTCCTGATCAACATTATAATAAAAGGAATGAAAAAAACTTTGTTATTTGAGGATTTCTTATCAATGTTTACAGCTGTAATTTTCCCTCTTAGCACTACTTTTACTGTCTCCCACATGTTTCGGTACCGTTTGTTTTCATTTTCTTTTCTTGCAAAACATTTTAATTTTCCATTTTTTTTTTTAAAGATGAAGGAAGCAGGAATAAAGGTGAGTAGGCAGGCAGGAACAGAGAGGAAGAAAAGAAATTTTATTTATTCATGTATGTGTTCATTTTAGTTGTTCCCACGCTGCAGATCACAAGCCCAGGTCCTTGAGCTTTATATGGACTGCGCCCCAGTCACTGACTCAATGCCTGAGCCGCACCCTGCAAGATCAGTTTTTTCATCTGTCTTGCAATTTCTTCTTTAACTCATTACGTCTTCAAAGAGCAGTATCCAATTTCTACATATTTTTGTCTTTTTCGATTTTCATTTTGTCTGACCAGTTCAGTCCATTGTTATTAAGAAAGATATTTTGTATGTGAATTATCAAAAATTATGTACAAAGCAGTATTTCTAGCATCACTCAAATTATTATTATATGATCAAAATGTAAAGAATTTTGTCTTAGTGAGATGTAAATGATTAATGTCTCATACAAAACTCCAAAAGTTAGTAATGTACTAAAAAACATTAACCAATAGGTATAGAATTTCATAATCTTACTTCAGTATTCTTCCTGTGACTATAAACTTCTGTGGTTTTGTAATCTTTGAACCACTTTCCTCAGCTCATTGGTTCCCTCAGTCATAATCTAAATAAATCTTTGACATATGTTTAGTCAAATCAATAAACATCATTGGGTACAACAAAAATGTTTATAAAATTAGGAATCACTTGTCCATATTTGGTAAAAGGGAAGAATCTGAGGGGGGAAAGGGGCTAAAAGTGAAGTAAATGAGACCCCATCATAGGGAAAGGACTTAGCCTTGCAGTCAGAGAATCACTCATTTTGTGAACCTGGAGAGAAAAACAAAATGAGTATGTGCAAGTGCCTTGAGTAACAGAACCAACTGCAGATCTTGAAGCTACTGACATGCTCCAAAGATCAGACATTTGTTGACAGAGCTGAGATCAGAATTTATTCCTTCATTTTACTTATCCACATGGAAACAAATTATATTCTGGAAGAGTGCACCTGATGTAAACGCCAGAGGTGACTCGGGAGGATTCTAGTATCTGTGATTCCCAATAAATGTTTTTCAAATATCTAATTTAGCTTTACAGAGTGTTAAGATACCAGCGAAAGCATCGCTTAGGGGAGCTGCAGGTTCTGAAGCCAACGGCCAACCCGCTACGTCATTCCTTGTCATTCTGCTGTCACGCACTACTTTATAATCATCAGCGCTGTTGCAAAATGCCTCTCCCCACCATGGAAGGCTAGTTGGAAACTCTTTTTTAGCTCTCGCTCTTCTTGTAAAGATCCATTGTCTTCTTAAAATGGAAAGACATAAATAGTACAGTAGTCCCAGAGAAGGATGGCAATGATGTCTTGATTCATTAAGCATTTATTGGAGGTCTGGGAGGCAGATTTCACCTCAGGATAAAGAAGAATTTTTCTTACCAGTTAAAATGGGCTGGGAATATGTTTGGCTACTGTCTAAGGCAGAAAATGGAAGACACTTGTTGGAAATCCAAGCATTTAGTGGAAAACTGAATTAGATCATCAGTATTTAGGAAGAAGGGTTTTACAGGTGAACAGACCTGGGCTGAAAACCCAGCTTCCCCAGGAACTCCCAGTTTCCCCCCAAGTTAGTCTGCCTCTGTGAGCCTCAGTTTCCAATCCTGAAAAATGGGAATGTAATAACACCTATAAAATGAGGGTCCCTACACACTCCCTAAATGCTGGGCATTTTTATTTTTTATTTTATACCATAAATATGGAAGCTTTTTATGAAAGAAAAATTAAGGGAGCTGTTATATTATAATTTATAAAATATATGATCAAATGATCAAAATATATCTTTCTCTTCTTTATTTGTTCTTCATCCAAAGTTCCTGGCTCACAGCTTACAAAGCCCTTGGAATTTTCCTAAGCATTGAGAGTGATAAATGTCTCCTGTTGTGTTAACGATGTGACTTTGGGGGAACTTCTAAGGATGGAGGCTGGTTGCCAGGAGAACCAATCATGTGGTTAAAGGGTCGGAACTTCCAGTCTCACTTCCAGAAATCCAGGGAAGGGAGATGGGCTAGAAGTAGAGTTCGATTGTCAATGGCCAATGACTTCGTCAGCCACGCCTATGTAAGGAAACCTCCAAAAATTTCAAAGGGAGGATCTTCGGAAAACTTCTGGGTTGGAAATCGGGGGAAAATCCTCATACCTGGGAGGACAGGGACGCTCCAAAGCTCTTTCTCCACACCTTTCCCTGTGCATCTCTTGCATCTGTCTGTTCCTGAGTTATAGCCTTGTAATAAATGGGAGATCTAGTTAGTATGTGTTTTCTGGGTTCTGTGAACTGTTCTAGAAAATTAATCAAATATGAGGATGACATGCTGGGGAGCTCTGATTTAGAGCCAGTAGGTCAGAAGCACCGTTATTAACCCGGACTTGGGACTGACACCTGTATCCTAAGGAGACAGTGGCGGGAACCTCCAATCTGCAGCCGGTTGGTCAGAAGCACTGGTAACTACCTGCTCTTGCAGCGGGTCTCTAAGTGGGTGCAGGCTTGAGAGACTGAGCCCTTAACCAGTGGCATCTGATGCGTCTCCAGGTGATAGTGTCAGAATTGAGTTAAACTCTGATAAACTCTACTGTGGTCTGAGAATTGCTTGTTTAATGGGGAAGCCCCCACATACTTGACATTGACATTGAAATTGAGCTGCAGGTACCCTACAAATGAAACAGATTTCTTTTAGATGAAGCCCAGGATGTGATCATTCTCTCTATTCATAGGGAAATCTTTTCATACCATCTGGATAAAAGTAATAGTCCCTGGGAGCATTTCCTTCTTGGTCAGTGTATTAGATGGGGCAAGTAACCTCTTCTACAGTAGATGTATTTCAAAATGTGTCTACAAACAAGAAAAGTCTTGTTTTTTACTCAGAGAGGGAGCTGTCCTCTCACCAGTGATCAAGGGTGTAGGATGGCTTCATATTGTGACTTGGTCTTTGTACTAGTCTCTGGTCAGAGAAAGAAAGAAAGGGAGGAATTAAGCAGAAAAAAGCACTCCCTTTGGATTTTTCCTTGACTCTCACCCTGCTACCACACAACACTCCTGACACCAGCTATGTGTAAGTTTTCCACACACCAAGTAATTTTGCAACCTGAGTTGGGTGTCCCGTCATTCAGTTCAGTTCTGACACGTATCTAACTGAACTTAGCCTCAGATCCCACAGGCTAAGGGCTCTGTCTCCCCGCTGCAGATGTCAGTTTACAAGTAGCAAGTCCCCGGGTTACCCACAACTTTTGTCCGACTTGGCTACAAGTCACAAAGTCCTCCTGACCTCGCCACTTGGATTTGATCACTTGCTAGAATGGCTCATAGAACTCAGGAAATACGTAATATTGGTTTATTATAAAGTATGTCATAGAGGGTATGTATGAATGCTAACAGGCAGATGAAAGACACATAAAGAGACACAAATTCAGGAATCTCTGTGCTTGTGAAGTAGGGGTGCATCACCCTCCTGGTATGTAGCTATGTATTCCTCAACCAAGAAGCTCTCTGATACCCATACTTTTGACATTTTTATGGAGGCTTTACCACAAAGACATGACGGATCATTAACTCAGCCTCTAGCCTCTTTCTCTTTCCCAGAGAATGGGGTAGGGGTGGAGCTGAAAGTTCAAATTTCTAATCATGTTTTGTCTTTCTGGTGAGCAGCATCCTAAAGTATCCAGGAGACCCACTGAGAGTCACCTCATTGGAACAGACAGTCCTATGAAGAAATTCCAAGGGAGGCATGCCCATGTGGCTTAATGGTTAAGTCCACCTGACACAGTCCACATACATCCCAAGACCCAGGTTCATAAGCCGGAGCAACAACCAAGATGGTGAACAACTTGTCTGTTTCTGCCTGTCTCTACTCGCCTTAATTCCTGCCTGTACCTTTCTAAGAAAGAGAGAGAGGGATGAGAGAAGGAGGGAGAGAAGGAGGGCAGGAAGGAGGGAAGGAGGGAGGGAGGGAGAGAGATTCTGTTATTTAACAGGGATGGAGGAAGACACAGCAGGTCTTAACATGAGTGATCTCGAAGTGGCACCTATACTTTTCAGATCAGCTCACATGAGCTCAAACAGCTGCAAAGGAAATTTTAGGGTAACGTGGGCATTGGCTGAGCTCGGTATCTGTTGGGTCCGCCATCTGGACCTGCGCACACGAAGCCGCCACACTGCTGAACTGTCTGGATCCACTGCCCCACCTGGAAACTCTGACTTGGTCTTAAATTCAATGCAGGATTCCAATCCTCCACCCCTGACTGGTTCTCTGTGGAAACACCAAGTGCTTCTCCTCCTGGACATGTTGGCAACACCTATGGAGACATAGCTGCTTCCTCTCCTGCCAGACCACAAGGTCTCAGAGGCAGGAATCAGACTCCTCTGTTCAGCCGATATGGATGGAGCCCCTGAAGTGTGCCTGGCACCCCCATTGGGTAGGAACAGATGCTGCTACAAAACCTACCTTCGAACAGAACACAAAGAGAAAACAAGTACCAGAGACAATAGGCTACTTTCTGGTATGGAAGAAAATATCGAGGGAGGAGGACTTCTCTGCAGCAAGAACATTGAGAAGATCAAGCTGTGCCAATCCTTTGAGGAAATGTGCCCCAGGCAGAGGCAGCAGGGAGTGCAATGTCTGAAGGACAAAAGCCACAGGTGGCTGGGGACACGGAGGGAGGTGTATAGAAGCAACCCTGTGGCCTATGCCCTCATGCTGTGAGCAAGAGCAGAGCCAAGCCTGACCTCCCAGTGCAGTTATTCTCCTAAACTTCACAGACGGGTCCTTAACTTCCAATCCTGCCACTATATCAGCGATTTCAGTGCAAATCACCTTCTTAAATCATACTGGATTTCAAAATATGTCAAATCTCTTCTCACTAGAAAGTGAAAAGCAGAAAGAAAAGAGCAGGAAGAAGGACTGTAGGAGGAGAACATTTCTGTGAAAACAAATGGAATGACAGAATTTTTAAAGAGTTATGTTTTCTAGATGTTAGTGTAATATATAATGCAATTAAAATGTATCTGGGCACAGCCAAGTATGAGGTTCATGACCATTACCAGGCTTTCAGAGTTAGACTGCTTTATGAGCTGACATAAGACAGAAAACCTTCCATATGTGTACATTTATAGCTTGATCAGGAACTTGGAGGTGGGTGGCAAAGATCTGAAGTTCATTAAATCCTCTTTCTTAAAAAAGATTTTGCTAATTGATCATTTTTTCCTTTTATATGTTCAAGATTCTGAAAAATGCAGAGGGAAAACTTATTTGAATACTTCCAGCCTGTAAGAATTTCCTTCGTCATTTCCTTTAAATGCAGATGCTTACTAAATGGAGTCTGGATCAATGAGGCTGTTCAGCTGTGGGAACAGGTACATTCCCCAAATGACTGCCTTGGTACTTCGAGTCTAGAAAATGAGGTGGGTGTAGTCCTGAGAGCACATGAGTAGGCACAGCAATTTAATGTGATAACTTGCATCTGGTTGTCCTCAGTGCCAGCGCTGGTAAGCAGGGACTCAGTCAAGGAAAGTACCACACTCTTTCACAAACTCCTGGGTCTTTTTCTTTCCCCCACCCCATCTGTGTTTATATCATCATTTAATTAAGTAAAAGACTAATAAAAGAGTAGACTGGTCATATTTCCTTGAGACAAAAATGGGACATTGGAATGGCAAAAAAAAAAAAAAAAAACAGGTTGGGGTTCTGTGCTGGTGACTAAGGGAAAGTGAGGAGGTGGAGTAATCCGAGCAGAAGCAGAGCAGCCAGGCCAGCAACAAGTAAGTACTATGCGATGCTGATTGGTGATCAAATAATAACAATGTGTGGTCTGAGGAGACTTCAGACAAATGGCCAGGACTGGTGCAAGGACATTTGGCACCTGGGCAAAAACCAAATTTGGTTCCCCTGTAAGCACCACTCTAAAAGTCCTGCCTAAAATACATGATGCTTTAGCCATGCCGAATAACCCCCATAGTGCCAGAGAAAACCCTCATAGTGCCAGAAATAACTGTCATAGTACTTACCTGAAGCTCAATCATGCTAAAGTATTCTTCTCCCTGTGAAGAAACAGATGGTGGAGGGTGAGAAATCCTCTTCAGGCTCAGCTCCTGTATCCTCATAGGGCAGGAACAGCAGTAACAGGCATGGCCCACTGCAGTCAGCGCTGGCAAGGGCTGTCTTTAATGCAAGACAAAGGGGCAGCTGCTTGCGTCTCCTCAACAGACCAGGCCCAGGGCAACCCAACTTCCCCTCTTGCCCGGGTTAAAACTGGCTTGATTTACTAACAATAGAATAAAATTGTTATTTATATTAAAACAATGGGATGGTTGGAAAATATGGGAAAAAATAGTACTGTTCCACTTTAAAAGGTACAAATGGTTAGCCTATGCAAGAGTTTTGGCACCAATATCCTGGAGACATACCTCAAGTCCTTCGTCCTAAAGAAGGAATCATTAGTCTTGGGAGTATGGGGAGGAACTAGATTTGGATTAAATACCTAGAAGAGAGAAGTCAGTAGTCACAAACTTAAATGGAGACATTCAAGAGGGAAGTGAGTCTCTCTTTCTCTTACAGACTTTCTTTGGATTGGGTCTCATGGAACTTAACAGGAACTTTAGAAATTCTCTCTTTTAGCCAAATTGGAACTGACAGACATTGGTTTATCTCATACCAGGGTACCTGGTGCTCAATAAGTAGTCTTCTCTATTTTAGGGTGTTTCTAATTATTAGTAATTTTTTCTTAATGGAGTTTTCTCAGTTTATTATCATTCCGCTTTGGATTCTAGCTTTTTCTTCTGGAATCTAGGACAGTATTGATGAATCATCTCCCTTCATTTATTTTATAAATTTCAGTGACTTGGAGACAGTCGTGACCTATCAATAAGTTATTGAGAACATTGCAAGTGATCTGAAGCATTATCCAACAAAGTCCTGTTTCTGGTAATGAGGAAACTGAAGTTCAGAGGTCAAGTCAGGACCCGGGATCCCAAACAGGCTTGCCATATTTTCATCTACTTAAAAGCAATTGTTTCTTGAGGGTATCTTTTTCACCACCACTCGATTTTTTTTCCAGTTTTATCGGTAGTTTTTAAGTAAAAATCTAAAAATATACATTTTTTAAGAAATTTCCTTCACTTTCTTTTGTATGACATGCTTCTTAGACATCTCATTCTGATCACGCCCTTTGCCTTCTCTGGGTTGACACTGTTCCTGGATCTTAAAATGCTGATTCCAGAATTGAACTAAGATATGACTTAACAGAAACGAAGTGAAATTCATTTCCATGTGTCAGGGCCTAACATGAGCTTGACATGCATGTTCTAGAAAGGTGGTGCTGGATTGCGTATAGTTTTAAATCACATCACACTGTGGTCTGTTTAATTACCCCATTATTTTTCACAGGAGTTGCCAAGAAGTTCCTCCCATATTGAAAAAAAAATTAAATCCAATGACTTTTTCTCTGGTTGCATTTTAGTCACTGACCCAAGCCCACCAGGCTATCAAGCTTATAAACTGATCTTGATCATTGGTATACTAGCTTTCCCTATCAGTTTCACATTTTCTACAGATTTAGAAAGCACACTTTCTATGTCCAAACACTGAGAAGTGAGAACAGAACATTCCCCTAGAATAGCAATCCAGATTTTAAATGCAATTGTTCAACTGACGCATTGCTCACCTGTCTCATTGTGCTGCCACCCAACCTATATTTCTCCAGTTCACATGGAGAATCTTATGTAAGATACCTTATGAAATTTTCAAAAGTAACTTTGATGAGATTCCTGCCCTTTTTTTTTTTAAATTTTAAAATTTGTATTTTTCTTATAATTGTTTCTCTCTCTGGCATTGAAAAAGGAAGGAGGAATGAACTGAGTGTCAGGATCAGAACAACAAGTAGGGCAGGTTTGGCATGGCCTGCTCCTTCTGAACTAGAGCAGACTCCTGAACATCTCTGAATCTTATTCCCAATCACCACAAGTCACGTGTTCAATGAACAACCCAGGAGTTTCCTGGAAACAATGTCAGGCAGACCTACACTTTCTTAAGAGTCACTCTATTATCCTTTTTTAACAAAGTGAAATGCCTGCCTAATTTCAATCCCTTTGATATTTCCTCCATCCATCATGATTCCTTAAAAAGACCAGAAAGAATTTCAAATGATATCCAGGAGCATCTTCAGAATGCTCACCTGTAAATGATCTAGTTCTGGAGTCTGAAACTCACTTGCTCTGCCCTGGATGGCTGCTGCCAAAATGATGGCAGGGCAAAGGGAAACTAATTTCCAGTGTAATGTAGGACAAGTTCTCTGGAAAATAAAAAACGACGCTCAATTCTAGAGCCTTCTCCAACCTCAGATCATATTATACATCCCAACATTTCCAAACCTATCAGTAGGGGTCCTCGGCGACTGAACTTTCCCATGGGGACCTGACTCCCTCTAGGGCTCAGACGACATTCCCTGGGCAGCAGGTCACCCAGAATTAGAAGGTAAACGATACCATGGCCAGATTCAGACTGGGGTATCTGTTTCATTCTCCCAAAATCTATGTGATCTACCTACCATGGCTGATATTGCCACAACTCATTTATAAAAAGCTTCAACACCTCTGGAGGGGCTTGGAGGACCCTGAGCACAAGGGCACTGCTGAGATGAGAAAGCAGAGAAGTTGTCAAGTTCCCAGCAGTTGCTTTGCATGTGACGAACCATGAACCAGCCCCTTATAAAACCAAGGTTTTCAAATTAACTTCCCTTTAGAGTGAGATTGAGGTGTTATGACAATAATGATTAGCATGTAACCAGAGAATGTCTTAGAAGGTGGGGAACTAAGTTTAAGGGGATATGTAAATGACTGAGTTGCTAAAAAGAATGTAAACTTTAGTTCCTAAAGAGGTCAATGAATTGATTCATTTAAGAAGCTGGAACCACTTTTTGGCCTTCTAACTTGATGCTGTGCATTCAGCCAGTCTCTCCACCTTCTCACTGATGGGACTGAGGTCCAGACCTGTCTCCTCCTGAAACAGAAGTGCAGGTGACAAGGACATTTAGTGAAGAGTGGCCAGCAGAATTGAGTCTAATGATAAAAACGCTAACCTGGTGGTTTTCTAAATAAACTAGGGTAGTCTGTAAAGCACCCAGGCTGTGGTCTGAAACAGAAACACGTCACCCACATGCACCATCTAAGGCATCAAAGATGCTGCCCCGCCAGTGACTGAGCCCTCTGCAAAGCCAGCTGTGTGCTCAGCAGGAGGCTGCTCTCACTATTGTTTTTCACCCAGAGCTCCACTCCGCCACTATGTGTGTGCTTATAAATGAGCACTTGCCCAGAGGTATGTGACCTGAGGCCGGGTTGGAGGGCCAAGGCCAGTTAGTAGCTGGGCAGCAGAGCCAGATTCTAGCCCATCCGTGGTCCCACAAGAAGTGGGGGTCCAGCTGGACCAGAGCCACATAGGGGTACCGATCCCAGCACTGGAAGGATGTGGGCAGAGGGGCGGAGGGTGACAAAGTCTAAACAGAGGATCACAGAAGCATAACTGAGTGAACGTAGTTGAGATGGTGGGTCTGCTAATGAAGAAGACCATACATTTTCCTACTGTATGTGATCTTTGTTGGCTCTTAAAACCTACTCGTTTGTTATGATTTATCACTTGAAATAAGTTAATTAGGCATGCCCTGGTGGTTTAGTGGTTAAGTCCATGACCTTCAGCCTGCATAGTCCACATACATCCCAGGGACCTGGCTTTGTGACCCAGGACCAGGGGAACAATCAAGACGAACATGTAAATAAAATAAATAAATTCCTCTTCCTCTTTCTTCCTGCCTGCCTCCCACTGCTCACCTTCATTTCTGCCTGTGCTCTTCCTTAAAAATAAATAATTTATTTTGAGCCAATTAAAATACACGTTTGTTTTTTTTAAAGTGGCCCTCCTAAGTCATCTAAACTTCAAGACCATAGACCCCATCGTGCTCTGCTGACTCTCTGCAGATCCTCTCTGGACACTAGAGAAATGACAATGAGCAAAACAGGTAAGTCTCCTGCCCCAGCGTTTGTCCAGACTCAGGACAGTGCTGCCACTTGTCAAATGAGGAATGTACAGACTGGCTGCATGAGCCTCTGTAAATGGAACAGCACTGTTGTTTTGTTTTGTTGTTTCGTTTTTCATATTTCCAGACTGTTCTGTCATTTTAATAGGAATGTCCATTTTGTCCCATTTTTAACAAACCAGAGCTGACTTTAATGCAGGGCAAAAGGGATAGATGAGTTGCCCTGGGCCCAGTCTGCTGAGGGGGCTCAAAAGCAGCTGCCTATTTTGCCCAGTTAAAGACAGTCCTTGCCGGCACTGACCGTGGTGGCCCACAGCTGCTTCTGCTGTCCCAGCCCGCTGTAAGGAATCAGGAGTCAGGCGAGAAGAGGGTTCGTCTTCACCCCATGTGTGCCTGTTTCTTCAAAGGGAACAGAACACTCAGTGTGTCAAGTCACAGGTAAGCAATACAAGTACTGTGCGGGTTATTTCTGACACCATGGGGGTGATCTCTGGCACTGTCGGGGTTCCTGGGCATTTCTGGCACTAGAACGGTTACGGTGGCAGGTGTTTTAGGCAGGACATTTGGAGCAGTGCTTATAGGGGCCCTGGCTGTTTGTGTGAAGTCCCAATGGACCACAAGTCGTTACTATGTGATCACCGATCATCATCAAATAGCACTCACTTGTTGCTGGCCTGGCTGCTCTGCTCCTGCTCAGATTGCTCCATGTCCTCCCCTCCCCTGAGTTGCCAGCACATAACATACAACTGTGTCCCACATTTTGCCATCCCAATGTCCCGTTTTTATCTCAAGAAAATATGGTCGGCCTAGCAGTGCATCCATACTGGCGTCAGCTGTCCATCCTCTGCAAGTGCACAGGTAAAAAGTGCTCGCCTCCAGGTTCAGTCATGAGTGACGATCTCATGAGTGGCCTGTGGCTCCCTTTGGTCTGCCCCATAGTCTGAAATTTTACAGAAAGATGACTTTTTTTGGTTTTTTTCTTCTTCAAATACAAGGGTCTCAGGCTAGTGAAGTCCTTGCCTTAAGTGCTCAGATCTTAGCATGAACTATGAGCGCCTCTTTCTGTGACTGGAGTTGACATCTTGGAGTTGACATCAGCCCATTGGGACAGAGGGGACACACCCTGGAGGCCAGGCAGCATCTCGATGTGCTGAATGCCACAGGGCGGCAGGCCCCAATGCTAGTGGTGGGCACCGAAAGGAGGGCAGAGCGCCCAGAGAAATGCACACGTGTTATCTGGCTGCACCCAAGCCTCCACTGTCCTCTCCTCTTTCCGGGGAGAGGACAGTCCACGGGGCCCTTGAGCCCCTCATGTCTCAGTGCCATGGAGGGACCATGTCTGGCCAGGCCTCTGCAGGGACCTGTGAGCCAGAGACACAGCACACTCCCAGCATCTGGCAGACAAAGGGCTGCCTGCCGTGATCACAGCAGAACTGACCTACTATGCCTGCAGGGACAGTGTCACCTGGCTGGGCTGAGCATACATTTTAGACTATTTTAAAAGTAATTACTATGAAAGTAATATTTATTATAGAAACTGGCAAAATACAGGGACATGGAAAAAATGCGTTAAAAACACCATAATCTCACCATTTGGATGCATGTTCCTTCAGTTTTTATTTCAGTGTATATTCATTTTTAAAAGTGAAATTGGAACCATGCTGATTTTATGGTTTATTATACTCTTTTTTTTTTTAAAAAGGAAATATGCAGGCAGGGATGATGGCAAGCAGACAGACAGACAAAAAGAGAAAGAAGAAGCATTTTATTTATTTTATTTAGTTATTTATAGTGGTTTTCCCCCCCATGGACCCAGGACGCGAACCCAGGGATGTGTGGCCTGCACTCCTTCAGAGGTGATAGACCTAACCACTGCTCCACCAGGGTGCACCTTCATACTACCTTTTTAATGTAATATTGTATCATAGCCCTTTCCCCCATCATTTCAAAATCTCTGTGTATTCCCTTTAGTGTTTGCTAAGCAGTCCATCTACACCAGCCACCATATCCAATGAGCTTAGTTTTGTTGCATGACTCACCACCTCCAGCCTGAAACTAGCATGAAAAACACTTCCACGTTCTTGTGCACACATCCTTGCTGTGGTTATTATTTATTCCCTTGATAAAGCTAATTTGTATGTCGAAACCCACACATGGAGCCTCCCCTCCCGCCCGCCATGGCCCAGCCCCAATTTAAGCTTAATCCAGCCTGTACTTCTGAGAAACACCAAACATACATCAATCCTCCAGATCAGCTTTAGGCAGTTACCTTAGCCTAGAATGCAGGCCCTGCTCACCTTATGAGGAGATCCCCCACCTCCCAGCCCATCCTGCCGCTTCCCCAACAACTCTTGGAATCCTCTGTGAGACTCACTTCTGCCCAGAATTCCTCAGGAAGACTGCAGCACCATGGGTGAGGCACTGGGCTCCCCCAATCTGTGGATTCTTTTTCCTTAGACATCTAAGCTCGTTACAAAACTGTTTTCATTGTGTTACTTAGTGTCCTTTAGATTCCTGTAAGTAAAATCACAGAACAAGATTTTGGGGAGCTTTGGAGTTTTCTTTTCCAAACTGATTTCTGCAATTTGTCCATGTCCCCAGCAGTGTTGGGGAGGGTCCACGTGACCCATCAGTGGTTGCTTCTTAAATACTGCCAGTATGATAACACAAAAAGGGACAATGTTCACCGCTGAAATGGTCAGTATTCTCATGACCAGCAGAGTTTGTCAACCCAGAAATAATTTGACTGTAGTCTAATCCAGAACACACTTGTCTGAGAATAGAGATCAAGATTCAAGTCCTCAACCAAGGGGCAGTCCCAAGGTGTGTGCCACCCAGGGAGGGCACAGGGCATTCTAAGGTGCCAGCGGGGAGTGGTCTAAGTGTGGGTCATTTGTTTGGAAACTTCTAGATTGATTGACAAGTCTCCAGATAGAAAGCTGCCATGTCGAATCTTTTCTAACAATCAGCAGATGGTCTCCTGCTTCATTCCTAACTGCTGATAAAGAGAGAACAGGGAATTGGTGTTCTTCCATCATTGCAATAAGGGAAAAAACAGAGTGGGTGAGTCAGCCTGCACTCAACAACTCACCCAGAATTCCCAACATGACAGGGACAAGATGGAGTGTTTGATTCAATGCAGGCTCCGTGGGTTGGATATTTTTCATGAGTTTTGGTTTGTATAGTTATTTTAGGTTCTTTGTGTTCTATGTATTCGTTATCTTAAATTATTATTTGTTTATACATTTCCTTTGCCTAGAGCTTTTTTTAAAGATGATTTTTCTGTTTTCTGCAACTATGACTATATAAACCTTTTATCTAATCATGGCAACTATTTTCTCCACCAGTTGTTTGAACTGGGTAACTGGGTTCTGTCTCAGACTTATGGTGGACATACAGCCTGTCTTCATTGAATAGGCCTCTCAGGGCACGAATATCTTTTGTCATTGGGGACTGAAGTGCAGAGGGATAACTGATGCATAATGGGCATTTAAGCTTGCAAAACTCTAGTAGTTCAACATCAAAACTGAATCATCAGCTGGATCTTTTCAGGCAGTCAGCTGAGCATGGCCCACCCCAGGCCTCCTCCAGATTATCCTTCTCACAGCTGCCTCAGGCATCTTACTAAAGGCTCCTCTGCTTAAGACCTCACAAGACTTCTCTGGAGGAAAAATCCAACAAGACATAGAACGCCCTTCCTGATCAGGCTCCTACCTGCCTTTCTACCCTCACCTCCCCTAGCCGTGCTTATCTTACGCGCCGACAATGCTGTGGTGCCATAGCTCCCTGCGTGGGAGAGACTGCCTTGGTACGGCGCCCTATGAAACGCCTGTGCAACTTCCAGGGCTCACTCCACAGGCATTGCCCCTTCCAGAAACCTCCCCACACCTCTGCATCATGGTGACCTGCTCCCCACCCTCATGCATACATCACAGTGGTTAAAGCTGCTTGCCTGGGTGTGCCCTGGTGGAGCAGCGGTTTGGTCAGTCACCTCCAAAGGAGCAGGCCACTTGCTCCTGGATTCAAGTCCCAGGTCCTGAGGGAAACAACCAGCGTGAACTAATTAAAATCAAAATAAAGATGCTTCTCCCTCCTTTCTTTTCCTGCCTGCCTACTCACCTTCATTCCTGCCTGCACCTTTCCTTTAAAAAAAAAAAAAAAAGCAAAAAACTGCTTCTCTATCTGTCTCTGCCACTACTTTGTGACCTCCCTGATATCTGGAGCTGCCTCTTCTCTCCATGATGCCCACCCACAAATAGCAAGCACACTCATGTACTTGTGGGTGAGAGGAAGAGAGGGAAAGGGAGGTGCAGTTCTGTGTCGCTATAGACCTGCATGATGGAAAAGTACTTTCCCAAGCACAAATACCTTTTTTTTTTTTTTTTTTTTTTTTGAGAGGAAGGAAGGGAAAGGAGAATGAAGTTTTTTATTTTTTGGTTATTTTAAAGGAAAGGTGCAGAAGGGCATGAAGGCGAACAGAGACTGGCAGGCAGGAAGAGCGAGGAGGAAGGAGCACCCCATTTGTTTTATTTAGTTGTTTATCTTGGTTGTTCCCCGCCGGCCCCAGGATGCAAACCTAGGACCCTGGGATGTACACAAATTGCACTCAATGGCTACTCCCCCTGGGTGCTTCAGAAGAAGCATTTTTAAGGAAGGAGGCGGTGGCAGAAGCACTTCTGTTTGTTTATTTTGGCTGATCTCCTGCCGAGAGTCTCAAACCCGGTCCTGAAGCTTTGCATGGTCCAGGCGCCCCGCCAGTCAAGCACCTGCACCACCAGGAGGCGCGCGAGCACACGTCCTTCCGCACCGGAAGGCCAGCCCAGCTGCCCCTGGAGGTAGCGGCTGGGGTCACAGCTGCATGGAAATTAACATGGAAATTGTCTGCAAAGCCTCACGCTGAGCAGGCGACAACCTCACGGAAGAGAAAATCAGCACTTAAGGGTGAAATTTCTGACCTGGCGTGAGACATGAATGTCAAGATAGGAAGCCAGGATGGTTTATTTTTTAATTACACTCTCTTTCTAGGGTTTCAGCAGCCTCTAGGTGTGAATGACAAGGGGACCACACTATCTGCCTGTGTGATTTGATCGGTACATAATCTGTCATCCACATTTTTCAGGCATAGGATTTAGTGTGTGCCCAGCTGTCGGCTGAGGCAGGAGGTGTCTGCTGCTCAGCTTCAGTTCTCTACCCGCGTGACGGCAGATCTACTGGGAGGCTCTGCCAACCTACCGTGAACGGTGCTGGCACCTGCATGGAGCTGCATCCTGTGTCGGCGTCCAGGTCCTGCCTGCAGCTCTGCACGGGTCACTGGCTTCGTGGCCTCGTTGGGTCAGGCGACTGCTGTGTGAGGAGCTCAGGGGGTGCAGGGATGCTCCATGAAACAACCCGGGTGAGGGTCTCTCCCCACCTCCCTGGTGCTCAACTGAGTTATTCTTCCTTTAGGCACCTCCATGGGGAATGTAATGCTTCTGTTCCCCAAGCAACTGCCCAACAATGTCCATCTGTAAGGACTATTGAACCGCAGGAGCCAGGTGCCCTCCCCTGGATTCTGAGTGGCTTGGAGCCCAGGGCTCAGCATTTTCAGACATGGCAGAACTCAGGTGCAGACAGTCTAAGGACCACAGGTTGGGAGGGCAGTGTCCTTGCTGCATTGAGAAGAGTGAACTGGAACCCCAGGGTCCTGATCAGACTGTGGGCCACATACCAGGTGCACTGCAGCTCCCAGGAGCTGGTGATAGACTGGGACGGCCCAACACCCTGGTCCGCTGCATCTCCTGATTTGCCTTTCCAGAGGACCCCCAGGCCACACTGTGCTCAGAGAAATCAAACACACCAACCTGACTGTGGTGGAGGGAAATTAAGAAAAAGACACAAAGGGGTTCTCCAAGATTCCTCAGGAAACACAAGTCACCCAGGGAGAGGTTGGAGGCATCTGGAGGAATCGTGTGTTTATTTCCAGGATGTGAATTCTCGGTCTGGGAGGGAGGCTGTCTGCCTTAGACAGGACGAGCGCTGCCTGGTTCCTGTGGGCGAGGAGGAGCTGGTGTTCTCCATGGAGGCCTGGAGTCGCGTCCTCAAGGGTAAGCCCACTCAAAGCCTGCGGCTCGAAGTGGATGTCATGTGGCATACAAGGGAAATTGTAAGCTGCTTTGGCTTTTCATCCCAAACCCATTGATTTGTAATAGAACACAGGTGTCTGACAGTGTCCCCTTATACCATGGTGGTCTAAGTTTGCTTGGCTGCGCCGTATCCCAATCCCATCATCAATCCCACGGCCTAGCCCAGTACCAGCCATCCTCACAGGGCCTGCGACCCCCTCTGCCTCTAACTCCCCTGTTCCTGTATGCTGTGTGGGTCTGCCCTCTGGGCGGTATTGAATCTCTTCACCTGTTGCCACCAGATATTCTCCCACTCTGAGCACTTGATGAATTTCGTGCACTTTAGCGAAATTCTCACTGCTTGGTGTCTCCCTTGCCAGCCCCTTCCTGCACCAAGCAAAATAGGTACCTTTGGTCTTCTGCCAGTTTTAAAATTACCTTCTGGAGTCTGATCCAGCCCCTGGGTGCTCCCTCTGTGGGTCAAGCTGCTTAGGAACATGTTCTCTCGAATGAATACCTGTGTTTTCTCAAACAGAACCTATGACAAATAGCATCTACACCTGTGGCCAGCTCTTGTTAAGGCTGAAGGTGGGATAGGATAAACTGAAAGAGATTCCTCAGTTTTCTCCCCAGACTGAAATGATGAACAAAGTCTATTTCCTTCTCTCCATATTCTCATGCCACTTTAAACACTGAGGTTTCTAATAAGGACAGAGAAGAAAATGTACAGGTACTGGCTCCAGTGGGAAACCAGCTGAGCCTGTGTCTGTGTGGCTTTGGGCACACATCTGAAAGTGACCAAATGAACCTCTGGTTCTAGAGCCTTCCAGGGCTCTATTGGTACCTGAGGTCGTTTTGTTGACATAAGTATGGAGTCATATTCCAAATACACTAGACTGGACCTAAATATTGGGATGGGAGTCTAAGAATGCAAGTCCTCTCTGTCATCTGTACCCTGCACGAGAGCTGTAAGTGCGCCTCGAACCTGGAAAGGGAGGCCACCTCCCAGCCCAGCCTCCCTGCCGTGGGGGGCATGGACCACATGCACCTCCCTAGCAGGCATGAGGCAGGGATGATGGCAAAGAGTATGAGACAAGGCTTAAGGGATCAGGAATTCTTGGTCTGTGTTTGCCCAACTATAAAATAATATGATATGTTCTTTTTCTCCTGGGAAACTCCAGAAGTAGTGTTTCACACACCAGTTTGAGGAAAATAGCTTGATGGAGCAGCACTTGGACCTTCCATTTAAGATGACTTGCAAGAAAACAGGCCCCCCACCAGTCTGTGTAACTGGAAACATAATAACCCTTCTTTTCCTCACAACATAAAGACATGCCCACCCGCCCCTGTGCAGTGACATCATAACTTCCAGAAAGCATCTGCTTTTGTTTTTGTTTTTCCGGGCTTGAATATTTGCTTTTTCTTTCCAGTTAGGTTCTCTGTGAGGAATCCTGAAATGCACTAGAGTCATACACACAGAGAACAACAAAACATGTGAAAAAAGAGCCTCCACCACACCAGGCAACACTTTCACTGCCTCATTGTGACTCAAAATAGACACAATGCCTCCCCCATTTCTTGACATTTATGCTAAACTCCTCACATGCATAAAAGGCCAGTTTAAGCCAGAGTGTTGACAGCCCTGACTGACCCCTGCCATGGGCCAACCATCCACCTAAATGGGACCTTGACTCAGGTGGATCCCATCAAGGCGACTTTTGATGATCTGCTTCCTGGCAGGGGTCTGGGGTGGGGGGTTCATTCGGTGTCTGTTGGAGAGAGATGCTACCTAAGTAGCGCCTCTCTGTGGGCTTTCTTCGCTCATGCATCGGGGAGAACTCTGGCCACCCAGCTCTGGCATGCAGAGGATTCAGGAGGGGGCGCAGGTGATGGCTCCTGAGTGCTGGGCTCTGACAGCCTGTGCTTCTGCCACCTGCGTCCTCACACGGGTCTGGTGAGAGGACATGGCCCTGAGGGCCCAGGGAAGCTGCTTCTCCTCTGGGTCACACAGAGAAGGGTCTAGGAGGGAGCCAAAGCGAGTCACACCAAGTGTGGTGGCTGGCTGGGTGAAGGAGGTGGAGGACTGCAGGCAGCTCTGTCCCTTCAGATCCCAGTGGGTCCAAGACACTGTCCAGCATAAGGTCCCCACGTGAGACAGAAGGACCCGCTAACAGGGCCTACACACATGTGTGCGTACACATGCACACAAGAGTGTGTGTGCACACACACAATCCCTTCTCTGTTCTGGAAGTCAGGAGGCTGGGGACCATGTCCCCTTCTGAGACAGCCTTCCCACCCAGGTGTGTAGCCCAGGATAATCCCCAGGCCCCCTGGCTGTAATTTAGGTCCTTCCCTCCCACCTAAGAAAGGTGGCTGGAGACAAGGCTAAGGATAGCATTAGTAGAAGGATAATCTTTGTTCTGTATACACCCACCCAACCACTTACACTTCAGATGCCTTACTGAACAGGCGACTGCATGCAGCCAGCCACTGAGGACACGCTGATCTGGGGGTTGCTGGAAGCTCTTCTCTCCCACTGCACTCTGGACAAACAGTGGGATGGGAAGGGGGAGAGGGACGCACAGGAAGCAAGAGGACACAAATCCAAACCATAGTTTTGCCTCCAGCAGGGCTCAGAAACGTACCTGAGTGTCTGCAGAATTGGAACAAGTCACTTGGGATTAAGGAACGTGACGAAGCACAGTTCCGACCACCCTGGGAACTACCTGGAGACAGGACTGGGGCTGAGCCTGAGTTTGTGCTCCTGCTGGGTTCTGTCAGGATGCTGGTGCAGAGGGCAGAGGGAGCTGGAGGGGCCCGCAAACCCCAGGCACCCTCCAGGGCAGGCAAGCACCCGCTAGGGGTTAGGTCTCCTGTGTGTATGGTGAGGGGTTTGGGCTGAAAGCCCTCAGAGATCACTCCAGCTTTAAGATTCTGTGATTCTGGGCCTGAGAGACTTAACATTGATTAGTGATTTACATTCAAAGCCTAGCAGTAACTGCAGGCTAGGTGATTCTTCATAAAGAATCCAAGTACCAGGCAGGTGAAATAGAATTATATGCTCTCAGAGTTCAGCATCAGGCAATATTGCTAGTGAGAAATAGTTTTTAAAGAAACCTAGCCCTATAAAGCCAAAGCAGATCAGAGGGAGAACAGTGACCTTATCCGAGGGACAGCAGAAAAATGGGATGAAAGACTCACCAGGAGGACACATCCAGCTCCTATCTAGCCAACGCTTCGCATAAGTGGATGCCCAATAAATGTTAGTTGAATGAAAATGACAAAAATAAAGCATTACAGTACCATGTTGGTGATGTGCCCTGGTGGGGTAGCAGTTGGGTCAACTGCCTCTGAAGGAGCACAGGCCACATACCACTGGACTTGAGTCCCAGGTGCAGAGGGAAACAACCAGTATGAACAACTGAATAAAAATAAAGATGCTTCTTCCTCCTCCCTCTTGCTGCCTACCTGTCTACTCACCTTCATTCCAGCCTCTATCTTTCCTTTAAAATAAATTAAAAAATAAAATACCATGTTTGTCAGAGATTGCTAGTTCTTTTCCCAAAGCATTCTCCTTTCATATATCTTTATAGACACTCCACTTTTTAGTTGAGCCTATAGCCACTCAGAATAAAAATTACTTTTGTGATTCAAACTCGAAGCAATGTATTTGACCAAGCTTTGACCAATAAGACGTAAATAGCAGTATCGCATGAAAGTTCTCAAGAATTTTCTACAAAAGGTAGCTAGTCATGCCCTTTGCCTTCCTCCTTCCTGCTGCCTGGAATGTGTGTGTGATGACTGGATGGGAGCAGCCGTATTGGACCAGGACATGATTATGTGCACTGATCATGTACAACAAGACAGAAGCACACTGGGTAACTGAGGATTTTATGGAGTACAGACATGATGCCAGTCCTGGATTATCTCTCCCCAGACTTTTATAGGAAAGAGAAATATCTTTCTATCTTGTTTAAGGTATTGGTATTTTGTGTCTTTTACTTAAACACTGATACACATGTCTTTGGGGTCTTGAAGTCCTCAGGAGTATTTACTGAATGAATAAATGCCACAGCAATAATGCTCATTATTGAAAAATAATAAAAATGAGGAAATATAAATTATTTTCCTATAAAGATAAAAGAGAAAATTTGAAGCTCATGCTCAAGCCCTGCCTGCAGCGAGTCTTCAATACCTGGGTACTAGGTGGTGTGAAACAATCATACATCAGAACCTTACACTGAGCTTCTCTAGAACCTGTGAGTTCAGTCAGGCCAAAATGAAATCATTGGTTTCTGTAATCTGGTTTTTCTTTTGTTTTGGTTCCTGTTTTTTTTCCAAGAACAAACATATCCTATTATTTCCAGATAAACACTGTTAATGACTCTGAAGTCATTGCAGGATTTCAAGTCTGATAACTCTCCATCGCTCTGCCCTGGGCATGTGTCAAGGCTCTGGGGAACGTGGGTAAAAGCTACAGTTGTGGGGAATGGGTGCTGGCCTCAGACCCTTCTGCCACGTGGCCCCTCTGCGGGACTCTCATCCCCACACCTCCACACCTTGGACAGCTCTTCATGGTCCTTCTAGAAGGCAGGCTCACATCTCAACAAGTAGCCATGTCCTCCTCAGCCAAACCACAAGACTCCTCCAGGTCCCTGAGATCTCTCGGTACCTCTGGGACCTCCTGGGATCTCAGAATCTTTCCCTGAGCCATCCTGAGCTTTGTCGCCTTGGCCTCCCACTGAGTTACTGCTTTGAGCTCTGGCTGGTGCTGGCCTCATCTCAAGACACGGCTCCAGGGCTCAGGGGTCCGCAGAATTATCAAAGGGTCATTCTGGCCTTGTTGGTCTAGGTGTGCCTGATGCAAAAAAGTCCCTTCTCAGAGACTCACAGTCTCAAAGCCTTCCCTATGACCTAACTTCCTAAACTAGAAACATCTCTCCTCCCTGCAGTTCAGAAAGAGCTTTCCTCCCCTCGTTCCATGGTGAAGAAAATGGAGTAAGGATTTTTCTACCCTGCCATTTATAGGGCATCTTGACACACTAAGCTCTTACTTTTAGCCTTTTGATCCCCCTAAGCCAGCTTCTTGTCAATGGAAAGCTCTAGTTTCCAAGACATTATCTCTGTTACGGGTTCCACGAGTCTACTTGACTCAATTTGTGTCTCTGCACTTGGCCACTCATGTTGGAAAAAGGGCCACAGCTAGACATGAAGAATACAAATACTTCCCTGCTACTTTAGGATGAACAGGTCAGCTAAGTCTCACAAAGTGCTCTGGAGTGAGGCAGAAGAATGTAAAAGAATCACAAAGAAGCTGAATCCTCCTGAAATGGTGAATTCCCTGCGTCGCCCTCCCCTGACATCGCTGTTTCAGCCTCTTTCAGTTTTCTATTCCTGGCTGCTGAAAGCATGCCAGCTGACACCAGTTTTGCAGGGAAGGAGAGAGCTAGGCCTGGCATGGACTGATCCCAGGACCTAGGTCACAGGACCCTTAGATTTCCAGAAAGAGTAACGTGTGTAAAGTGTTCTCAGAACTTTGAAATCAAATCCATTTTTCGTCTCTGTGCAGGGAAGATTCAAAGGCAAACAGCACTTTAAAGGGGAAACAAGTATTTGTGAAAAGAGGCAAGGGAGTCAGATGTCAATAAGACTAGTTCATCCAATATAAATATTCAACAAAAGTCTACTGCTAAAGCCCCCGCTGGAGTGCCACGTGACATCCATCATTTCATGGTGGAAAATCCTCCCCCCTCACAGGACTGCCATCCTCATGCTGTCTTCCTGCCTCTGACATCGAGCCTGCTAATCCAGGGATGGCGTTGTTTCTGTTCAAGAGTCCCAGCTTACAAGACATACTCAAGATCTCGGTTTTTACAGAGCAAAGCTAGAGAGAATGACTATTACTTTTACTTAAAATGGTGGCATGAAGGGCCTTTTTCCACCAACTGTGGAGAATGATCCACACGCATTGGTAATGGCTGCTAGGCTGAGCGCCCATCTCCACAGTGAATCGTCTTTTACACTTTGATTCATGTCTCTCCTTCTTATGTCATTTCAGTCCCTTCAAAGACATGCTCAGAATCAATGTAACTCCCAGGAGGACACGTGTGTCTTCTACTCAAATCACGAGGTTCACAGGGCCACAGGAACAGTGGTCTCAGCACAAGTGATGTATGTCATTTCATATCAAAGACGTTAAAAGACAGAGTGGTGCCAAGTTGTTTAATTCTATTTCTTTCAGCAATTTCTCTTATTCCCTGAACACCTTCTGAGACACATGAATCATTACATCTGTTCTTAATGAAGCAGAAGAATATCTTGAAATATCATTATTCTGGGTATTTCCCTTCCAGCCTGTGGTTCCTTCAGCACCAACCAGGCTGAGTTTTGCTGCTCCAGGAAAGGCTGAGCTGAGCGAACACCATGTCCTTGGCTTTAGCTTCTAATCTAGAGTCTTGAAACCCATACCAGAGACACAGTAACAAAATCAAGGCTTTTATTACACCTTTTTTTTTTTTTTTTTTTTTTTTTTAGAGGAAAGTGCAGGCAGACAGGAAGAGAGAGGAGAAAGGAGCATTTTATTTTATTTTTATTTTGGTGGCTCACACTGGTTGTTTCCCCACTGGACCTGGGACTCGACCCCAGGGGTATGTGGCCTGTGCTCCTTCAGAGGTAATTGACCTAACCGTTACTCTGCTGTAGTGTGCCTTTTTTTCTTTTTCTTTTTCTTTGTTTTAACCTGACTTTCTGAATAAGAATAATGGCCTTGCAGTCTCATAAAGAACTCATAACAAAAGACCACATACATAGATGCACATGCATGCACATGTTTTGTTACATATCTGGTAAAAATTATTCTGGGTGTGTTTGAGGGTGTTTTGGATGAAATAAATATCTAAATTGGTGAACTGAGTAAAGCAGACTGTCCTCCCCAATGCGGGGAGGCCTCATCCAATCCGTTGAAGGCTGGAATGGAACAAAAGGCTGAAGAAGAGAAAATTCGCAGGGCACCCTGTTGGCTCAGTAGTTAAGGCTGAGACTGTTAGTTCACATAAAACCCAAGGACCCAGTTTCCAGACTGTGTCCTCATAATAAACCCGCCACCACCACTTTGTCTAAGCCAGTTGGGCTGCTTTCTTTGTACTTGCTTCCAAATCTCTACTCTGTTGACCCATTTCTTTGGACAGACTCAGGAATGCTAATTACCTTTGGGTTGGAAATAAATATAGTTAAGTGTAGGTGCTTTATATTAAGCCAAACTCGAATTTAACTCCACGTTTTACCTCTTACCTGCTGTATGATATTGGGCAAGTGTTTCTCATTCTTTGCTTTTGTGTCCTCATCTAGCACACGGAGCTGATGGTAAAAACAAGTCTCCCATACAGTGCAGCAGGTGTGTATCTACTCGCACTCTTACCACTTATCCCTGATAAGTTCACAAAAGTATGATGCCACTTGCTTAATTACTTAAGTGTGCATCTACTGGGGAAAAAAAATCTACATCTAAATACAGCAAAGATGATCTCTGGGTAATTTTAAGATTTTTTTTGTCTTTATTTTCTCATTTTTGAACAAAAACACATATAACTTGTATGAAAGTAATTTGAGGAGAAAAAAAACCAAACATTCCTCTGTGAGAGACCTGAGATCTTTTTGTTTAACACATATTGGAAAGAGTACCAAATTACAATCTTTGAAGTCAGGTACAAAGTTAAGTATCAAATATTTCTGTGTATGAACAGACTAAAAACCTTATTATAAGACTATATAATGAATTTGCAACTGCAATTTGCTTTGACTCGCATCCAAAAATCAGACAGACTGAGGAGAGGGAGAGGGAAGGAGAGGCGCCTGGGTAAGTGATAAAGCAAAGGCAGTCAAAGGTTAGCAAGGGTAGACCCTAAGGGGCACGTGTTTGAAAGTTTACCTACAATTCCTGCAACGTTGTGTGTTTGATGCTTTTCATGATAAAATGTTGGACAAATTCATAAATACATAGAGAAGCTAAAAGCTCAAGTGGTGCAGGAGGAAACTGAGGAAAAAGTAAGTGTCCCTTCACAACTACTTCCTACTGTTTCTTTTCTTCCCAAAGGTAATCACTGCAAATGTGTGTGTAACCCTAAAGCCTCATTTTTTAGATGAGGTCACTGGGGCTCAGAGAAATTCCAGTTCTTGCCAAAATTTCACTGCACATAAGTGGTTTGAAAGGGTTCCTGGACCCAATTCCAACAAGGCTGTGTGTGGACACTTCCCTACCAAAAATAATCTGGACACCCTGCTGGCAACCGAGAATTCAGCCCAGCTACCTGGAGAGAACATCAGCTTCCACAGGATATGGTTCAGCCTCCCAAGACCACCCTTCACTTCAGATACCAATTGGAAACCCAGATTGTTACCTGTGCTTTTTGATGCAGGGGCAGCATAGTTTGAAATTTACAGGGCAGTGTATACATACACAGTCTGAGCAGGAACTTAACTGGCAAAACCTGAGACTTCAAAGAGCAAGGGCCCCTCCCTAGCAACCTGCATCTAGAGACACACCCTCTAGTTACTCCCACCAGAGAACTCCGGGCAACTCTCCTGAGAACTCCAACTCTTGCAGGAGCTGCTGCCCTTGGGTAGGCCCAAAGCGGAGGGGAGGCCCTTCTTCTGTTATATGAGAAACCATTTTAATAGCTGGCTCTCTTGCTCCCATAACCCCCAATCTGCATGCATTATTTTTGTCTAGTTGTTTTCCAGTGGTGCTGGAATAAAATGTCTTTCCTCAAAGTCTCTCCAGGACACACTCCACGCTCATTTGGTCTCAATCACCCGCATCACTTTAGACTGACTGGCTGTAAATCAGAAGGTCCCACAACCCGGCCTTGAGGTTCAATCACTCTGCTAGAGCAGCTGACAGAACTCAGCAAACCTGTTTACTTATTAGATCACCTACTTATTAGACGGCAGCCTATAGGGGAAATGTGTAGGGTAAAGTATGAGGAAAGGGAGTTCTATGAAAAAGCACTGTTCTCCCCAAATCTTCACATGTTCCACAACCTGGCTGCTCTCTGAGCCCTGTCCTTTGGGTTGAGGGGGACTCCTTTTCAGAGGCATAGATGATGAACTCATTGGCCATTGTTAATTGATTCAACCTCCAGCTCCTCTCCCCTCCCTGGATGTCAGGACAGAGGGACTAAAAGTCCAACCCTTTCATCTTGTGGTTAGTTTCCCAGGCAACCAGCCCCATCCTGGGAGCTTTCCAAAGTTATGTCATTAACATAATAAAGGACGCGTTATCATGCTTCTCATTTAGAAATTCTAGTGCCTAGGACCCTGGATGCAGTCCAAATATGTGTGAGAACTATATTTTGCTCAATTAAATGTCCAAATATCTCTATTTCTTATTAATCCCAATATCGCAGGAGATTCTGTTCCACAGGCTAAATCCTCATCATTATTCTGTGTCACCCAGGACTTTCGCTGTCTGTGGTTTCTCTCTCCTCACCCATCCAGCAAGAGTGTCCTAAGAACTGCTGAAATCCATAAAGTAACCTCAGCCCTGTTCACTGACAGACACTTGAGGGGAGCAAATTTGTCATCCTGAGTGACAAGAGCTTATCTTACCAGCAGGAAACTCAAAACTAGACTCCAACCATAGACAAGCACTCATGCTAACTGATAATGTGCAAATAACTGCAAATCCACCTCAGCTTTGTCATTCAGAGAGTAGCTAGCTGTTGAGAAGGAGTCATGAAAGTGACAACAAAGAAATCAGCCCAGAAATTGAAATGTCGAGAGATCTCACAAGTGAAAAGGAAAAGTGCATGAGCAGTTCAGCAGTGGTCAAAGGATGCAAATAGGCTCATCCCAAGAGGAAACGCGCCCACACACACATTCCACATATACGCCACAGAAAATAAATTTCCCTTCCCTAGTAAACAAAGAAATGCAACTAAAGGCAACAATGAAAGAATCGCCCATCAAAGTTTTCAAGATAGAAGGTGATAATACCCAGTGTTGGGAGGGAACCCATCAGCCCCACTCAGTCCCCACACATCTCTCTCCGCCCCATCTCTTCACTTTTTCACTCTTTTCTTCTCTTTTTCTGAAGTTAGGGGTTGGCCAGCTACCTTTCTGGAGCCCTCATTTCCTTCCAGTTCTCGAATTCACCTATTGAATTCCAAAGGAATCTAACCATGTTTGGGGAAATGCCAGCTGCACATTAAGCCAGTTTGGAAAATTATGTGGCCAGGGAGTTAATTCTACAGGAATTCACAGAGCGTTGTTTCTCAGGAGGAACCTGGTCTAGAAAAAAATTCAGCTGGAGGTGACATATCTTTTTAGTAAGAGGGAAACCTTCCCACTCTCTTGCCACTTTTAAAGCAAAAAATGCCAAACAGGATGCGAGTTACAGGTGAACTGGTCTTCTTCATCCTACACGTCCCCTCCAGGCAGCACTGTATGGTGGAGCCATGATGGAAACATCTGTCAAAACATTTGGGAGAGACACACCCTCGTGGAGCAGTGGTTAGGTCACTCGCCTCCGAAGAAACACAGGCCACAGACCCCAGGTGCAGTGGGAAGAGCCAGTGTGAACAAGTAAACAGAAAATAAAAATAAAACACTTAAAAAAACCCAAAAAACAAAAAACAAACATTTGGGAGCTCTGACAGCATGTACGCAGGGCAACAAGGAAGAACGTATCAGAGTTGTCAGCACCTGAGACCAGTATGTCCAACATAAAAAAAAATCATCACACGTACACCCATAGAGACACAGTTAGGGTGTAGTAAAGTAGCATTGCAGAGTTTGCCAAAACAAACATGATTGTATTCACTTTTTCATTAATAATTGGCATCTACTAAGTTCTAGATGCTGGCTAGAGAGTAGAGCTGCTCCGGTAAAGAAGACAGACACGGTCCCCTCCGCAGGAGCTTGCATTCCTTTGCATTGCAAAGGAAACGGGTCAAACTGGAGGAGAAAGAAAATACAGTGGACATGATTGTTCCTGGAAAGGCTTCTCTCATAATCATGCATTTTCTTCCTGTATTCTGATGCTTTTCCATGGAAACTCGCTGGACCTGTGCAGTCCAGGTTAGTCAGTTCCTGGCACAGCACACAACTTGCTTCAAGAGTGTGCATGTCCAATGCGCATCAGCCAGCCCGAGCCCACATCCCTGACTATCTCCTCGACCCCACTCAGGGTCGCTGTCACCTGCTCTAATCACCCTGTGACTGGACAACCAGGGACACTCTACACCCAGAGTCCACTGAAGTGATTCCAGCTGGCCAATCCAGAGCCCGCTTATCCTACCTGCATCTTCCTTCCCACAGAAACCACCAAGGTGCTGGCCCGCATCATGTCCTGTTCCCCTCGCCTCCTGACGCAGCCTGACGCCTCCCCGTGTGGCCCTGAAGAACTGGGCGTAACGTCTAGCTCTAGGAAACTGTCCTAAGAAAACACTTGCTTCAGGACAACCATTCCCATGTCTGAGTGTCTTATGTACCTGATTAAATGAATCTTAAATTCCTTAAAACATCCCCTGTGAAGGTAGAGGAGACAGCCTTCCCACACATGGCGGCAGGAGGGTTGGGCCCAGAGGCACTGGGACGGGACAAGTGGGCAAAGGTCACAGGCAGGCAGGCCATTCACTTATCTGAGGGCCTGGGAGGGACCTCAGTGTCAGAACCTGGTGATGCCGGCGAGGCTCTATCGGCCAGGTGTAGCCTCCATGCACTTCTGGTTCCGAGGTCTGGAAAACCTGGGGTACCAGAGCCCCTTCTCGGAGTCTTTGACGCGAGGGGCTGTGGATCGACTCCATACAGGTGACCAGAGCCTGGGGCCGCACAAATTCCGCACACGGCTGCAGTGATGACAGGGGTCTCCCTGTGCCTCCTGCTTCCGGACAGCCCATGCTCTGGAACAACCTGACAAAGAAGAAATTCTTTCGGAATTCCCATGAAAATGAGGTAAGGGGAAATTGTATACCAGTTTGCATGGTGTTTAGTGACCAAGAGCAGAAAGAATCTTTCAAGTATTAAGCACTCGTGTCCTTTTCCTCACCGCCTGTTTTCTCATACGATAACCCCTCTGCACACTGCGTGGCATATGCTCCGTTAGATCTGACAGTGGAGCAAGCGTCAGGGGCTTAGTTCGCTTTTTAAGGTCTCGGATAGAAGCAGTGTTACACTTTGAAGATGAAATCGTTATTGGTGATAAGATTGAGAGGCCCTTCTCTCTCCAAACGTTGCTTGAGCACAAAAAGGAAGGGAGACGGCAAGGGAACGGGGAAATCTGGAAAGGGAGTGCGTGGAATCAGATCAAGAGTAGGTGAAACTTCTTGTGTCTCAGCAACGGTCATGGGCATTTTATTACATTTTACCTTTTTTACGTGTTTAATATACATTCAGCTAAGTGTCTGATGGTAAGTGCACAGTTCAATGGGTTTTCACACACTGAATGCACGTTTATTCCACATATCAATTAAGGAACAATATTAGCAGCAACCCAGAAGCCCCTCGGAGTCCTCTTTTGGTCATTATTCCCACTGCCCCACCCAAGTGTAATCACCATCCTAACTTTTCATAATCAGATGAAATTGGCACAGCAAAATCAACCATCTCAAAGTGAGCAACACGGTGGCATTCAGAACATTCATGCTGTGTGACCACCAACTCTAGCCCTAAAATATTATCATCACCCCAACATCAAACCCCATACCCGATAAGCAGTTATTTCCCATTCCTCCCCTCCTTCCCAGTGTCTGGCAACCATCCTTTTACTTCCTGTTTCTATGGCATGATCTATTCTGGATATTGCATATAAATGAGATATATAAATCTAAAGATAGATAAATGAAATAATACACTATGTGACCTTTTTTATCTGCCTTCTTTCATTCAGTATAAGGTTTTCAAGTTTTATCTCTATAATAGCTTCATAGTATCAATGCTTCCTTCTTTTCGTGGATTAACAATATTCCATTGTCTGGATAGATGATATATTTTTTCAATCCATCCTTCAGTTGTTGCATATTTGGGTTATTTACATTCTTTGACTATGAGTAGTGCTGCTATGAACATTTGTGCATATATTTGAGTATCCATTTTCAAATCTTTTGGGCATGAACCTAGGAGTGGAATTTCTGAACTAAATAGCAGTCCATATTTAAATTTCTGAGAAAAGGCAAACCTGTTTTGTAAAGTGGCTGCATCATTTTACAGTCCAGCAATATATGAGAGTTCCAACTTTTCTGCATTCTCACCAATACTTACTATTATCTTTTTTCATGTCCTAGATAGAAAGTGGTATCTTATTATAGTTTTGACTTCTACTTCCTTAATGACTAATAACAATAAGCATCATATGCATATTGACCATTTGTTGGTTTCTTTTTTTCTGGAGGAAAGGCTATTCAAATTCCTTGCCCATTCTTAATTATTTATTTTTCTTGAATTTTAAGAGTTATTAATCTCTTTTGAAGACCAGTCCCTCCACCGATATGTGATTTGCAAATTTTTTCTTCCATTCTGTGAACTGTCTTTTCACTTTTTTGATGGTAAACTTTGGACACAAAAGTTTTTCATTTTGGAGTTCCAGTTCAAGGTGGAGACTAGGAGAATCTTGAATTGACCTCCTCCCATGGACACACCAAATCTATAGCTACATTTGGAACAATTTCCTCCTAGGAAAAGAAAAACAACTAGCTCTGTGACTTTTACATATTAGGTAAATGAAAACAAACAACAATAAAACATTGAAGAGTGTTATGTGCATTCTTTGAAAACTGCTTCTTAAGGGTCTGGTTTCCAATCAGTCTGCACTGAGGAGATTTAGCTCACTCCTTCAAGACTGGAAGAGGTGACTGTGTTATCTAATGCATAGAAACCAATGCAGAGAGTCAAACAAAATGAAGAAACACATAAATATGTTCAAAACAAAAAGGCTAGATAAAACCTCGAGGAGGGAAAAACATGTAACGGAGACAAGTAATTTACTTGATAGTGTGTTCAAAATAAGTCACACAGATACTCACTCAGCTCAGAAGAAGAATGACTGAGAATTCAAAGACATAGACATAAAATATGAAAAAGTGGTGCACCCTGGTGGAGCAGCAGTTGGGTCAGTCACTCTAAAGGGGCAAGCCACACACCCCTGGATTCAAGTCCCGGGCCCAGGCGGGTAGGAGGAAAGCAACCAGTGTGAACAAGTAAATAAAAATAAAATAAAGATGTTTCCTCTCCCTTTCTCTTCCTGCCTGTCTGCCTGCCTTCATTCCTGCCTGTACTTTTCATTTAAAATATATATATATATATATATGAAAGTACTAAATATAAATCACAGAGCTGAAGAAGACAACTGAACTGCAAAACACAATGGAGGGTGCAACAGAGAGGATGAATGGGGGAAAAAAAAGATCTATGAGCACAAACGCAGGCAGTAAACTTACCTCGTCAAAGCAGCAAAAAGAAGAAAAAATGAGAGATGAAGAATGTTCAGGAAACTTACAGGACAGCATCAGGTAAACCAACATTCTCACTCTGAGGATCCCATAAAGAGAAGAGAGCGAGAGAGGGGGCAAAATTATTGAAGAAATAATGGCTAAAAACTTACCTAATTCAGGAAAGGGAACAGACATCCAGATCCAAGAAGCCCAGAGAGTTTCAAATAAGTAAAACCCAAAGAGACCCTCACCAAGACAGATTGTAATTAGAGTGTCAAAACTTCAAGACAAGGAGAGACTCCTAAAAGAGGCAAGAGAAGAGCATCATGTTACATACAAAGGAGCCCCCATCAGACCATCAGCAGGTTTTCCAGCAGAAACTTTGGAAGTCAAAAGCAAGAGTCACAATATGCTCAAAGTACTAAAAGACAAAACTACCAACCAAGAATATACTGCCCGACAAAGTTGTCCTTCAGAAATGAAGGAGAGATAGAGTTCTCCAGACAAGGAAAACTACAGGAGTTCATTACTACTAGCCTGGTCTTATAAAGTATTAAAGGGATGAGACCTCTTTGAGCTGAGACAAAGGGCACTAATTAGTAAGACAAAAGCAGGTAAAACATACCTCTCAACAGCAAAGGTACATATAGAATAAAATTCAGAATAATCTAAAGCTGTAAACATGGTGGGTTAATCACTTATAAAGCTAGGAAAAGACTATATAATGGATAACAGACACACACAATAAAAAGATGTAAATTGTAGGGGAGGGAGGAGTCCAAAGTAGATCTCTGACGTTGATTCAAACTTAAGTTGTTATCAACTAAAATGATTATTATAAATGTAAGCTGTTTTATGTAAGCCCTAGAATAATCATACATAGTTGTGGAGTCAGGGCTATTCCCCCCATCAAAGGGATGCTCTGAGAGCCTCTAGTGTGCTGGACACCATTCGAAGACTCTTACAAACACCATCTCATGGAGCCTGGTGGCCAATGCCTGAGGGGTAATGCAGTCATCCGCTGCTATAAGGAGAACACTGAGACACAGAGAGGTTAAGCAATGTGTACAAGACCATTCAGCTGGTAAGAAAGAAAATCAGGAATCGAACCCAGACAGGTTAGCTTCCAAATTTTGTTTTGTTTTTGTCTTTTTTTTTTTTTTTTTTTTTTTTTTTAAAGGAAAGCTACAGGCAGGAATGAAGATGAGTAGGCAGGCAGGTAGCAAAAGGAGGGTGAAGCATTTTATTTATTTTTCATTTAGTTGCTGACACTGGTTGATCTCCCCAGGCTCAGGATTCGAGCCCAGAGCCTGGGTCCTTTAGAGGCAAGTGACCTAACCGCTGCTCCATCAGGGTATGCTGGCTTACCTAGTTCGAGCACCCAACCATTACATAAGTTAAGGAGCCTATCACAGTCCCTGTCATACCTTAAACTCTCAAAAAATAGCTATCTTTTTGTAAAATGAGAATTACAGCATCTGTTTCACAGCTTATGATGGCGCAGGTGCTGTGCTCTTTGCAATGCTAGACCGTCATCCCACTGCTTCATTATCAACTGCAGGGCTAGGACCTAGGCTCCAATGGGCTTCTCACCAGTCATTCCTGTGACATGATCCTCTATTTGGGAGGGTTCTGCTGTTAGAGGAGCCTTCCTTGAAGGAACAGAGTTTGGGTTCGATCTTAAACCAGCTACAATGCATAAAGAATAGAGTGGGGTTTGCTGGTGTGACTTTAAGTCTTTCTTCATCTTCTGGAACGTTTGGTCCTTCTATTTCTGGGGCAGTTTAGAACACCCAGATTCACTTCTCACATCCTGCATGCCCAGCTTTGGGAAGCTGCCTTTCCCTGCAGACACTTGGTTACTTAGAAAGGAAAAGCAATGTGTGAAACTGAATCTTCAGGCTGTAGGGATCTATGCAGAAGATATAGTTGTCAGCCTGATATTCAGGAAATGAAGCTGCTCTAAATAGCAAAGGCAGATAATTACTGCCTTCTAAAGAGGAGTCAGAAAGAACTTCAAAGAAAGGAAAGGTAAGTTGCTTCCTTGGCAAGGGTAATGCAAACAATGAATTTGCTTTTGATATGGATGTGGTGGGAAGCCAAACATAATTACCTTAGGGTAGGATGTTTGCAACACAGATCCCAAAGGGAAAAGCACATCCCTCTTACAACATAGTCTTATTGCTTCTGTAGACAGTTCAGTCCATGCCAAGAAGAAGGAAGCTGACTCCGGGAAGGGTCTTTTTTCATAAGACACTTGTATTGATTTTCTAGCACTGCTGTTACAAATTACCACAAACATAGTGACTTAAACACTATAGACTTCTCATCACACATTTCTGGAGGTCAGAAGTCAGGAGTATTGGCAGGTCTGTTTTCCTTCTGGAGGCTCAAGAGGATAGTTCATTTCCTTAGAGGTTGCCTGCATCCCTTGGCTCCTGGTCCCCGTCTGCAAATGCTTCATCCTCTCATCACCACATCTCCTCTCTCAACTCTGGTTTTCTGTCTCCTCATATAAGAGTGCTTGTGATTACACTGGGGCCACCAGCTAATAAAGGTTAACCTCCCAATTTCAAGGTCCTTACCGTAGTCACACTTGCAGGTTCTTTTGCTGGATAAAGTAACAGGGCTGTCTGGCCTGGGGTTTAGAAAAGCCCTCTTCGGGGGTGTTTAGGCTGCCACACCACTGTATCCTTTTCTGCTTCCTAGAGAATGGAGAAGGTCGGTTGCCTGACCTGATTCAATCTGAGGCAAGAACAGAACACAGACTTGTGCGTTAATTCTTAGGGGAGCAAAAAACACCCGTCTGACCTGGATGGGACACTGCCTTGGGGTCTGCTTGTGCCTCACCACGTGGTGGTGCATCCTGCAAGATGTCCAAGGACAGCAGCCAGAGCAGGTGGCCTTGGGCTAGACAATAGTAGCTAGATATCAGCACATATCAAATACCAAACCCCAGAGGTGAGGAGAAGGTCAAATCAGTAACAGAATGGTTGTGCACCTCACACCTGGCTAAAGGTAAGTAGACATCATTACATTAATCCTCACAATACACTTGCAAAGATTTATCTCCGTTGATTGACAAGGAATGAAGGCTTGGTGTAGTGACGTGAACATTCCAGATCATAGAACTGGGAAGTGACCTGTCGGACTCATGACGCTCAGACTCAGGATCTGCGTCCACACACCACGCACAGCCTGCTCCCATGGCCTCTGGAAGAACCGGCAATGACTAGCCCACCCGCAGGGGTCTCACGGGCCAGGATCTGTAGTCAGGATGCAGTTTCATGTACGTCTTACCTTCTCCAATGGACAGGGAGCTCCTTGGGCAAAAGAGACGTCTCCCTTTTCCTTGCTCTTTCCCCCAGGGGCCAGCAGAGTGCTAGGGACAGTGTGGGGCCTAATAAGGACCTTGCTTTACCTGTCTTAGAGTCATGTGTTCGTTTCTTTTTTAAATTTCTCTTGAAGGAAAGATGTAAGCAGGAAAGAAAATGAGTAGGTAGGCAGGCAGGCAGAGAGAGGAAGATGCATTTTATTTATTTTAGTTAATTGTTCATCTTGGTTGTTCCCCCCCGGACCTGAGCCATGAACCTGGGACCTTGGGATGTATATGGACTGTACCGGTCAGTGGCCACAGACTTATCTGCTAGGCCACCGGGGCATGTGTACCTGCCTTAGATTTAAATTCCACATCTCTCCAGAGAGCACAGTTTCCAGAGGGAGCGGCACACATCAAGTACCACACCCCCAGAGGTGAGGAGGAGGTCAAAGCATCAACCGCCTTCTTACCCTTAAGATCTGACTCTGGAATGAGAGAGATTTTTTCCTTTATATGAGGTGTGTCATTTGACTCTTTCTCCATCTGTATCCATATGAATACAGGCCACCTGGTGAAAAGTGAAAATACAGAGTAATCAAATGCCCTCTCTGCCAGCAGGGGTCATGTTGTCTCTTAGATTAAAGTAAAATAAGCTGAGACTCCCATTCCACCCTGTGGGAAATCCAACAGTGTCCCCCTACACTGCAAAAACGGAGGTCCTTTGTTTGTACATTCACCGTTACCTCTGAGCTAATGTGCTGACTAGACCCACTTAACATATGGGTCATTTAAAAATGTATTCCACAGAGCTCTGTTACACTGGAATAGAGTTAGAGATACAGCATGAACTCATGTTTAACTTAAACGTATATGCAGGTAGACACACAGACACACACATGTTATGGAATACTACTCCGCTATATATATTTTTAGAAGATGAAATCTTGCCATTTGAGACAGCATGAACAGAACTAGAAGGAATTATGCTAAGTGAAATAAGTCAGATGATCTCACATTTATGTGGACTGTAAAGACACAAGGCAAATGAAGGAACAAAATTAAGCCAACACAAGCCGGTGGACTCTGACAAGAGCTCTGAGCGGGAGAGTCGTGAGAGTTTCAGTCATTAGTGGTGGACGATCAAAATTTTGCTAGTAAGTGTGGTTTGAGATCCTGTTTATTGAAGAGTGAATCTGAGTACCTAAAACTGATACAGCGTTGAAAGCAATGTCCTCAATAAAAAAATTATTTATTTTAAAAAGAAAAAGGTAAGAGGGAGACATACTTTACACTGAATAACTTTTTCTAGTTGAATACCATGAGAATTCTTTATTAATGATATTACCATTTAGATGAACAATATTAAAGAAAACACCACAAAAATAAAGAAAATTTTAAAAGTTCTAATTGAGGTTTTAAGTAACATATCTTAATGAGGCCAGTAGGCAAGGCACTCTGCCATCCCTTGTCTGCGCCAAATCAGCCAAGGCTGGTCTCAGTCCTTTCCCGTTTGTTACTAAAAAAACAAAAACCCGTTTGCACAAAATCTTTGTGTATGTAGTCATCTTTACTGAAGATATGGAGCAATCGTTTTGTCTTTGTTTTTTTCCTCCCTCCCATTTCTAAGTTGAGTTCCCAGAAGACTCTTTTTTTTTTAACATTTTATTTATTTTATACAGTTGTTCATCTTGATTGTTCCCCCAGGCCTGGGATGAGAACCTGGGTCCTTGGCATGTATGTGGATTGCGCTCGGCCAGAGGCAGTGAATCAACCTCTACTGGGCCAGCGTGTGCCTGGGCCTCATCTTTAAAAGTAGTGCCTGGCCATCTCTCCCGAGTGCCTGGGTATTACTCAAGGAGAGGAATTCAGCTGACTCTTTTACTTGCGACTCCCCTACCCCATGGAAGAAGCTTTTCACAACCAGTTTCGGTTTTGGGTTTTTTTTGACCACTGGTCTGGGACTGGAGCCCAAAAGGCACCCCCCACTCCACCCCAATACAAGAAACGCCCTGAACTAAACTTCTCCAGTTATGGGGCAGCAGGGAGGAGGGGAGCGGTCAGCCAGCAAGGACACAGCTTCTCCCTGGGCTGTTGAGGATCCGCCAGGATGGCATTCAGAAGCCAAGGGGTCCGGGAGCAAGATGCGCAGCAGCTCGCAGGGTTTCAAAAATCTGAGGCCTAATAGTAACGCATCAAGACTGGCTCCCCACGCAACCTCTGTAGCAGGGTAATGTTAAGATGCTATTGCAACTTTGCTGCAACTCTAAAAGTGTTACAAATTGAATATTTTAGTGACTATGTTGCCTGGATCTTACAGATACAGAAGACAAGTCCAGGGGAGCACGGCCATGCCCCCGCTGAGCGCCCCACTGACTGTTCCCGCATGCGCAGTGGAGGGCTGGGGCCCCCCGCAGTGAGAGCCGGGGGAGGGGGCGCGCAGTGGGACAGGAGGTTGGGGCACCGGAGGGTTCTGAGAGCTCAGGAGTGAGACTAGCCCGATGGGTGTCAGCTCTGGAGAAAGGTCGCTGCTGAGAAGAAGGCTATACCACACGGATGTCTGACGCGGCAGGAGAGCGGTCCTTGTGAAGGTTACATGGCCGGGTCCCCTCCCATGGAGCATTGTGGCTTCTCGGGGACCGGTTCCCAGTGATCTGCTCTCCTGTTTTCAAACCAAGGTTCTGGGTGATGATGACGTACCAGATTTGTGGAGAATTTTGAAAAGGCTTCTAAGAACTTCTGGAGAAGACAAAAACTTGAAGACGTTTCTGGGAGCTGCTAGTTCATAGTATGAATGCTGCTTAAAATGCTGTGCATGCATCTGATAAAATCTAGATTCTCATATTTTTTAAGCCAAGTCCTGTGGACACCGCAGCTCTTTTTAATGTTTGCTTATACAAATTCATCCTTTGCAGCTCATTAAACTGACATCACTTGGGAATAAAATTTGAAATAAAGGTTAATCAAGTTCTTTGCCTAGTAAAACAAAAAATTAACAACAGCAATAATAATAAAATCGAGCAAGATCTGCTCCCTAGCCTGGCCTTGTCTCAGAGCCTCTGGAGTGGGAGAGGGCAGGCTTTGCCCTCGGACTGAATACGGTCAGTGAAATAGGCCCATGTCCTCTTCAGTCATCTAAGACGCATCACTTGCCATCACCTAGTGGCAAAGCTGGACAGCCTGTCTCCTTCCACCAGTCATTGTCAACTCATGTGGAGGCAGGGCTTAAAGACAAGACAGACAGCATTCCTCCTTCCCCAAAGTTCAGCAGAATAGGGCCCTGCCTGGGTTCAAGGTGGACTCTGCCCTGGATGGAGCTTCCACCTGAGCCTCCAGGGCAGTATGGTCCTGATTTCCAAAATTAACTCCCTGTTGAGTTATGGCATTAACTGCCTTAGTAAACATGACCATATGTTATCAAGGAGAGATAGCAAGCCACTGTCAGTCATGAACTAGGTTAATTTATAGAACAGAAAAGAAGTCCTGGGTGGGGGATATTGGAGAGGGCAGCTGAGCAAGAGAGGCCTACATGTGGGCTCAGGGGCAGTTGGGAGGCTGCCAGAAAAGGCACTAAAAAGTATCAAAGTCACCTTCTTCATTTGCCCGGAGGAGGCAGTGGGCCTGCTCTTTTAATGGGACTGGAGGACCCCTGCCAAAGCTCAGACTCAGGGATAAGTTCCCCCCACAGACTGGATAGGCTCCCACCCTCTGAGGTTCACTCGCAGCTGCACGAGTCCCTTGGACCTAATAATACACACAAATCAGAACGCAGGCTTCAGGCTCTGGCCATGCAAGGAGAAGAGGAAAGCTGATACCCTCCCTCGCCTGTCCCCACTGGCCTTGCCCGAAAGCAGCAGGCTGTGCGACCCTAGAGACTCAGGCCCCTGCCGGTGTGCCAGCCGAGCCCTATATTGAGAGGATGAGCACGCTGGGGGGAATTGCAGGCATGTGGCCCAGCTGTCACAGTGAGCCCAGCCCAGGAAGGCCGCTCTCCCCCCATAGCCTCCTTCCTGCCTTCAGGCTCTGGAGCCAGTAGCAGAACTGCAGCTCACGCTTTCAGTCCAGATGACAATGAACCCCAATAAATGGAAAACCAGGGGCTTCTCTCTGAGAAAAGAGAAAAGTTGAAAACCTGCTTAAACACACCCTGGTGGCTCAGGCAACTGAGATGAGTGCGGTGTGGACCATATAAAGCCCAAGGATCCTGGCTCTTGACTCAGGAGGAGGAGACAACCAAAACAAACAAACAAATAAGTAAAATACTTCTTCCTCCTCGTTCCCTTTCCTTCCTTCCTTCCTTCCTCCCTCCCTCCCTCCCTTCCTTCCTTCCTCATTTAAATAAACAAGAAAGCCTGCCTAAGAAAGTCAGGTTTTGTCCTCAATACTGACTCTGATTGCGGGGGTGGGTGGGGGTGGGGTGGGTGGGGGGGGGTGCCTATAGGAGGGAAAAGTACCTTGTTTTTTTTACTTGGCAGCTCACACTTCCACCACCACATACCCCACTAGATTCCACAACTCAGGCACAAGTACCAAGTTAGACACACAGGCTTCTTATAGCCTGGGACTTAGTGATCAGCTCTCAGCCTTGTCCCAGTCTATAAAGCTGAGCTCTCCCCTAGAGCAGGCTGCTCCTGGGCCATAGAGGGATGACCCTCACCCCAGTTCGTGACGGGGTCGAGGATGTGAGATTCACTTCTGGCTACCATGTCCCACCACCCCTCCGCCCCCCACCAAAGTCAGCCTGCTGGAAGGAACCGTGTGGGCTCTGGGGGCCACACTGTCAGGGGCTTGGCCATGCTCTACCGGAGAACCTGAGATGAACATCGCCCAAGTCCGGCCTCTGGGGACTGCGGAAGAATGACTTAACAGTTCAAGGCCAAGCAGCTTTCTCCCCTGGGGCAGGCACATTGCCACCTGCCCCGGGCCACAAACAGACACACACTCTAGGCACATGCTCAGGAAAGGCAAAGCATTCAGATACCTGGCAGGGAGGGAAGAGGTACAAAAAATGGGGTGAGCTCCTGGTCTGCTGGAGCCAGGCACCGGCAACATCCAGGAGAACCAGAGCCGGACTCCCTCCACAGTGTGCAGAGGGGTGGGGTGGACCGGAGATTGGAAGCAGGAGGGGACAGTGTGCGCTGAGCCTGACAGGCCTGGGTGTCTCCCTGGTGGGGGTCTCAGTGCTCTAGCCTCTCCCCCAGGGCCCACCAGAGACACTCTTGGCTTTAAAGTTTGAGTTTACAGCTGTGTTTCCTTGCCCAAGGAGAAAGGGAGGGGAGAAGGGGAGAGACTGCTTGTCAATGTGCCTCTTCTTCCTTCTAGGGTCAGGCACAGTGTGTGAGGAGAGGACAGCTGTCGGTCCTGGGAGTCCTCAGAAAGAAGAGGAGTGTGCCAGTGGGCAGCCACCTGCTCCTGGAGGAGGGACCCTTGGGGCGCTCGGAGCTGTGCCGGGGGTCAGGGGCTTGGCCTGTCTGACCCCAGCCTCAGTGCATAGGTATCCCTGGGCCCGGTCATCAGAACCTTGCTCTGAATGTGAGCTTTCTGGAGGACACATGGGAGACATTCATGTCTGTTCTCACCAGACCTAGGAGAAGGGCGGGTGGGCATCTGTCTGGGACCAGGCACACGTTCGCTGCAGCTGCATACCCCCGCCGTGAACAAGGTGGAAGGGTGAGCTGCCCTGCTCACCCAGCAACTCCCAGCACGAGCAAACCCAGTTCTCTTCCTCAGAGTGTGTCCCTGGCACCAAGATCGGCATAATCAACACGCATGCTGTGCGGTGATGCAAACACCTTTACTTCAGGAGCCAGGACCCAAATAGCGGTCTGATTTGATGCATCAAATAAGCAAACTGTTGAAAGTACAGATCTCAGAGGAGGCAACGCCAGCTTGCAGGTTATATCCAGGATACCTTCTTTCTCTAGATGTGGGGGCTCCAAGGACAGGAGGACTGCCTTTGCCTCCAACCCCTGCCAGTGACCTCAGAAAGGCTGTGTGCTGGTCACAGAGAAGAGAGAGCAGCACTGTCTCTAGGAGGCAGGACCGGCAGAGATCTCCACGGGACAGTCAGAAGAGGGACGAGGGGGCCGGCCTGCCTCTCAGCTCCGCAGACATTGACAGAGTATTTCTGGTCAGTTTGCTGTAGCCCCCCAGTGCCACAAAGCTGGGCACAGTACCCCACTTTCACCAATGAGGAAATGGAGGCTCAAAGGTGTTGAACATTTTGTGTAAAACACGGCTGGTGGAATGGCGGCCCAGACGCCTGGCCGCAAACCCCAGTCTCTGACATTGGTTTCTGAGCATCCATTACGGGCTCCTCTGTGTGACAGCAACAGCCTTCCTGCTGTCTGCAATCCCATTATGCCGAGTGTCACACTTAAGTACCTATTAGCACAGCTTCCCCAGCCCCTCCTGCAGCTGCCGCCACCCTCTGGTGCCAGAGCGCCGGCTGCTCGGGCCCCACTGGGGCGGCCGCTGGGTCCTGGAAGCTTCTCGCCCCGCTGTGGCTGCAGTTTAAAGCGCCTGGTATTAAAAAGGCAATCTCCTAATAAGAAAGGGGTCGCTTTATAATTCCCACTTAGACTTCTACATTATTCCCTCGGCCCTCATCCTCTGCCATCAGATTCCCTCTACCAGTTGGAAGGCTTATTTAACCAGTCAGATATGAGCAGGCGCTGATATAAAAATAGAGGCGACGGAGCTAGCTGGCACCGTGACTCACCGCGGGGCGGGCGGCGCTGGGCAGGCGGCAGCGGGCCGCACAGCTGCAGGCTCCTTCCCTCCCCCACTCCTCTGCTCCCACCCTCTGCCCTGCTTTCCCGCCTCCTCTTCCCCTTCCCTTCACACCCACCCCTGCCCGCCGGGCACCCGTCGCCCTCTGGCCCCACCCACCAGGCTCGGGAAAAGCAGCGCCTTTTGAGGCAGGTTTCTCCAACGCTTTTGCCACTTAAGATTCCCCCAGATAGTGCCTGCGATGGGAGAAAATGCCAAAATAGCACAACTCTCATTCCCTCGTGATCTTTCTGGCTTTTCTACAGAGAACATTCTCGTTCTAGTGAACCCCACTGTCAGCGCCAAAGCAGGGGTGGACTGAGAGGGAGTAACAGGACTGCAGTCTAAGCCAGGGCCCAGGCCCCACATTCATCTCAGGACCTAATTCATGGGCCCCATCTCAGCACCAGACTGTACCGGCACCCCGGGGCCCACGCTGCTTCACCAGGAGCTCCTTCTTACCTGGTCCCCGCACCGCTCACTCACAAGCTCCTGGCACCTCCCGGTTCAGGAAGCATCAGATGTGAGTTAGAGTTGTCGGGGAGTTCTTCCCTTTCCACCCGCTAGCCTTCAGCCATGCCAGCTTCTCTGTCTCTCTGTCTCTGCTTAGCTCAGTTCACTGGATTTCCTTAGCGCTTAGAAGAGAAAGAAGGCAGATACTGAGCAGGGAAGGGTCTGCACAGTGTGGGTCTGTCTCCCTTGGCAACTGCACCCACATCACCCTACTCCCACCTCGACACCCACCTCCCTCATCTCCTCCTTCAACCCCCCAGGGCCTGCACGAGCTGTTCCCTTCCCCACTTCACCGGCACACTCCTACTGACCCTTCAAAGGGAACTCGACCTGCCTAGCCTGCTGACCTGGGACTTAATCCATGCAGTCCCATGCTATGCTCCTTTGTCATGTGTCCACGTGTACTGATCGCTGGCTTATGCTGCTGTTTGATTCCAGTCTGTCTCCCACACTTCATGGGCGCTGCCTGCAGCCTGGGGCCCAGCCTCTTTGGCTCAGCCCTTTCTCTCCAAGCACAGTGAATGTGGGCTGAATGAATCAGATGAGCCCAGAGTTGGGGGTGTGGCTCTAAGCAGGGAGTCAAAGAGTCTGGATCCTTTGGGGAAATGAGTTACTGAATGACCAGGACTAGATGGCGGTTGTCCTGATGTTTCAGGCCGAAGAGAAAGACAGCCCCCACGCCCCTGTCCTTGGGGAGCAGAAAGTTGAGTGGAGGAAAAAGGGCATTTCCCTGGCCTTGAAGCACCACCCTTGCAAGGAAGCCGCTGGGCTCGCTGGGCTTGGACTGCCCTTTGGAAGAAATGCTCCTTGCAAGAGTAGAATGGGGTGTAGTGAGGGAGGCCCTCGGTGTGCAGAGACACAAGCTAGTGGGAGTGCAATTACACCCCTTTGTCCCAGCCCAGACAAGTGTATCTTTTCATGAGCCTGAGAGACACCCTGTAATTCAGAGGAGTGGAGAGCCTGCGTTCAAGACCCTGGCCCCCAGCGCAGGAAGAATACGAAGCTCCTCCCTGGGGCAGCGCAGGGCTGTGGGCTTGCAACTGGCCTCCCAGGGGGTCGGAGCAGATGTTCTTCTGCAGCCTGTCTCCACCTGCCTGTTCCTCACTGCTCACCAGCAGCCCAAAACAAACCAAGAGGACAAGACAGCATCCAGAGAACCTTCCCGAGACAGATGTAAGAGGTCCTTGGCCTGCTTGTTAAGCATTTACTGGAGAAGTGAATTGCAATAAATCAATCTATATAGGGGCCCCTCCCGCCTGCCATGCAAGAGAGAGTCAACAAGTAGGTGTTGATGAATGGACAGGACAGGAGGGAGGAAGGAGAAAGGGAATTTTGAGCACTCAGGCTTAGGAAGCATTGCATGAAATGGAGCCTTTTCAGAATTTCACAGAGAACTTGGATGTGGAGTGCTTGAGTTTCCCACTTCTCCAGCCCACCCCCTTGTCCTGCATCTGCTGGGGTCTCAGAGTAGCCTCTCCTTTCTCCCCGGCATGTCCCCACTGGAGGAGTGAGTAGAGTGGAATTACAGACTGCAGAGGAATGACAGCCCAATGACAGCCCAACATTGGTTGGGGCTTACCCAGGGATTAGAGGTATGTTGTCTGCAGAGCCAGGCCTAGGACCCATGTCTGGATTCCCAGAGACTCTCTTTTCCATGGTGTGTGCCGAGTTCACCCAGGGATCTCTGGAGCTCAGAGCAGAAAATTGAAAGAAGCAAATTGCATCACCTTGGAGCCAGGCATGACTCAGCCGCCTCTGCTCCACCGCCCAGCCCGAAGCCCTAAGTCCCTCCATCAATCTCAGGAGCCCCTGGTTCCTGGTGGAACTGCACATGAATCTGCCTCACCTTGTCCCATCCCTAATGCTAGTCAGGGCTGCTAGACTAGGGGGCACTTTTCTGTTTATCCTTTTCATTCTTCACTTTATTTTTCATATTTATATAACACACATTTCTTGAGGGGTAAAAAGGTTGGAAGGAATATTGAAGTATAAAAAAGGCAGAAAAATATCACTTCTCACCGTAATTCATTACTTTGGCCTAGTTCCTTTGTCCCTTTTGCCCTTTATTCTTTTCTCTTTTTTTGCTCTCATGGTTCAGCTGATCCCTGCTGACACATGGCACATTAGCAGTGGGCTGCAAGGGCTCCAGGCACCTCTGCCTCCCAGCTGGTGCCCTCTCATCTCTGGGAACTTTGCAGACACGGTGCATTTTTAGGCCCAGGGAAAATACGACAGCTTTAAAATAAGGCAGCAGAATTTGGAGCAAAATTCCTTAAGCCTACATGTGAGATTGGAGCTGGTTTTCAAGGGCGGCAGAAGCCAACCCTGAGAAATAAGAGATATTGTGTCCTCTTTTTTAGGGAACATGGTAGGCTAAGTTCTTGGAATCAACACTCTTGTTGAAAACAACAGGAAAAATACAGATAAAATAATTGAAAAGACTTCTTACCAGCTTAACTAAAGAGTCAACAAGATAGTAAAAAAAAAAAAAAAGACTAGGCCAAATCTAAAAGAAGCCCAAAGTTTAGTGATTCTAGAAATAGCTCTGGCCCTGAAAGCATCTGTGTCTCTCAATTACCTTACACTTGGGGTTTAACAGCTTTGTGAATCTTGGAGATTCCTCCACCACATAAGAGTGGAGGAGTGAAATGCCTCACACTGACACTCAAGGATTTGAAAGGTAAGTTGCCTTGGCACTGAGCACATGCAAGGGGTGTGGAGAGTAGATTTCTGGAATCCAGTAACACAAGCTGAGCACCCTCATTTGTGTTTTTGAAGCCCAAATTCATGTCACCTGGGGAGCCCAAGAGACCCTAGGCTGTGAATTTTATTTAACATCATCTCAGATTAGTAGTAGCCCAGGAAAGTCATTCCAGAAGCAAATATAAATCCTTTCTGAAGTCACCTTTATTCTAGGTTTACAAGTGTCCTAAGAATAATTCTTCAAGGACCATGACCATGACATTGTCAAGTACACATGAAAATAAGGTAGTATGAGTAAGAACCAAAACAACACATAACAGAAACAAACTCCTAGATTTCAGCTACTGGGATTATTAGATTTTTATTATTAAGAAATTAGACTTTCACTATTAAAGAAGTGAGAGACATATTAACAAGTATCTACAAGGAACAGAAAACTATAAAATATGACTTAGTTGATTTGGAAAATAATGACACAGAATTTCTAAAACTTCTAAAAGTGAGAAATTCAATAATAATTTAAAACTGAACAAAAGGCTATAACAATAGATTAAGTTAAAGAAAGAATTAGGCCATTGGAAAATCAGTTAGAGGAAATTACCCACCATGCAGTTCAGATACAATCCCCAAAATACCAAAAAAAAGTTTTAATGTAGAGGATAGCAGTTCTGATTCAATTTTTGCTTGTGATTTTTCTTTTGATTACAATGAACATAAAATGAAATGTCCCTCTCTTAATTGCATAATCAGTTTGAATTTGACCCATGTAATTCAAGATAATTATCAAGATACAGAACACTTCCAGCACCCCAGAGAATTTCATCATGCCACTTCTCAGTCTCTGTCACAGAGACAATCACTATTGGGATTTTTTTACTATAGCATGAGCTAGTGTTGCCTAATCTAAAATATCATATAATGGGACATAACAGAATATATGTTTCTGTGCAAACTTTCTTTCACTCTGTTGATTTTGGAGCTCTATCTCTGTACTCTGCTCCTTTTTATTGCCAAATAGCCATTATATGGCTGCACACAGTGTGAGTATCCATTTTTCTACTGATGAATACCCAAGTTGTTTCCAGTTTTTACTGCTGTGAATGAGTATTATTAACATTCTTGCATAAATTCTTCTGTGAATATATGCTTTTAACTTTGTGGGTCATTTCCTAAGAATGGGGTTATCAGGTATTAGAGTAAGTATATGTTTAGTTTTATAAAAACTGCCAAGTGCTTTCCAAAGTAGTTGTACCATTTTACATCCCCTCTCGGTAAGAGAGCTCCGTTGCTCCAGAATCGTGGCGACAGCTGCTGTTGCCAGTCTTTTTCATGTGGGCAGTCTCAGTGGGCACACAGCAGAACCCAATTGTTCTTTCACTTTGTATCTCTTGAATGACTAAAAACATTGAGCATATTTTCACGTTTTTTTAAATTGTGGGAATACACACACACACACACACACACACACATATATATAACATAAAATGTTATATATTATAAATACTCATAAATCTATACCCCTCTGGCATTAAGTACATGCACTTTATTGCAATCATCCCCACCATCCACCTGCGGAACACTTTTTATCTTCCCCAACTGGCTGTGCCTAATAAACACTAATTCGCAATTTACTCCTCCTCCTAGTACCTGGCAACAGCGCGTCTACTTTCTCTCTCTATGAATTTGACTGCTCTTGGCACCTCATCTGACTGGCATTATACAGTCTTTGCCTTTTTGGTACTGACTTATTTCATTTATCATAGTGATATAGCTTCAACCATGATGTAATATGTAAGAATTTCCATCCTTTTTGAGATTGCATAGTATTCCTCTGTGTGTGTCTCCATTCATTCATCCATCACTGGACACTTGAGCTGCTTCCACCTTTTTCCTGTTACGAATAGTGCCTTTATGAACATGTGTGTACACAGCACATGCGTGTTTGAATCCCTGCATTTATTTCATTGGGGTATATATATACTGAAATAGAATTGCTGAATAATAAAGTAACTCTAGCTTTCATTTTTTAGTAATAGTCATACCATTTTCCACAGAGGCACAAACAGTTTACATTTCTTCCAGTTACATATGGAGTTTCAGTTTCTTCATATTCTTGCCAATATGTTTTATGTGTCTGTTTTTTATATTAGCCATCCTGTGCATGTGATCATGTACCTGTCATACTGGTCACTTGTTTATTTTATTTTGTGAAATGTCTGCTCAAGATATTTTTTGCCTATTTTATTGCATATTTGTCTCTTTGAGAATTTGTAGTTTTCTAATGTAGATTGGATACCTAACCTTTGTTAGCTATGTCTTTTGAATATTTTCTGCCAGTATATGGTCTGATTATTCATTTTCTTAATAGTGTCATTTAATAAGTTGCTATTTTAGTGAAGCCAAATTTGTCAATTCTTCAGAATAAAAGAAGAGAAAAGAAAAACTGAAGGTAATATTTGGAAACACAATGGCTGATAATTTTCCAAACCTATTGAAAGATACAAATCCATATATTCAAAAAGCTCATAACATAAGTAAAAAGAAGCCCACAGCTAGGTGCATCATATGAAAGCTGCAGAAAATCAAAGACAAAATCCTCTGTTTTAAAGCTGAGAGATAGAGAGAGGGAAATGCAGATTTTTTTCAGATTGCCTCAAAGAAGTAACAGTCTGGACTGCTGACAGCAACAATGACACTCAGAAGACAGAGAAAATGTCATTTCAATAAGCCAAAATAAATGTCAACCAAAAATTCTATATTCAGAGAAAATGTCTTTCAAGAATCAGGGAAAATATAGATGCCAGAGAGCTAGAGATAGTTACATGATAGATAGAGATGCATATACATACAATAGATACACATTATCTATACATATATATATATATACACATATATATGCAAACAAAACCAGAGATTTTGCAACCAACAGACCCGCAAGAAATATATTCTAAAGATTGTGATTAAAGCAGAAGGGAAATGATCCCACTTGGAAGGGACCCGTAGGAAAGAAGAAATGGGAAAATAAAATGGTTAATATACAAGTAACTCTTAACTGTATTAAGACGACAATAACATCTTGTGGAGAGTAAGTCTTGGGTGATGTGTCACAAATGATAATATCTAAGGCTTCAAAAGATAAAATGAATCTAGTTGACTGGTGGGGAGAAGGGTCAAAGGAAGGATTCACAGTTCTCTAAGGGTCCCTCATTGTGCAAGGTGAGTGACCTGCAACTCTCTACATAGTGATGAGATCTGTGATGATCACACAAAGGCAATCCTGGTTCTACAGAGAACTATGGGAATGACCAATGTCATCTCTGCACTTTTCAGAATTTTTCCTTTACTCACTCAGCACCCCCAGAAACTGTTTGATATCAGGAAAAGCCATCTAAAAACAGAGAAGAGGGGACAGGGATCTTTGCCCTGGGATGGGTGGCCCCCCAGCTTCCTGTGTGGCAGTGCCATCACTGTGAAGCCCCAGTCACGTCCTTGATTCCCGTCCTGCTAGCCCAAGCTGCCTTCGCCACCCCATATCACCTTAGAAAGTTGCAGCCTAGAGCCTGCTTGGGAAAGTGCCTCTGACAGAGGGTGGCAATGATGGAGGTGGCCCTGGAACCCAAAGTCCGCACTGTGCTGTCTACCTAACCAGAGTTCCATCAAAGTCATATTTTCTCAACTTCTGATTGAGCTGTAATTGAGACCCAGATTACTGGCTTGTTGAACAACTCGAACAGATGAAGACATATCAACAGCACTGAAATGGTGCCGTGCTTAGGCAGGGTGTGTTGACAACAAGCTGAGGATCAGGGAAACTGCACATATGGGGAACTTACACACATGAGTCTATTTTAATTCATAAAACAAAATTACCTTGATAAAATAGTCAAAATAATAAAATAAAATGAATTTTTTTAAGAAAAGATTAAATGGTGACTTCCTTAGACTGGTGCAGGGCAGAAAGGAAATGAAAGTGACAGAAATGAGACAAAGGAAAAGGAGGCAGGCAGGGAGGGAGGCTGAAGATATGAATGCCCACCTGGGCAGTGTCAGTCAGTGACATGAACCCATGTTCATCTCCAGTCCTCAGAGCTGAGGCATGTGAGAGACAGTGTCACTCTGTGTCCCCAAGGCCAGAGGCAGGGTAGGCCTTCTTGAACACAATGAGGGTGTGTTTCCCTATAAGAACCAGTATCTGGAGCCCAACCAGTGTTGTCAGAAACAATGCTGCCCAGGAGGAGAGCCAGCCTTGCGGCAGCAAATGACTGAACAGACTGCAAAACCGCATCTGATGGTCCACAGTGCAGGGCGGCCCTGTCTCCCTCACAACCAGAATCTACAACCGGCTTGGTGGTTATCAGAGTGAAGGCATAAGTGCCCAGTGATGGTTGGGGCCATGATGGACTAGGGTTGGACTACATCTCCTCCTCTTCTGTACCCCTTGCACACAGTAGGTGGGTAACAAAATGTTTCATGAACTCCTGGTGGGTTCTGTCACATCTAGAGTGATAGGTCAGGGGGCACAGATACAGCTGGGAAGATCTGATATTCCATGTCTGAGTGTAACTCCAGCGACTGAAATGATAGAGATTAGCGTGCATTCCAGTCCCCCAGCCTTCATTTTACACACTCAGCCCTGATCTTTTTAATTCTAACATTCCCTTGTCTTGCTTTCCTTGTCTGTTCTTTCTTCAATTGGAAACAAGTAATATGCATTTAGTGAAAAAAAAAAAAAAAATGGTGGCAATTCACTGTGTTTTTGTGAGGAAAAAATGACCTCAGTCAGGTCCCCTGTAAGCCCTTCTGTGGAGTTTAAGGAAACACACAGAGGCAATCTATGGGGGAACTGCTGTTTTAAGTTTGCTCACAGCTCCAAAAATGGATTCTCAGAGATGACTTTTCAGTAGGAAATCAGATGTAACATTATTCCCTCCAATGCCAAGCACTCTGCTGCCACACAGGGGCCTATTGCTTCTTCCTGCTGCTGTCACAGAACCACTGGAAACAGTCCTCTCTCAGCCAGTGCAAACATGTGTACACACACATACATGTGTGTGTGCATATATAATTACAGTACACAATTGGTATACAACACCAGAATCCTCTTTCAGGCCTATTGTTTACACAATTTACCAAATACCTATAGTCACAAACTAAACAAGAGCAGGAAAGACAGAGAACACTAATAAAATTCATGATGCTTGTTTTTTATGACACATGTCATAAAAGGAAATTTAATTTATAGGTAGATATCACATTTCCAGTGAAACCACACAGCTTATAATTTTTGCACGTTTTTAGGAGAATAATGTCGAAGGTGGTGCCTGAAGAATTGCTATGAGATCATGTAGAGAACTTGTCATTTTTTTTTTTCTTTTCATTTTTAAGGAAAGGTGAAGGCAGGAATGACGGCAAGTGGGCAGGCAGGTAGGAAGAGAGAAGAAGTATTTTATTTTACTTTTATTCAGTTGTTCACATTGGTTGTTTCCCCCATGGGATATGAACCTAGGTCCTTGGGATGTATGTGGGCTGCACTCCTTCAGAGGCTGCTGACCTAACCACTACTCCTGAAGGGTGCACCGACTTCTGATGATTCTAAAGTATTATGAGTTATTTAATAATTATGATCACAGGAGAAAGTGGGTTGTTACCCCCTTGTGTATCTTTTTTAAATCATAATTATTTTGGGATTTTGGTTTAAAACGTTTAGCATGACAGTTGGCTAACTCATGTAAGTGACATTTTTCTACAGGTTTTGGCTACATGAATTATTCTGGCTATCTGTGAATTGTGTTTGCTCAGATATGTCCATATATGTGTATTGTTACTGATAAAGGTTAGATTCCTCTGGAAGACCAGAATTGAGTCTTTTTAAAATCTTTATTCACCCTGGGTAGGGTAATTATGATTTTCAGTGAGCATGGTATCATATACTTGTTTTGCTAAATTCTTAAATTTTATTGAATGATTGATTCTCTTGATATATAGATTTATCAGTACTCCTACCTGAAGGTCTCAAAGATTTCCAAAGCTTCTCAATAGTCCATAAAAGGAGGAAAGAAACAGATGACTAAGTGGCATATAATGAAGCTATATTGTTAATTATACTTACAAATGTATGTATCTATTTTATTTAGAGACCCCCGCTCCTGGGAATCTTGACCAAGAAATATAAGCTGCTTTTTAAAAGTAGATATTGAGCTCTCCCATAGCAATTCAAACTGCTCATGTATTTTGTGCCTTTAACATGTGGTGATGGGACAGAGGGGTGTTCCGCCTTCATTTTTACTTGCCGTCTCTTCGTCCATTATCAGTCTCAGCTTCTCTGCCCCCAAACTTCCTTCCAAGCCAGCCCTCAGCGCCGGTCCAGGCTCTTTCTTTCTGGAGCCTGCCTCTGGGCCTTCTCGCTCTCCTCCCACCTCTGCACACGGCTCCTCCCCAGCCTCACACGGGGAGAGACGCCTTCACTACACCGCTATCACCTGGCACGAATCAAAGATGTCCCAATTAGGAAGAGAACTCACTTTCCTCGCTTACAAATTAAAAAGCCAGTTCATGAAATGCAGAACACAATCCTTCAGTAAGATGTCGAGATTCAGTTGGAGCACAGATCCAGTAAGGAAATGCTCGCTTAGGTGGAGCGGAGGCGCGCTCGGAGTCGCGGGCTCGCGGGCCCAGCACCACGGTCAGCGCCCGCAGAGGGCGGCGCGCGGCGGCGCCGCTGTCTCCCTGCACCGGTGCTGACCCGAGCGCGCCGCTGACCCCGAGAAGGTCAAATCTGGAGGGACGGGGCTTGGGAATGGATCGCATATAGAGGGGAAACCGTAAGTTCGCGTAGGCCTAACTCGTGGTCTTGTAAGGAGAGCACTGACTCCGCGTATTGTGAACAGTGACGTTAGAAAATGGCATCCTTCTGGCACGCCCTGGTGGAGTAGCGCTTGGGCACAGTCCACAAACATCCCAAGGTCCCAGGTTCGAGACCCGGGACCGAGGAGAACAACCAGGAAGAACAACTATATAAAATAAATGCAATTCTTCTTCCTTCCCTCCCTGCCTCCCTGCCTCTGCACGCCTTCATTCCTGCCTGAGCCTTTCCCTTTAAAAAACAAAGAAAACGGCCTCTCTCCTTCCCTCTCATACCACCTACCCCGCAAATAAACACAACAAACCACTTTACGCAGCATAACAGAATGACTGAGTTTAATGCTTCAAGTTTTCCATTTCCTTCCACAGGGCTTTGTTTTAAAAATAACAAAATGAGGTAAATAAGTTAACATATGTACATGTCATAAACACTGTGTCAGTTTTTGCAGGCAGCAACGCAAGTTGAGAGAAAGTTGCTGCACCGTGGCTGGACGTCAGCCTCCCGCAACTTGAGCATAGTCGTCGTCCTGAGGAGAATTCGCACGCTGCTTTGGTGGTGAGGCCTTAGAAGCATTTGCGGTGGACGATGGAGGGGCCGGCCTCATCGTACTCCTGCTTGGTGATCCACATCTGCTGGAAGGTGGACAGCGAGGCCAGGATGGAGCCTCCGATCCACACGGAGTACTTGCGCTCAGGTGGGGCGATAATCTGTAAGAGAGGGAGTCAAGTGGGTGAGGCCGCACCCCCGAGCCCACTCGTGGGCATGGGGCGCAGGCCACTGCCCACCTTGATCTTCATGGTGCTGGGAGCCAGCGCGGTGATCTCCTTCTGCATACGATCGGCGATACCGGGGTACATGGTGGTGCCCCCAGACATGACGTTGTTTGCGTACAGGTCCTTCCTGATGTCGATGTCGCATTTCATGATGCTGTTGTAGGTGGTCTCATGGATGCCAGCGGACTCCATGCCTGAGGGCCACGGAGGGGAGCGTGAACAGGTGCGCGCGGCAGCAGGAGTCAGGCCGCGAGGACCCCTGGGGATAGACTGGGGACGTGCGGTCAAGGGGCGCAGGGCAGGCCGAAGAGCCGGGCTCACCGATGAAGGAGGGCTGGAACAGCGTCTCCGGGCAGCGGAAACGCTCGTTACCGATGGTGATGACCTGTCCATCCGGCAGCTCGTAGCTCTTTTCCAGGGAAGAGGAGGAGGCGGCCGTTGCCATCTCGTTCTCAAAATCCAGGGCCACGTAGCACAGCTTCTCCTTGATGTCGCGCACGATCTCACGCTCAGCTGTAGGGGGCAGGGACGAAAAGGGAGCCCTCAGCTCAGGCCCCGGGGCCCGCGCGCTGGGCCGACCGCCCAAGGTGCCCCGGGCGCCACCCACCTGTGGTCACGAAAGAGTAGCCACGCTCAGTGAGGATCTTCATCAGGTAGTCGGTGAGGTCGCGACCGGCCAGATCCAGACGCATGATGGCGTGCGGCAGGGCGTAACCCTCATAGATGGGCACGTTGTGGGTGACACCGTCGCCGGAGTCGAGCACGATGCCTGCGCAGGGGCAGGGGGTGAGCGGCCGCGGGGCTGGCGACCGCGGGCGGAGGCGGGGGTAGGGCGGGGTTGGCGGCCTGGAGCGCCTTGGGGACCGGGACCCGCGCGGCCCGTGGCGCGAGCCCGCCCGCCCGCCATCGGATAGGAGCGGACCAGACCCCGGCCAGGATGCGGGCGGGAGCGTGGCGGGTGCAGGCCCCGGCCCGGCGGCGGGGCCGAGTCTCAGTCTCGGGCCGGGCTGTGCAGTCCCGCGGGCACTCACCGGTGGTACGGCCGGAGGCGTAGAGGGACAGCACCGCCTGGATGGCCACGTACATGGCGGGCACGTTGAAGGTCTCAAACATGATCTGGGTCATCTTCTCGCGGTTGGCCTTGGGGTTGAGGGGGGCCTCGGTGAGCAGGGTGGGGTGCTCCTCGGGGGCCACGCGGAGCTCGTTGTAGAAGGTGTGGTGCCAGATCTTCTCCATGTCGTCCCAGTTGGTGATGATGCCGTGCTCGATGGGGTACTTCAGGGTCAGGATACCTCTCTTGCTCTGCGCCTCGTCGCCCACGTAGGAATCCTTCTGGCCCATACCCACCATGACGCCCTGCAGAGCGGAGACACGCGCGCACGTTACAGCGGCTCCCAGTGGCGCGGGGCTGGGCTAACGCGGACCCCAGCGCGGCTCGCTCCGCGGAGGGCAGCCTGACCTGGTGGCGAGGGCGGCCCACAATCGACGGGAACACAGCCCTCGGGGCGTCGTCGCCGGCGAAGCCGGCTTTCACCAGACCGGAGCCATTGTCGCACACAAGGGCGGTGGTCTCGTCTTCGTCGCACATGGTGTCTGGTTTCTGCAAGGACAGGAAAGCCGGGGAGGTCACCGAGCGTGTCAGTTCAAGAGCCTCGAAAGCGCAGAGACCGGCCGGACTTGCCCGAGTGCTCTCTCTCCGCGGGGGTCTGCGGACACCCCCCAAGCCATAGCCCTGCGCATCTAGGCTCCCCCGGGTAAAAGGGACCCGGTTCCGGGCTGCGCTGCTTTGCCAGGTCAGGCTGAGAATCGTCCAGACCACACTGAGAATTTCTCCTCCTCTGGTGTGCAGGGGCGCACTGGCACCTGAGACTTCTCTGCCTTCACTGCCCGCCACCTGCTGCCAGAGACAGGCGCTGGCGCCCACTCTTTCCCGGGCCCGGTGGCCTCGCCTGGGGTGAAAGCCCACACTGCCTGCTTGTGAGTGAGTTTACTTGTGGAAGGAGAGGCCGATGGGTAGGGCCTTGGTGCTCCATCCCGGGAGAAATGGTCTATTCTGGATCCCCACCACATTCCAGATTAAAACAGCAATCTGTGACGGGACGGGGAACCCAGAGGGAAGCGGCCCTAGAGGCCCTTTGGCTCTGGAGCTCGCTGGGTTAGGAGAAATTGCGGTGGAGCAACGACAGCAAAACCTTGCATCTACCTGGGCCCAGGCTAAACGCCAGGTAGAGCAGCCCAGAGGGGTTGGGATTAACTTGAAGGCGTTTTCAAAGGCCACTTGTCTCCTCTCTTTAAAGTGTGTGACCAAGGCGTAGCTCCCAGGCCAAAGACCTGGGGCTGATTGTGACTGGTTCGGGCTCTACCCTCGGTACTGCCCTGTCTCCCTGGCCCCTCCCTAACCCGCCCTACCTGGGCGGGTGTCTACACCTGCTGCTCTCCGGCTCAGGCCCGGTGGGAGGGAAGCGAGGCTTCACTCGGTGCTGTCCTCTGCGGTGGCCGCTGGTCCCCGGAGCAGGTTTTATATAGCCCACGGGCGCTCCCCTTCGCACCGCCCCGCAGGAATGTCGCTCCCCTTCTCGAGCCATATTTGGGTGTTGGACACTAGAGCCACCTCCCCCGACCGGTTCGCGGCCTGGGCCTCCGCCTGGTCCCGGCACTGACCAAAGAAGGAGCGGCCTGGCCTAGGCCCAGGTAACACCGGCCAGGCCGTATTTGGAGTGTCTCCCCTGCGGGTCCAGAGGGGATGAGGTGGGACGAGGGTCACCGTGAGCGCCTGGTAGGGGTTTGCGCCTGCGCGCCCACAGCTGCACCTTTCCGCTCTGCGCAGGTTGAGGGCTCTCGCGCCTCCCACATTTACCCCATTGCTCAGGGATTCACTCAGAACCCCTTAAAACCTTCGTATGCGGTTACAGAAAGGAGGGAGCTGTGTCCAAGTGGTGAGCCTGAAAAGAGGGGAGCAGCAGTGACACTGGTGTTCCAGGAAGGGAAGGCAGGCAGACCCTCCACCCCCAGCACGCTCCCCACAAACATCTCTATGAACTTCATTTCTCCCTAAGCACCGAGAATCCAGAGGGCTGACCCAAGCCGGCCCCGGCCCCGCTTCGGGAGGGCCTTCAGCGGCGGCAGGAGGACACACACAGCTGTCGCGAGGCAGACAACTGGCAAAGGGAGGCTAGGGCGGAGGGGCGGGGGAGGCATGGGGCTCCCGGGGACAGGCCCAGGCGGCGGCTCTGGCACAGAGCCAGGGCACCGGAGTTTCCACGCAGCTCGAGCTCATATGGAGAATGAATTTGGAGGCTGTTTTCTTGCTCTCAGACTCCACCCCCTGCCCCCCACTAGGTGGGCTGAGTGTCCCTCTCCTGGACTGGAAGACAAGGGTCACGACCCACCCACGACCTTGAGGGGGACACAACCAGGTGCTTTTGCTAGATGAAACTTTGCTTCCCAATAGAGGACAAGGACATTGCACTCTAGGATGGGTGGTAGCATTTCTTTTGCAAAGACTGAGCAAACTCATCTTTATATTTAGAGGATGATGCTTGCCAAGGCCAGGCTACTCCCCAGTCCACCTTGGAGAGTCACCCTCTACCAAGCCTGCTGAAGCACTTCTATTTATACCCCTGATATATGGGGATATGCCTTTCAAAGTTTTCTAGAAGCATTTAGATCTACTTACGGTCAGGTGGTGGGGGTCAGCGGAGGTTAACCAGTTGGTGCCTGTTCAACCTTTTGTTGTTGTTGTTGGGTGACAAGAAGAGTTTTAATTATGTATAAGGCAAAAAGAGAAACAATTTTCTGTGATGAACTCAGTGACATGTTTGAAGGGGTACATCAGCAAGGTGGTACAAGCCAGAATGGAAACACTCATTTTTCTGATGTACAAGTGTTCCCAAAATAATTGTGATTCACATTTGGTAGCAGAACTCAGCAGCAGGGACAGGTGTGGATTCTCTTATGGATGTAAAAGCACACGGAACCTTCCTCTGCAGGCCACATCCCCACAGCTCTTCCTAACACTGATCAGAGGTCAGTGAAAAAAAATGAGCTTGATTAGTAATACAGCAAGTATAAAGGGTCAGTTCAAAGCTATTCTGGTTTCATTCGTATTTCTTTTTCTTTTTTCAATTATTTTGGAGAATGAGTAAAATAACTGACAGAACTACATTTCATTTTTAACAACTGTGTCAGTGAGCAGTAAGGGCACTAGAGAAAAAATAACCTAATAAATTCATTCTATGTACAATAGAAGAGCTGAAATGTTGTCTTGAACATAAAGAAATGTGCTGACATCCACTGGACACCTAAGAGTTTGTTGATATTTTAAAGTGGAGTGGATTATCTATATTTCAAGACTCTTGCTCTGTGCAACTATTTATCTTTCCCTATAGCATATTTTTCTAAGCTGAGTCTCCTGGATTTGAACTTGTATTAATAACTATGAATGAAACATTCACAAGCTAGTGGAGATCTGCTAGTAGAGCAAAGCTTGGGGAGGAGGCCCGTCCAGACGTCTGTTCTCTGCCCTTGGTCAGTACTGGTTTAAATAGTCTCTGAAGTCACCTCAAGATGGCCCTCAGTTCCATTCTGGTCTCGTTGAATTCTCATTGGCTTAAGGAACAGAAATGAGTGGCTAGAAGTCATCTCCATACAAGTCCTCTGCCTAAGTAAGTGGGTTACTGCCTGCTTCCCTTTGGAGAGCTGTCACCAAGTGAAGGTCGGCCATGTAAGGTGTGCATAACAGAGGGAACTCCTAGGGAGCTCCTGCTTCTAAGTTTTCAGGTGCAGCCTCAGCTTTTAATACTTGGATGGGGCCCCATCTGCTACAACTCAGTGTTCACGCCTCCCTTCTTGCCAGCCTTCCCCTCTCAAGTCCTCATATATCAGCATATCCCAATCTTGTTCAATCTAAGCCTTCATCTATCATGTTTCCCATCAATTTGAACACAAACTTGTGAAACACTTTATAAGCTTTCCTGTTGCTTCCATATGTACTTTAACTATCCTGAAGTAAATAAGACAGTGTGCCCCACATTTGCAGAGGATACATCTCAAGATCCTCAGTGGGTGTCTGAAATCACAGCTAGGATTGAACCTGTGTACTTTTATCTATAGGCTATCATTTCTAATTACCATAGTAACAATAACAATGATAGCAATATACAATAAAAATTATGCGCTCTCTCAACTTCTGTTGACCTGGGGTAACTGAAACCATGGAAAGGAAAGCCAAGGGGTGGGGGTGGGTCCACTTCATTCATCTTAAGCATAAGAAAACTAATGACTCAAAGAACTAAACAGTAGCAGCTAGTTAAGCAAGGGCTTAGGGACCCCATCTTTCCACTAGGAATGGTCAGGGTGGGCTGAAGTTCTTTCTATCTGCCTTTAATCTCCCTCAACACTAATATGGTCCCGAAAACTAACAGATCCTCAAGAGATCTTTTCCAAAGGGCCAAAGGATCCTAAAATGAAATCGTGACTTCATCTGCAACTGTCTTCTATCTTCTCAAAAATAGTGAGGGAGGCTGATAACACTCAAGTCAGAACCATTCCAGTGAGCAAATGGATGAGAAAAAGAAACCAAGTTCATTCACCTCACAAGTGACACTTCTAAAAATGTCAGGTCAACCTGTGGCAGTCGAGAGAGGGCTTAGATTTCGTGAGTGGTTTCCTCACTTTGAGACTTGCTTGCCTTGATCATCTCTCAGGGCCTGATGAGTCCATTGGAACTGTCGTCTCTGCTCTCACAACTGCCTTCTTAAAGTCGATTTAATCAACAGGTTAGAAGCTTGAACTCCAGACACAAACAGATGTACCTCCCACTTTGGCCTTGTGACCTTGAGCAGGAGCACTCAGCAATCTCAACTGCAGATGCCACCTACTCCCTTAAGACTAATTTGAAGATTAAAACAAGAAGAGTCTGGGACATAAGAAACAATTGCACAGTCTTTCTTCCACAAGTTTGGAGGTGTGAGGGGCAAGATGGTAGGAAAGGTGAGCAAAGGACATTAAAAATTATTAAAACTTCACTAAACACATCAACATCACCATAAACAGGAAGTCAATGTCATTTTAAATGCATCTGAAATAGTTTTATAAGACTTATCCTAACATTTCAAATGACAAAAATAAAACCCCAGACCCAAACCAACCCAAGTGTTTAAGATTGAGACAAAGGCAGAGAACTGTTAAAAATTGTGGTATAGCCATATGATAAAGTGTCATACCTTCATTCAAAAATGCATCTTGAAGAATATTTAAGACATTCACATCAAAGGGGCAAAAACTGGCTTGTGGGGGTGGCGAGAACAAGTTTACGATATTGTGAGTTATGGCCTCCAATGACCATGGTACATAAGAATGGACTCTCTGTGGTATTCAATTTCCATATAGGACAAGAGATTGCAAAATAGTGAATTAAAGACAGAAATGCTCACAACATCTCACTCACATGAAAATAATTATATCTTAGAATTCAGTCAAAAATGTTCTGACATATTTCAAAATGGTAACTCAAGTTATTTATGGCTGGTGGGATTGCAAGGGCTGTTTTTTTTTTGTGGGGGGGGTTCATGTACCATTTTTTAAAAATAGGTTTTACATTCTCTATGATGTTTTTAAGATTTTAGAATTATACAAGTTTATTCATTTTAAAGTATATTTGGTATTCAGTGAGTAGACTGTCTACAGGTCTACATACAGCTATTTTCTCTGAATAAAATGCCCACAGGTGGGTAGATGGGCTATGCTAATACCTCTGTGGACTCAGTACATCAGCGTGTTGGGTTCTGAGAGAGGAAGTGAGTTTAATGTCACTGCGGTGCGGCTTTCCCTCTGCTGGGTTGTCATGTCACTGGGGAAAGGACCCATCTCAAAGGAGAGTGTGCTGGACACCCCACTGCACTGGGACAACCATAGTTCAGACCTCGAAGTAAAAATAAACACAATTCAGGTTTAAAAGTTTGCTCGAAAATTGAAATCACCAATCCGAAGATACAGCCTTTTACTTCATGAAGGATTTCAGCAGGTCTCCTGCAATGTATTTCAAGTTATACTTCAACCCTTTACACAGCCACAAATTCTTACAAGCATACAACAACAAAGCCTGCGACTCGCTATCAAAAACCAAATCTCCGTATCTGATTTTTGTGGCTTTCAGAGCAGCAAAGACAGGAGGGAAAGAAAAACACCTTTCTCACATTAGTAGCTGCTTTCCTTAGAAAACAAGAGTATCCTGGTATTGTCAATTATGTGATTTACAGAAACAGAAAATTCTTTGAAAAAGAGATGAAATAAATTCTTTTTAGTAAAAAATTATTAGCAAACCTCAGAGTCCTTAATTTTACTGTTAAAATAACTTAAAAGTCCACTCATTTGAGGGCTGGCACTGACTCAGAGACAGCGCTAGCACAGCCAGCTTTTCTTCCCTTAGAATTAAGACAACTGTACATCAGTGTTTTGCATCCACAGTCGGTGCTAAAGTCATGGCTTTTCTGTCATTAAGGATAATTCTATTTGTGGCAGCGTATGAAGGTAGCATGATCCTGTGTCCCCAGAGCTTATTCCTGACAGGGCGATACAATTAATAACTATTAATGTGTATGTAAAATGAAACACCTGTGTTATCAAATGATTTCTTACCCACCATCTGACAAACACCGCTTCCTAAGTTCTCTAGGTACCCTCAATCTATTCCTAAACTGGAGCCTGATACTGTCCCGACTGGCAACAAACTACCAACAGAAAAAGACCAGGCTTTCATTTCCTTTGATTAATAATCTAACAGGTCCATTAACTCATATTCCCAAACATGTTCAAAGGCTGTATTTGAAGTCTGGAGAGAAGAGGGCATGTCTGTACTTTCTGAAACCAAGAAATGGACTCTCTTTACCATATTTGACTTCTGACCTTTTCAGCTGTTGGAGCAGGTTGGTTAGCGAGCACTCAACTGGGCCAAAGTCTGAACATGCCAGCAACTAACTCCATGTCCAATCTCTGGTCTTTATTTAAAAACTGAGTGATGACACTGATCAGAAGAAAGAAGCTTTGAGAAGCCCTCTTTTAGTTAAATTAGTAGCCATATTAAGAAAACCTATAATGGTTTCTAGCATTACGCATGTTTCATATTAGCTAGACACACTGTGCTAGAGCTGGAATTCTATGTAAATTACCCTGAAACAATATGAGGTGAACTGAATGCCCACACTGTAAATTATAAGTAGCACTGATACTAGATGCTTACATGCTTAACCTATAGATAGGTTGGAAAGTCACATAAATAAGTTTTACTCATGTTTTAAAGAGTGAACTAGTCAGCTGATTACTCACCCATTCAGCAAAAATCTGACATTTATTTTTTAGACATTTCCTACTGGCCCCAACCAAAACAGATTCTCTTCAGGGCATCGTCTGACCAGAGGCACAGCAATTTCTGAGACAATCTAAGTCATTTTCAGCCAGAAGCAGGACAAAAACTTCAGAACGCTGGACGGAGGGAGATTAAAAAGAAAGGGTAGCAAGAAGGGAAACTACAACTGATAAATTTCATATGGAAAAAAGGAAGAGAAAACACCATGTAACTTGAGAACCAGAACTACAGCCACAGTTTTGTAACACTTTTTAAACAAGGATAAAAACTCAGCACTACATGTTCAACAGATACAAATTTCCAGGTGTTTAAGACCGAACACTTTTATAAGGACACATTGATTTCAAAAACAATGATCATTTAAAGGAAAAACTACATTTGTTCCTGGACATAATATTCATAATTTGCTTTCAAAACAAACTCAAAGAAAGGATTAGACTTTAAGCTTCCGAGCTGATCTGCTTGCAGTAGATCTTTCACCTCCGGCAGGTATTCACTGAGTTGAATCCCTATGAAACAAACACATATTTTTACTTTCATAAACCTTCAAATGAGCTATGATTGATGATAAAAACACCTGTGCTTCTATTTAAACTATAATGCTACTCAGCTATTGAGAAATACTCTGCTCTAAATTCCTTCCATCTGTCAAGCATACTTGCAGGTCTAACAATATGACATTCTTTACTGAGAAGAGGCTACTTGAATGTCTTTCTCCCCTAGTGGTCAAAATAACCAATCTATTTAAAGTCTTTAATAAGATCCAAAGTAGATGAATTTTTCTCCATAGCTTAAGGCATTTCTTCAATGTGGAAGCTTTTAACCAATAAATCTCTTGAAAACAATTATTGCAAACATTTGTAAGTCCACCTATTTGGGAAATAATTTAGTAAAATACTGTCACGAAGCTAGCTATGGCATCTCAAAACGTTATTTTGAGAACGGGAAAGCCAATGAGCACTGATTAAATGGAGATGCATGTAGTTACAAAAACATATGTGCAATTTTCTCATTCGATAAACAGGAGAAAAAATTTAGTAAGAAAATGTACAAATGTAACAAGTACATCTTTTGTACCTGTTATAATAAAAATGTGGGTTAATAAATGCTTTCAAGGTGAATCTGAAATATTTATATATCATTTATTATAATACTCATTCTCTACAAAATAGTATTACACTTGTGAAAATATTACATTAATTTCTAAAGTATAAATTCTCTACAATAGCAATAGCTTATTTGACTTTTATTTTCAAAGTGTATACCTTCTGTTTAGACCTACCAATTGATGGTTCATTTCTTCAGAGGGGTCAAAACCTGAATGTCTGGAAAGGTCTAGCAGGTAGCATAAGGAAGGTGGTAGCTGCCAGGGTTTTTGTAAATTAGAAGTAATGCCCCATCAAAAAGGGGCAAAGCTTTTGCCATGTAAACATTTCATACTGCTACAGGCAAATCTTTTGATTTTTAAGAGAAGCCAGGAAACAAGAATTTTGTAAGCCTCTTCTCAACTATTAAATACTGGTGACTAATTAGAAAAAATGTTAAACTCCACATAGTGATATGCATTTTGTTCTCTATATACAACGTATTTCAGTAACATGTAAAAACAAACTGAAAAGCTCTATGTAGGCACTTTAAATATATATGCAAGATAAATTCATTTCACAGACTGAACTAACTGTCACTCTCAAAGCCTATGAAGTTCAATGTGAGGCTATCTACGTCTCTTTACTGCTCGAATTTGTCCTGTAAACACATCTACTACTGTATACACAAGCCAGGGTTGCAAAACTGAGTCCACAGGCCTTACTTGGTCTGCACCTTAGCCACCTAAGGCACAGGGGTGAAGACGCCTACACTTTAATTTATATAATGGCTTTTACTAGTTTTGTCTTTTGATCAAAATGTATTTTTTTATAAAATCATAACATTCCATTTGTTTTCTACCTATAATCTATGAATAGCAGAACTAAAGTCACATTTAAATTGTATTAAATAATTAAGTCACAATTCAGTTCTATGGCACTTTGATGAGAACTAATTTCATGGAAAACATCAGTGTCAAGTCCAAATGCTTTCTAATAATCTATTATGCTTAATTAGAGAATCTCTTGATCCATAGCCACTAATTTCAATTCCAATTACAGAAAAGAAAAAGGCTTACAAATATACCTAGCTTTATGAATTTCAACTTTTTCAAATATTTTCAAGCAAAAGAACCTGGGTCCTTAGGATGTTTGTGGACTATGCCTGGCAGACTTAAGCACTAACCCCCAGCTGTGCCTGTTTTGTTTCGTTTTTTTAATAAAGAAAACAAGAGTAGGAAGCACTTTTATTTCTTTTGGTTGTTCCTCCAGCCCTTAACAGCCAGCCCAGGCCTCTAGGCTCTGCTAGGTCCGCGCCTTAACTGCTTAGCGCTCGAACCCCAGGGTGTGTGCCAAGAAAGTGTCCATTATTCCTAAATCAAAGTCCAGGTCAATTTTGAGCAAGTTCCAAGTAGTCTAGTTTTGAAAGCACATTAAAATTTCTAAAATGTTGCTAAAAATTTCTGCTAGGAAATCAATGTAGATATTCTCCAATGAAAGTTTCTGGAACACAGAGCTTTTTTTAACCTAAGAATGTTGGTTGGCGTGGTCAGCTCCATAGTGTTTTTCTAAGGGTCTCCCTTTCACATCATTTGGTTAAACCAGTGATTCTTTTGTTTTAAAGGAAAGGTGTAGGCAGGAAAAAGGCAAGCAGAGGCAGGCAGTCAGTAAAAAAAAAAGGCACTCCATTTATTTTTTATTTAGTTGTTCATCTTGGTTGTTCCCTCCAGCCTTAGGATGTGAACCCAAGTCCTCGGAATGTATGTGGACTGCGGTGGTCAAAGGCAGCTGACCTAACCAATACTCTACTAAGGTGTGCCTAAGTCCATGACTCTAAAATCAAGAACTGTAGAGAAGAATCTACTATAGAGGAATGGGGGCTGGAAATCTGCAGAAGAATTTTAGGCATTCAAAAAACAGTCTGAGTGACTATTATGTGCCAGGTACTGAGCTAAGTATGTTTTATGTAAATTAATGTATTTTGCAGATACACATACAGAAAATTTTCACATATGTATAAATGTCAGCATGATGAATAAGATTCATTATTCCACAGAGTATAGAATAAATAGTCCTTCCATTTTAGAAGAGTTGCTGAATTTATAATTTCAGCCACTGGGTACTTTTTTCAACAGGTATTAAAGAGAATGTCTTTATATCTGAGAAGTCATAGACACTACTTTGTATATTTTTGGATTTAGCATCACATACTTTGATCTAATAATTCTATAAGAAATATGAGCTGCATTTACTTTTTTGTTTGTTTTTTAAAGAGGAAGGAAGGCAGACAAGCAGGAAGGCAGAGAGAGGAGGAAGAAGCATCTTAATTTTCATTTAGTTGTTCACACTGGCTGCTTTCCCCCAGGCCTGGGACTCAAACCCAGGGGTACAGGGGTGGTTCCCTCGGAGGTGACTGACATTACTGCTGCCCCACCAGGGCGTGCCGAGGAAGAAGCATTTTTATTTATTTATTGCCCACTTTGGTTGTTACCCCTAGCCCCAGATCCCAAACCAGGTCCTTGGGCTTTACATTGCCTATGCCCCAGCCACTGGCACAGTGCCTGAGCCACCAGCGTGAGCCCACATTTACTTGTGTATAAAAAGTGCATCATAGTATCTTATCTCTAGTCTAATGTTTCCTGTATATTTGTAATGTGAAAAAAGGTGAGCATCCTTTATAAAATTCATCTCTCCTGAGAATAAGCGTTTATCCATGAAAGCTTCTTTATTTCTGTCCTGATTAGCAAGTGGAATTTTTGCTCACTGATTTAATTCTCAATATATTTCCTTCTTCTGTTTTTATTTTGTCCCTAAAATGAACTTCAATGTGTCAGTGTCTAAATGGATTTGTAAAACCATTATGTAATTTATTCGTAAGCAAGGTATGGTCAGTTTAGCAGGGGATATACCAAAGACATTTTTATCTTGTTTCAAATTCTCAGTCTTACCAGGAATTGAAAAAAAATTTTATATTACTTCTATCAGCAGAGTGTCAGTGTAACAACCAACATCTGTGTCCATTCCTTGTCTATCCTGGATCTGCAGGGAGACCTTGCCTACTGCTGTCACTCAGGACCCAACTGGATGGAGACTTCACCCTGACACATGCTCCCCCTCAGGTGCAAAGAAAGAGAAAAAGCCTTTTATTTTAAACACATCTCTCTAATTCTGAATCTGATACTGTTTAACCTTAAAATGCCTGGCATTTGACACCCTGACATTTATCATCACTGAGGAGTGATATTCTAATTTCCAATATTAACAAATCACTTACCATCTTTTAAAAGTTTCTGTAAGATTTTCACGAATATACTGTCTTTTGCTACTTCAATTGGATCATCTTTACCATCTGAACTGGACCAGCTAGAAAACAAAATTACTATGAGGGGAAAATGAAATCACAGACATAAAAAAAAACAATGACTTGTTTGCTACTGGGGTATTATTTTGCTGGTTTTGGGGGGTGGAGAATCTTTGAGATTTGTGATATTGCTTCAAATTATTTAAATAAGGGAGCTTTACAAGTTGAGTATACTTAAGAGTCTCTATACTAGGTATGATCACACTCAGGTAACTATTCACCCAATATAACTACCATATATTTGATGTCAAAAACTAAGTATTCCCAAGAACATTTTATAAGTAAGTAACAAATCTAGTAAGGATCTCAAATTATGATCTTTCAGAGCACAAGAGTTATACTACATTATAATATACTGTTTTTCATAAACTGTAAAATGGGAGCCAATGACAGGAATAAGTTTCTTGACATAGTTGAGATTTTCTAGTACTGAAATATACACAGAGGCACTGCTTGGTAGTAATTAAAGGATTTATCCCATATGATACCTTAGAGTTTTTAACAAGCTGGGATAAGAAATTCCAGTGGAATGACAGCGTACTTTGATTGGAAAGCAGAATCAAGTGGGCAGAGTTAAATGCTCAGAGGGTGATCTCTAAGACCAAATTTAACAAATATCTTAACTATTTGGGAGTGAGCCTAAGAAGAAATGCTTTAGCAAATATAGTTCTGTAATTTCTCAACACCACAGTAAAGAGAACTGTGAGTAGAGTCGGCTTTTAGCACTTAGTACATGCTCTTTCTAAAATTCTTTCCCTGGAAACAATCCCTTCCTAAGATTGGTAATTCTTAGTCTCTGTCACTGAATCAGATTACCATTCCCATAGATTGGAAATCCTGCAGAGGAGGATTTCAAACAACTATTTCCTCCTGTTCAGGAAAGAGACGATTGAAAAAGTCTCAATAACTGCGATGAGTTTATCTTCATACTGTAACAGCTATTTATTAAAAAAAAAAAAAAATGGTAGCCTCAAATCTTATTTAGAACTGGCCCAACTTCTATGAAAATAAGGAAAAGATTTATTTTCTGTGCAAAATGACAATCCTGTCCAGATTTAAAATCAAAATTAGAAACTTAGTATTGTTATTTTGTATAATTTACTTTTTTGCCCAAATTTGTGAGGGAAAAATAAAGATGAGTATCATGCATGGGTAGTACTAATCCCGTAGCTATATGAATGTTTTAAATTCTTTCCTTTATGCTTATAAGTTAAAAGCTTAACAGCAGATCAGTAACAATAACAGTATCTGTATGCAAAATAACACTGGAAAAGGAAGGATAAGTGATCATTTATCATTTTTGATCACTTCAAAGGCCATGTTACACAAAGTGCGAAAGTGACGGCAGCAGATCTGAAAACCCAACTTGCTGTGCTACCTGGTGGGCTGGCCGCCAACCGCAGCCTCTTGACGTGTCAGTAAAAAGCCCTCTGAGACCCTAACGGAGAAAGAGTGGACGTTGTGGATACAGTTAGCTGGTAATGATTTAACACCTACAGGCAGAATCAAGAAACCACCCACTGCCCAGGTTTGTGACCGGATCCCAAAATTGTGGAACAGTGTCAAGAAGGAAGTGGTTATGAAATCATTTTTTAAAATGCAGCACCCACAATGCAACAGATGGAACTGAGGACGATGAAATTGACCAGGATGAGGAAAGTGAGTCTTCAGAAGACACCGGTAATGTGGAAATTGAAGAAGATAATAATTCTGATAACAGTGACGAAGAGCTATGATGCATAAATATTGTAAATTTTTTACCAGCACATAAAATTTCTTGTACCATAATATGCTTAAAAAATCAATGCTAATATCCTTAAAAATACAAAATCAAATACCTAAATATAAACAACTAAAAGTATGAATTTAAAATTATAAGATTTTTTTCCTGAAAGTTTGTGCCAAAAAACGTGGACATGCTTTATACACAGGAACGCATTATACATGGCAAAATATGGTATATCCATGGTCCTAAGTCCTTAAGCTATTCTTAATTATTGAATGAAAAATTTAAGATTACTAATACAAGCATTATAATTTTCTTAAGATAGTTTACAATGTAAGTAAATAACAAAAAAAAATTGATGTATGATATAATTTTCCTAAAGAGTCCTTTTCCAAATCACACCTATTCATGCTATGAGAACTTACTTATCTCTCTGAAGAGCTTTGCAAAGGATTTCCAGTTTTAGATCATTTATATTTACATCTTCCTCCTTCATAGCAAAAGAAAACAAATTCTCATTAAGTCTTGATTTAAAAAAATGCGTGCTTACATTGGAGTTACATCAACTATTGGCATGAATATTACTGCTTTAATTCATAATTAAATTTTCCTTCAAGATGTTGCTATTTAGAAGAGGAAGTCAACTAATAACTTCATGAATTAGCTTCCAATTATTCTGTAATAATATGATTTTATCAGGAAATCTTAAAAGGGTTAATATTGTAAACAAGAAAATGTAAAAGTCAATGCCTTATGTTTAAAATCTACCCCAAATACTTCTAATCATGGGACCAACTAATCAGTCTACAGACTTTTTAGTCTGACTTTTATTTTTAGAGAAGACTTGGAAATAGCTTAGGGTGAAAAAAAAGGAGAACTGAAAAAGCAACATTCAGGTAGAAGAACTAATAGTCACTTAATAAAAGAAAGAAAAAAACACCTCAGAACTTTGAAAAGTTGTGTTTTTTATTTGTGCACAGAAAAAGGCATCTGGGAATGTGTGACAATGATGGGGAAATGAAATCTCTAGATGCCTTTTCTAAGGTGTTGCATGTACTCCAAGAGGTATGGGTAGCTGACCAGTCTTTCAACTACTGCACTTCGACGACTGGCTAACAGAAGTATCTGTGTCTCTTTTTCTATGTACTCAATTCTACAGAAAATCATATATAAATTGCAATACTGTGAATAAAGTGATTTTACTTACTTACCGCATCAATATATTCCAACAAGTCCAAAGCTTTCTTGAAATCATACTCATTAGCTCTTCTGTTTTCTTCACAAATATATAGCTATGGCAAATAAAAATAAGGCACAGGATTATTTTAAGTAGTCATACAACCAAAACCAAAGAGTGTTATGAAGAAGTCACTATGGCTTTTAAGTGCATCACAGGCATTTTTAGAGTAGTGTCACATTTGGAAATTACACCTTACTTCACAGTAAACTGTCTTTTAAAATATGCTTATATTCAATCAATAAGTAATTTGTATAACCTGATATACAGACTTCCAAAATGTCTATACATTTATACTCTTACATTTAAGATACACATTCAGTACTGTTTTGAGTATACTCTTTGCTATAAGCTGCTGTTCCTGAACTTTTAAAGCTGGCTATAATGGCTTTGAAATGTTACTGTTTCAGATAGTTTTAAAACCTGAGACTATGATAAAGCATGTGATTGATCTAGTTTACTTAAAAGACATCATATACTAACATGTTACCAATAGTTATTTCTGGTTGGTTAGACCATAGCTGACTATACACTCATTTCTGTATTCTTCAAATTTCTTGTTCCCTTAAAATCAGAAAAATACTTGCCATATTAAAAATATCAAGTTTAATTTTCCTATATTTCTTCCAATAACTACTTACAACAAATTTCATTTCAAAATATCTTATAATACTTTAACAGCAGAGATAATACTTAAACCACTTCAGAAAAAAGCTACTTTTTTCATAGTCTAATAACAATGAAAAACCAATACATTGGCGCACCCTGGTGGAGCAACACCAGGTCAATCACCTCCAAAGGAGCAAGCCACATACCCCTGGGTTCGAGCCCCGGGTCCCGTCGGAAACAACCAGTGTGAACAACTAAATAAAAACAAAATAAAACGCTAACAGCAAAAACAATACATTGGGAGCACCCTGACGGAGTAGTGGTTAGGACAATTGCTTCCAAAGGATGCAGGCCACATACCCTTGGGTTCAAGTCCTGGGTCCTGGGGGAAACATCCAATGTAAACTAAATAAATATTAAAAAATTAAATTCTTTTAAAAAACCCAATATACTGGTGTGTCCTGGTGGCGTAGCAGACAAGGCCACTGGAAGCAGTCCACAAATATCTAGATGACCCAGATTCGAGACCAAGGGCTGGAGAAACAACCAAGTTGGAAAATGAAATAGAAAAAGCATTTCTTTATCCTCTCTCTTCTTGCCTGCCTGCTTGCCTATACATTTCCTGTAAACAAAACAAAACAAACAAAACAAAACAAACCTCATACATTACTCCCTTGTTTCTGAATATCCTTTTTCTCCATAATATTATTAACATCTCTGAAACTGGAATGTAGTATTATAATTGATGCTGATTCAGAGTAAAATTGGTACTTCTTTTCCATTTATCTCAAATTGGTGCTTTTGTATTCTTTGTGTAAGTACCCAGAAGTGGGATAAGTGGATCATATGGAATTTCTATTTTTAATTTATTGAGAAATCTCCAGACTACTTTCCATAGTCTGTAAATGAAAATTTACATTCTGAAAAGCGGTACAATTTTTTTTCCTTCCCCATCATCATTTCCATAAAATAATGGCGAGTCTCACAACAAAATTATCTTAAACATTTAAAATTAATAAATACGCTATATCGAAAAGGCTGATATTAAAGGAAATCTGTTACTAATAATGTCTAAGATACTGAAGTTTTTAATTCACTTGCTTTTTAATATAATTAGAGTACACTCTAACTGAGCTACATCATTACTATTAAATTTGAATATTTTTTCCAAAGGAAAAGAGACAAGCATTAAGTCTACAAGTATATAGAGCACAGAACCATCCCGTCCAGGCTGCAGCATCTGATTCAGCTGTGCCTTCAGAAACATGGTTATGGTTATGTTGCAGAGGAAAAGGGTGAGGATGGCACTTATTGACCATGTAAATCTAGTTCCTTAAACCACTTTTCTGACAGAAGAGCCTGAAATGTATCTTATGGCATGTATTTGCTTTACCCTAGAAAAGCAATTTCTTCCCATCACCTGGATAAGCATCTCTAAGCAGGTGTAGCTAAGTGGAGAGGCAGAGGCCATGCCACTGCCTTCTGCTAACGGGCAGCCTACTCCTAAGCAGCTTCCAACAACTTAATTCTGTAGGGTAGTTATCAGGAAAATAAGTGAAAAGATGACTCCTCTTAGAACTTATACTCCACGTCCCAAGAAACACAGAGGATGTTTTAAGACAAGAAATGGCACAAGGATTTGGAAAGCACATACACCGATGAGTTGCGATGTGGTCAATACTGGCATTGCGCTGAGACTCAGCTTTTTCTCTGCTAGCAGCTGTTCAGGTAGAGTCTCCTGGTGCAGCAGAAAGCGCTCCTGCTCAGCCATTTCTGGTTTTCAAAATGAGAGAGGGGGAGAACAGAGTAAACGTTCACTTTTGCTCTGTCATAAAACAAATTTGAATTTAAAATAAAAAAGGAACATCTCTAAAGGTAATCTCATTGCTATTCCATGATCTTAGAATGCTATTAATTCTGCTTATTCTTGACTCCTGATTAAGTGAAAACATATTCATGGTTTGATCTAAGTCATAAGAATATGACTTAGATGACATAAGAACAACAACCAGAAATAGGAGAGAAGAGTTAGGCAGACATGCACTACTGCCTGAAGGTGTAAAGCAGATGGCTATTTCATGAGATGTAAATCTGGAGTCTGTTAGTCCCATTTTACGCTAACACAGTAAGGTGCTTCTTCCTACCAGTTTCTGATACAATTTCGATCACTGAGGGAAATGATTTATTTAGAAGTCATCATGAATATATTACAGGAAGAACAAAACAGAAGAATATATACCAAGCCAAATATTCTATTAGTGAACAATGATGACCTCTACAGGATGAAAACTATGCAGGTGGCAATCCATTACTTCTCCATTTACCCAGAGAGTGTGCTGAATTGCAGGGAAAAGTTGTTGAGAATTGCTAGGTGGCATCAGAAACACTGCAGTTACAGCAAAATGGAGTGACCACAGCACAAACAGGCCCAAATACTGGCATCATTCCAGATCATCCCAATTTTATAAAAATTAAACAAAATATGCTTATGAGTTCCAACTGGAAATGACTTGGAAAATATACAAAACAGTAATAACAGTTATCTCAGTAGAATGTATTATGGACAACTTTTTTTTTTTTGCTGCAATATGTAAATTTCCATAAGGAACTATTTATAAAACCAGGAAGTTTTATAAAAGCCTTCTCTCTGTGATTACACTGTGATAACAGTATGTAGGAAAAGACCAAGACCTGAAAATATTCCCAATGCAATAAGAAAGCAAAACTAAGAAATAATCAAATATAAAATGATGGTCAGTGTTTTCAATGAGGTCTTTTTGGGGCTGGGGTAGGGGAGGTATGGGAAATAATAAAGACTTGCATCAAAATATTTTGCTTAACATGTCTTATTTCTGATGATTAGGCTTCCTCTTTCAGACTATCAACCAGCCTTGCAGAATACACACATATTTCTCCAGAACAACAGGTGTCCCTAGAGCTAAAAATAGATTTCCCAAACAGCGGAAGATAATTTTAGTAATAAAAGTTAAGTCCTAATCTTGTAATTTACTGAGTGTAAAAATACTAGGAACACATTATATCTCTCAACCTTACAACTACCCATTTCATAGATGAGGAAATTAAGGCTCAGGAGGGTAAATGAATTACACAAGGTCAGAGACAATTAAGTTGGAGGAAATATTTGAAATCAGATCTAATTTCTGTCCAGATTCTTTGCACTACACCCCATCCTCAGAGGGATAAAAACAACAGCAATATAAGATGAATCCAGACCACAGAGGTTGAACTATGTGACTAAGTTTAAGCCTTGTAACCATTTTTGGGGCGGGGGAGGTGGGAGGGAAGAAAAAGGAAAGGAAGGAAAGTAGGAAGGGAAATAAGGAAGAAGCATCTTCATTTGTGTGAAAACTGGACAAGGGTTTAGAACCTGGGTCCTTGGGCTTTACATGGTCTGCACACCAGCATCTCAGCTGCCTGAGCCACAAGGATACGCCTCATTACCAAATATTCTTATCTGCATATACTTTACCCCTGACTATGTAGCTGAGATTCCCCAGTTCCAATTTTTATTTTGAAAAAGTTTCAAACTACAGAAAATTTTGAAGACTGTAGATCTAGTAACCTGCTAGTTAACACTTTGCCACCTTTGCCCTATCTATGTATCTATCTATACATCTATGTCTCTCTCTCTCATCTGTATCTACCTTTATGCTTTTATCCCCTAAATCATGTGCAAGTTGCAGGTAACATGGCATTTCCTTCCTAAATGCTGCAGCACACATCTCCTAGCAGGAGCATTCAACTACCATTATCGGCCTAAAGAATTTAACATCAATGTAGTTTTATCAAATAGCATGTTCAAATTTTTCCAGTCATTCCCAAAATGTTTGTCACAGTTGTCTTTTTCGGGGGATGATACAGGATCTATTCAAGAATTTCACACTGGATTCCGTTGTCACATTTGTCCCTTAATTTAAATACTCTATTTCTTTCCCGTTTGCTTTGTTTTGGTCTCTCACATTGCTGAAAATTGGAAGTCTGAGTTGATTCAATCACAAAATGTCTCAAAATCCAGATACACCTAACTGTTCCCTTGTAATCTGAATCAGATTGAACATTTTTGGCACGAGTACAACACGGGTGATATAAGGTACTGTCACGTCACATCATTCCAGGAAGTCTGTAATGTGTGTTTGTCTCCCTGCTGCTGATGGCACCTGAGAGATCTGTGTGTAATGATACTCTGGAAAACATGAAAATATCCTCTCTCCCTCACAGCTAAACTCCATGGCTTCAGCACCCTTCAATGACCAATGATTCACCATGGTTGTAAAATGGTGACCTACTAAGTCAACCTAATTTCTATATTTATTAGCTGGCATTCTTTAGCCAAGAAGTTTTTCCCTTCTCCTTTTGAATAATTCCTGTGAATTCATGGATTTTTCTTTTTTAAACTGTGAAATAAAATCCTTTGCCCTTATTCAAGTAATTTGAAGCTGCTGGGGAGCCGCTGTCTTATTTGATATCTCTACATTAACTACGCTTTCTGGTCCAACAAGACTCCCCAGGATAATTTCTTCTATACGCCCTCATTTCCTTTTACTGACAACTGGCAGTTAGAAATCCAAGTATGGGACTAGGCATACTCAAGATACTATGTGTCACTGCTCTTAGGTACTTTCTGTGGACAATCATGAAACATTTTTTAAATAATCATGATTTAATCTGATATCTCCAAATCAAATACATTAATATAAAGTTCATTTTTCTATAATTCCCTTCACCTTGTTTCTCAAAAATTACAAGATGTTAAATAATTTTATATATCCATAATGTACATACAAAAGTTTCACAATTATGACACCAAAAAGTTTTGAATTTTGAAACCAATACCTGTAGAATTATCACTATTTAAGTCGAATAAAGGTCAAGATTTCTTTGCAGTTCTTTTGTTTTCAGAATGAGTCACTACGAATATAATTAGAACACCCTATTCAGATTTCTAAAATTTATTCTTTAGCAATTCTTATTTAAAACACAAATTACTTTTCTCTACAAAGAATCCCAAATATATAACTGAATAACCACCTAAGGAGATCAAATAGAAAGCATTCCTCTTAAACAGAGAGATGGACTCAATTTCTAATGGATCCCACTAAATGATAATAAGAACACATTATGAGTTCACTTATAGCGTAACAGATTTATAGTATGTCTTCTTATTCAGATTTCTTCTTTTACCTTCAATCTTTTCTTGCAATATATCCTCTGAAAAGTCTGAAGCTAATGCAGCCAATTTACTCAAGCCAAGAAGGGTTTTTTTCTTAGCAAAGTAACGAGTTTCCATATTTGCCAAACCTAGAAGTGTTGCATGAGCCTATAAAAAACAAAACGTGAAAACTGTAGTAGGAGCGTGGGTACTAGCTCAATCTGTGATAAAGGTTAGGTACATCTCAAACTTGGCTGTGTCCCCTTAAGCTATGTGAATAAGAAAATACTGATTACAAAAAAGGCCGGTTGTTAAAGATTAATAAAATTTTGTGCTTTACTGTAATAGTCAAATCATCACATGGGCTATATTTTTAATTGAGATTATTAGAAATAGTGGCAACAGCATTATAAAGAAATATTTTATTCAAATTATATGAGAAATACATTTTAAGTAGTCACTAAGTAAAAATTACTTTAACTAATTAAAACTAACTCAATAAGAAATTGTCTAAATCTGCTTCTATAACTGATTCCTCCTTACCTTTTCTAATTCTTGGCTGTTAATTTCGTGTAACCAGCTGAGATGTTCATGAGCTTGCAAAAAATTCGCCAACTGTCCATGATGGGAAATGGGCTGAGATAACAATTTGCCTCGCTTTCCTTTCTCCAGGTACCAACGGAAAAGAAAGTCTGAAAAATTCTACAAGTAGAACCAAGAATTCAATATTTAGCAATACATTAAAAAATACACTTCCAATAATAAAGTATTAAATTTCTTCCAAAAGCCTTATACCTCAGGGCAGAAATGTTGTTTCAAACACTAATTTCCTATACTGTAGGGTCCTTGAAAGTCATCTAATTAGATAAATGCAAACACTGATATTCAAAGAGGAACCTGCTCAAGATCAAACAGAATCTAGACATTATGTTGTCCAATATGATAGGATCTGGCCATACATAGTTGCTTAAACTTAACTAAAATTTAAGAAATTCAGTTCCTCAGCCACACGAGCTACATTTCAAGTACTTGATGGTCGTAGAGTCAGCAACTTCCATTCTGGACAGCACACTATTAGCAAGAGCTCCACTATCAAGGAAAATTCTACTGGACAGTCCCGAGACTATCGTTCCAGAAGGAAAGACTCTTAGGGGAAGAATTCTGTGTCTAGTGGTCGTATGGACTAGATAAACTACAATCTAAAGAGAGCCCAAATGCCACTCTGCTTTCCCCATAAGATGTTCACCAAATGCTGGGATGACACAGGAGGCATTGGGCAGGAAGACTAAAATATCTTGTTTAAGAGATAGTTCCCTAAAGGGGGAATTCAGCAATGAACACTAGTTTTTACCCACAAGACTTCTGAAGCCAGAAAAGAAATGAATTTAATAAAAGCTGCAACGAGTCACCTCTATTTTTAATGAACTGTGTAATCTGCCTGTCATCTGCTTCTGAGGGGGAAAAACAGCACATCGACTTACATCTTTATGGTTCTTTTATGCACAACATCCAAAATATAATTTTAAAAACTATTTGATAGGAGAAGCAGAAAAACATGACTATTAAAAGCAAGTAACAGAAGTAGACCCAGAATGCTGACCTTGGAGTTAGCACAAAAGAGCTTATAACTACTAAAAATATCAAAGAAAATATAAGAGGAGTGCCCTGGTGGATTAACAGTTTGGTTAGTCGTCTTTGGCCAGCAGAGTCCACATACATCCCAAGGGGCTAGGGTTAAGTCCCGAGACTGAGGGAAACCACCAAGAGGAACAACTAAAATAAAGTGCTTCTTCCTCTTTTCTCTTCCTTCTTGCCTGCCTCTGCTTGCCTTCATTTCTGCCTGCACCTTTCCTTTTAAAAAATAAAAGAAAAAATAATGCAAAACAGGGAAAAAGTAAAGAACTAGAATACCTAAAAAGAAAAAAAAAAAATCAGTGCATATACCAAAGTATTTATTTTTGCACAATTGTGAAATACTAGATAAGTCATGTCCAATAATCAAGTACTGAAGAAATAAATTACACTACATCTGTGAAATACCACACCACCATTAAAACCTTATGGAATATTTAACAATATGGACAAATATTTGTGACCTATTCAGCGAAACAAGCAGTTGACAAAACATGTTTACTTATAATATAGCATAAAAACACTAGAAGAATATAAATATTAAAAAGGATTTTCTTTGGGTGTTGGAATTACGAATGATTATTATCTTTTTTTGCCTACAGGGGTTTCCTGAATGTTATAAAATGTCACATTGAGTATGAAGAGAGTCAGTTTTTACATAGAGAATATGAATAAACTGGCTTTAAGAAGCAATGTAGGCCTGCCCTGGGGGAGCAGTGGTGGGTCAACTGCCTCTGAAGGAGCAAGTCATCTGGGTTCAAGTCCCAGGATGGGGAGGGGGAAGATAAACAATGTGAACAGCTAAATAAAGATGCTTCTTCTTCGTCTTAAAACAGAAGAGACAATTTAAATTCACTAGAGAATGTCATAATAGGAACTTTTCTTAAAAATAGGAAGCATGAAAAAAAACCAGGAAGCATGATGTCAAACAAGGTATCTAAGAATCTCAGGTGTATGAAAATCTGAGTTCTCTAAAAGCGACATCCTACACTCCCAAGATCTTCCACTCAAAATTCTAAAAGCATCATCAATATTCATATACCTAAGTACTATTAATAAGATTTAAAATATAAAAATAGAAAAAAAAATCTTTAATATATTTTTAAGGGTCAAAGAACCTTTCAGTAATATTTTTATATAAAGAGTATCTGCCAAACTACAAGGATACAGAGAAAAGGAAACCCTTTTACACTTGGTGGGGGCATAAACTGGTGCAACATTATGGAAAGCAATCTGCATATTCCTCAAAGAGTTGAGAACGGAAATTCCAAATGATTGCATTACTCCACTTATGGATATTTACACGTAAACATACAGAAACACTAGTGTGAAGATATACATGCACCCCCATGTTTATTGCAGCATTTATAATAACCAAGAAATGAAAACAACTTGTAGTGTCCATCACAGATGAATGGATAAAGATGTAGTATACAGAATGAACTACTACAGGATCTATGATCTGTCTCCAGCATTTGTTACCTGATCAGCAAACTGGGTCATGTAGCGCTGCAGTCTGGTCTGGTTGTCAGTCTGTTCACACATTTGTACTAAGATATCAAAGTCACAGTATTTTTCTGCTAAAGCAGCAGCCCATGGATACTGGCCTAGTGTGACTGGAAATGAGAACAAATTAAATAAAATTCTGTTAGCAAAGACTTAATATGTAATAAAAAAAAAATTTTGTCTTTATATACTAAAAATAATGAATGGAATGAAAGCCTTCCTGTTTACTGGAACTTAGTTTCATAACCCATATAAACCATGAAAGATGAAAATCCAGCCCCTTGACTCACCACTACCTACCCACCACTGCCTTTCCTTCACATACTAGCAAAACCAGCTTCTTCTCTTACTCCTGGCCTTGAATGTGTCCTTTGCTAAAGAGCCACACTATTCTGTTTTAACACCCTATATCATGCTCTACTGTGCAGTCTAGTTATTAGTGTATAGGTCTGAAATGATAAGCTATGATTGACAGCAGTCTCCAATATTAATTTATTCATATTTATTATTTTCAGCCCTGTCTATAGTAATGATACCTGGTTAGTAATAAAAATAAGATTGAATAAATTGAACACAGAAAGCTGTACGTATTTGCTTTTCTTGATCACAGTTGGGTTTGATGAACACACTGCATTAATGTTATGACTCCTTCTTCACCTGTTCTGCAAAATTAAAGACCCACAGCCCTTGTTATAAACCATACACTTACGAAGTGGAGATAAGAGATCTGATCTTCTCTGTAGGTATTCGATTTCCAGGTTCCTGTATCTTTCTTGATCCCTGGATCTGTCCAGAGACTTCAGCTGAGAGACGTAACCATCCAGGAAACAATCAATCAGCGCCACTAGCTGCTCTGTCAGGATGTTCCGGAGGCTGCTGGCTGCCTGCGGGTAAACCACATTCAGGAGCACCCTGTGCTGGCGCACTACTGCTGTTCGGACGCCAGCAGGACCACTCGTTGCTGTGAAGTCACACAAAACAATATGGTCTGTAAGGGTTTTATAATGGTTAGGGGAAAGACGAATTGCCTAAAAATTTTATCATCTTATTGCTGTTGGAAAAATAAATCAGATAGGGGTTCAGTTGATACCTCTCTATTCCCTGCTCAAACCTCATTTCTCTATGGAGACTTCTCAGTCAAGTCAGTTAAATATGATCCCCCCTTCTAAATTTCTTTACTGCTACTTCACTTACTTTTATGCTTTAATCAACATAAAATATAGTCAATACCTCCAGAACCAAGAACCTGCTTCTATGGCTATGTATTAAAAGCTACTAGATACATAATAAATATTGGTTAAATAAATTCAAAAGATCTATAAATTATTCTAAGGGAATAAAATGATTTTCATAAAAACTGCTCACTTTGGGGATGGTTCTAAAGACTGTCATTTTATTTACAAACCTGCATTAGGGAGACAATAAGCTTCCAAAAATGATGGATCATGAGAAACACACTTTGAATAATTGCTAATAAATCTGTGCTCAGTGGTTGCAATCTCACCTGTCCACGGAATATATTCAGGTTCTCTTCCTAGTGGTTCATCTCGTCTATACAAGGAATTTCTATTTTGTCGATAAGAACTAGCAGCCTGAAGCATCTCCTGGGGGGAAAAAAAATGAAATGTGTTATTACATGCAGAAATTAAAAAATCCCAGTATTTCTAAAAATAATCTGAAATACTCAAGTCTGTCAATATGAACAAATATTTAGTACATGTTTATAGAATTAGGTTTTCCCTCTTTTAGCTTTTGAAATGGTTTCACTCCATAATTTAACTTCAATTTTGGAAATGTATAGCAACCAAGTAGAAAACCATCACCGTAAAGTATATTACCTATATTAGATAAAATTAGGTAGAAGATTTAAATAATATAAGTAGTGAGTTTTTGAGTAATAATAAAATGAGTTAGACAGTTTCATTAATATCAATACATTTGCAATGATTACACATACACACGTACGCACGCCTGTGCACACATACACACGGACATGCTTCTCCAAATGAAAGCTTTATTCTCCCAAAGAGAACTTCGGGTTATAGAAACTTATGCATATGGCAAATGGTCAAAATGTTTGTTAATGGATGTATTTAAATGACTGAAATTTTTCTATTTTTTTGGAATTAACAAATGGCTAACACCTTATAAATTATGGTGATAGAGAAGAAATATGGAAACTCTCTCCTATCTGTATTCTGGGCTTATCTGCTGAAATCATCACCATATTTTTGTACCTTGAGAATATTGTTCACGTTGATCACCACCTCAGCCCATTCCACTGATTCCAATGGTACCTCCTTTAAGACTTGTTCCTCGTGATCCAGTAAACACTCAAAGATTGTATCTATCTGGGATACCTGAGGGAGAATAGAGAAATCAACTACTTAGGACAAAAATCATGGTGTCAATAACAATGACAACCACCAAGAATCTACTCACTGAACTTGTTAAGTAATATCCTTAACTCGCTGGACTGAAGAAAATAGTTAATGGTGAAAAATTAAAAAACCAGGAAAGGAATCTGTTAGCTTTAAAAGTAGAGTGCCCAAATAACGAAACCCTATTAATAAACAAATTCCTGACTATTACTAGGAAGATTTTCATCTAAATAACAAGTAACTGAAATATTTACTACAGCTATTAGTACTCAACACCACCTTTAAAAAGTACTTGGCTACAAATGACATCACAGTATAATTTAAGATCCCAATCTAATGAATTAAGGGATTAAAAATAATCACCCAAATTAATGAACTTGCCAATCTCTATCTTTGAGCAATTCTGTTTTTAGACATAAATATATAGAACAGCAGTCACTATATAAAAAAGTAACTAATACCTAGCTCCTGATTTCTCTTTTTCTCCTGGTCATTAACACATGAAGGTAATGCTGAAAAAATATTAAGTACTGAAACACTTATTTTCAGTTTCAGTCCATAGTCAAGATTTCCCCCTTTGTTTATTAAGTATTTACTTTGTATTCAGACATGGCATTGAGTACTTGAGATAAGAAAAACAGAAGTTAGACTTACTGGACCCAACACACACACACACACACACACACACACACACGCACGCCCACCCGCCCACTCCCAACCCACACCATTCTCTCTTGAAAATCTTGTTTTTCTTTTTGTATTTCTTTCCTTTCGTATTTCTAATGTTCGCCAAAGGCATCCTAACAGTCCTAACAAGAAATCTTTTGACACATTTAATTTTCAACGTTAAAGATTTTGTATGATGTTAATGTGAAAAAAGATAATAAAAGTATGTAAGAATATGAAAGGCAGAAAATAAATGCAAATAAAATGCCAAAAACACTTGGCTATACACCTTCATCATGTGAATTACATATTCAGTGATTTCAAATATTACTCATATGCTGGGACAACACAGGCTGTTCCTTCAAGTCATTGATGCTTTAATGAGTCCTAGGAGATCCTGGGCTCCTTGTCAGACAGGAGACAGGGGGCGCGAGTAAAAATGCACCCTCAAACAAATTCTGTATTATCTGACTTTCTATCACGACTGACAAATCAAAAACACCTCCCTATGTAGCCCACCAATCAGAGATTAGAATGGGTTAACTATGTCTTCTCTCAGGATGCTAATACCACTTAAAATGCTAATAAAAATGCCACTCCCGAGTGAATGAACAGGTAAAGGAAAAAAAAAATTGTATGTTGTGTGTGTATCTACTACTCATGCATTCCCTCTGTCCAGTGCTCTTTTTATAATGGTTATGCTACATGGGAAGATCTTTAGAGCTTTGTCCAAAGGAAGGTTTCTGGTTTTGGTTTTTAAAGGGAATGAAAGTAAGCAGGCAGACAGGCAGGAAGAAAGGAGGAAGAAGCATTTTTTTAAGTTTTATTTCCATATTTCAGTTGTTCACACCAGCTGTTTTCCTCAACAATCTGGGACTCAGACCCAGGGGTGTATGGCTTGTGTCCTTCAGAGGTGACTATTTAACCGCTGCACTTCCAGGGGATGTCCTAAAGGAAGTTTAAGACCAGTAGACATGACTTTAAAATAAAGGCATGAACATTACCATTTTCCATATGGAACATTTTTCTGAGGAATCAATCACATTTTTAGTTTTGTTCTATCATATTGAAAAGGTACTATTCACGAATTATGTATCCAACTGGTAATTTTCAGTTAAAACCGGAAAATGCACTCAGGCTGGATTAACTAGTATGCTTTACCCTTTGATCCAGATGCAGAAAAACCTGGGCTCCTGCTCAATTCTTTCAAATAATTTAAAAATAATTAAAAAAAAAAAATCTTTGCTTTACCATATAAAATTATTTATAAATAAAAATAGGACACAAAATTCCTAACAGCTTGATTAGCTACAACATGAAATTTGAAGTGAATTGCTTATTCTTTTATCCAGATTTCAAACATATTTCCTAAATTTATTTTTTTTTAATGAAAGGTGAGGCAGGAATGAAGGCAAGCAGCAGGCAGGCAGGAAGAGAGAGGAGGAAAAAGCATCTTTATTTTATTTGTATTTAGTTGTTCACACTGGATGCTTCTCCCCTAGGTCGGGGACTTAAAACCAGGGGGATGTGGCTTGCTCCTCTGGAGGTGACTGACCTAACCGCTGCTCCACCCGGGTACTCCAAAAAAACCTTTTTGTAAAAAGTGCTTTGCCTTACATTTCCTAGGGGGGAAAAATCCTAATGTATAAAAACAAACAAACAAAAATCTTCAAATAAAATATTTATGGACTCAAGAGACAACCTTAGCATAGCTGAGTGTTTCAGGTTACAGTACATCAAATTTCAAGGAAGAGACTTGTTGGCATAGACTGTTAGGTGCTAGATTACAGCCATAATGCTGGAGGAAGGAAATAAAATTAAAGGTACCAAAAAGAGTCAAAATTTCTCATAATGCAAAAAAATAAATCTAAATTTCACAGAGCTGGGGGAAGAGCTAGAATCATTTCTAAAATCAGGTAATTCCAACAAGGGAGAAGGGGTGGTCCTAGTTAAGTGGTAACTCCAGAAGTCACCCACTAGCTCACCTGCAGTAGTGTACTTAATATCAGCTCAGAACCAGGAGTTGTACTGCAGTGAAGACAATCAGCCTCTCTGAGTACCAACATCCTTAAAGGGAGTAGTGTCTCCCCTGCCACTTCACAGGGTTGTGACACGTAAGAGTTATGTACTCTTCATAAAATGCCAAACTGAACAGCTTTTTAAATCTTTTCTCCCTAAGTTTATAGCATTTTTTTTCCTCTTGAAATAAATCTGATTTTAAAACAAGGTATACAGAGGGACGCACAGAGGTGTACAGAAGAATTTAGTTAAGAGACTGTTTACAAAGGTGTGGGTAGGAGACCACCAAGGGATGATGCAGCACCCAAGGTCAGCAGCAGGGGGAACCACCATTAAGTCCAAGCCTGAATGGGGTGCCAGGAGGGAGTCATCACTTAAAATGCAGAGAGCAGCCAGAGAGGAGTCAGTCTGACTGAGGGCTGAATAAATTCTTGTGGAGGCGGGCAAGGACGGAGGCTGGGGGATAACCACTCCAACCTGTAACCTCCTGGGCATTCCTCGCCCTCGTCAAACTGAACAGGGAGCCAGAAGGTAGGGAAGCTCCTGGGGAAGCTGATGAAGAGTAGATCTGGAGAGGCAAGAGGAAAACATCCACCAAAATAAGAAGGATTTCTTCAACTCCACAAGTTCTGATTTACAGGCAAAGTGACGAATGATACTTTTGAGTAATGATTTATCCAGAAACTTTGGAGTCTAATTAAAAATGTCAACGAGACCTGTGCCCTCAGTCTTTTCCCTGCTTAGGGTGTGATCAGTAAGTGGCACATCTCTATGAAGCCACACTATGGGAAGAAAGAGGACTCAACTTACTTCTCTAAAAAAAATGTCTGCGGGGGTCAGGTTGGATGGGATTTCACAGTCTCTCCTATTTAAAGCAATCAGTATCGCTGTGTTCACCAGCTCCGGCAGCTGCGAATGGTGGTTCTTGAGAACAATGGCGGCTGACAACTTTTCAGCGTGCTCACAGAGGAACAGCCGAGTTGCCATTGGCATCCCTCTCACTGGAAAAGTGCCAAGACGTCCGAATAAGCCGACCTGGTGAAAAGATAAACACATTCTAAGAAAGCATTTACAGCAACATACAAAATCGTCATAATCCCACCAGTACACTGAGCGCAGGGCCTGCACTCCCCCAGAAAGTACTTCCAGTACTTTATCTCTTGGTGTTTTCAAAGACAAACAAAATTCAGCCAGGACCAGTAACACTTATAAAAATACAAACATCCTGTTCAAAGACAAGAGCCACTCGACAGTTTGTGCTCTTATTTATTTCTACGTACCTTACCTTTCAAATTATTATTTATGGTTATCAAAATGACAAAAACTGCTTTTTTAAAAAAATCTATATTCATTAACTGCCCTAGATTGTAGACCTTTAAGAACTATTAACTTGCAGCCTCCATCTTCAAGGACTGATTTCCAGAACCCTAAAGCCCCCAGGAAGCTGGGAGAGTACTGAACTGCTGATTCCCATGATTTGCTTGACACCCATTTCTAACTGTGTTTCTAGGTTCTAAGAATTTCCCTAAGTTTTTTCATGTGATAAAACATTAGAGTAAACTGAATTAAGAAGAAGCCAAGAGACAGACATAGACAATAGTCTCAAATGTTTTCATATAATCTGTTTTATTAATAAGGGAATTGACGTGTGTCACACACATTTATTTCAAATATAAAAACACAGAAAACAAAAATGAATGATCCAAATCTCTAGAGAACTCCTACTGATATATGCAATAAATGCACATGGGTTAGAAATTTTAGCAATACAAAAATGCAAAAAATCCCCAACCCATTCATCTCCCGAATGTAGTTGAGGTTAACTTCCCTTCGTATCTTAATGTCTTTATGGTATTTACATGCTAGGAGCTATCTTTCTAAAAACACAAGAGGAGGCATATTATATATTTGCTCTGTACTTCTTAGTTTTTCTCAACACATTTAGGAGCTAAGTGCTTTCAATAACTTTGAAATCTTTTGCTGAATCGAGCTGTCTTAGTTTATTCAACCTGTATACCTATTTACAAAATTATAGTGAACATAATGTTTCCTGATTGAACGCACTTTCTGGTGTCTTCGCAAGTAAGATAAGTGAGTTTTTAAGCGTGAACATCCTGACGGCCTGATCTGATCTGCCTTGGTGCTGCAGCGCCGCCAGTGAGGATACTGCATATTACCGTCTGAACACGAAATGCAGAGGGTCACATTAGCTCCCTGCTTCTGCTTCCCCAAACTCCATGTGAGGACACGAAGAGTCCCTCAACACCAGAGAACGAGAGACAGAGACACTGCCCTGGGGTACTGATGGCACCTCCTTTCAGATCATACCAGAATGAGGCCATGGCCTCGCTGGCACTGAATTTGAATTTGGCTTGAAAAGAACCTTATAGTCAGAATTCATTCTCTCTCTCTGTTTCTCAAAGTGAGGAAGAGAGGAAGGGAGGGAAGGAAGAAGCAATTATATTTTAATTCTGTCCTACCCAGGTTGAGAACGCAGGTCCTTCGGGTTTATTTGGTCCATACCTAGCCCTCTCAGTGGCCTGAGTGAGTCACAAGGGTATGCCCAGAATTATTTCTTTAATATAAAAATATGTGGTTATACGTTTTCCCTGTTAGTATAAATTCTTCTTAATTAGTGAAATCAGCACAAAAGATTAGAGGAAATATAAAGGCAGAGCCAGAATGGGATTTTCAGAGCTAGCTAGATTTGACCTTGCAATGGGCACTGCTATGCTCCACGACTCTCTGTGCTAATAAATTAGTGTGTCCACAGCATGACATATTAAGGTCGTGAACTCTTCCTATTCCAGTATACATATCCTTCTGCAATGTGACTTTGCCACTCCTCCAATCAAGAGGTAGAATCAATTTCTCAATCTCTTTCATCTGGGCTGGCTGGGTGACTTCTGCCCAATGTCACTTTGGTGGAAGTGACATTATGTGACATCTGAGCTAAAACCTCTTTCCTTGAAGCATGGCTTGGAGACCAGAGGAAGCCAGTCCAGTCTAAAAGGGGGTAAAAGACTAAGTGGAGAACACAGTGGCCCCAGCTGAGTCAGCAAGAACTGCCAGACAGGGACCTTCCAGCTTAGCAACATTTAGTTCAAGGGGTGGGACCAAGTGAAATCAACAGAGCCAGCTAACTCGCAGAAGTGTTTTAATTCACATTTTGGGGTGGTTTGTTATGTACTAACAGGTAACAAATACACTTGATTAAATAATCCAATAATTATACCAGAAGAAAATGTTGGATTTTTTTACGTAATAATGTGTATTATAGTCCACCTAAAATAATAAAAATAAAGACTTGATGAATGATTAGCGTCCTCCTGTCAAGAAAATAAAGAGTAGCTAGGAGCTGAATCACACATTAAAATTGAAGCAGAATGTGAGATTAGAACAACCAAGTCCATTTTTTGAATCTGTTAGAAATGCACTGTCCAAATAGGGAAGCCACAATCCATAGCAGTCATTTAAAGTTAATTGTAATTCATTTAAGAAAATGAAGCTCCTCGGTCGCAGCCCACCACACTTCAAGCGCTCAGCAGCACAGTGGCTACTGTACAGACACGGGACATGCCAGCACTACAGAAATTCTACTAGGCAGCACCAACTATCATTTCTTTAAATGAAGTCATTACTGATTTTGAGGAAAATAAGTAAAAACAGGATTAAATTCATTCATTTGAATGTATAATATGCCTGGGAGTCACTACTGATGGACATGGCAAAGATGGGTAATTTTGATTTTGTCTAGCAGCGAAAGCATTTTCTAATTTTAGGCTCAATATCAATGAAATACTCTTTAAAAAAAAGAAAAATACTTTAAATGAAGATTTGATTCTAATGGTACTTCAAAATTAAAAATCCATATATAAAAACTCATCATCACCTTAATATGCTCCACTGTCTTCCTAGCAATAATACAAACTCAACTCACGTAAGCCTAAGTTCTACATAAAAGCACACAGGAAATATGAATGAAAAGCAGGCTATCATAGGATGTTCCACAAAAAGCTGAAACAATATTTCTGCTGAAAGACACTTTTTCCTCTTTTTAATGCAGCTTTCATACTTGGAGTAATGAATGGGTCTCCACATAGATTGAAATTATTTATTTTTAAGCCAGCAAGGAAAAGAGAAAATAGCAGTCTTTTGTATCAAATGAAAACACCTCAGAATGAGAGAAAAGAATCTGCCACTGACTTGGAGCGAGTCGACTAAGGGCAGAGGAAAGTCTAGTGTCCTGGCAAGGTCTAGTATTCTCAGAACTGGGATACTCACTTGGTGAATAAAGTCCATAAGGAAAGAATGGGCCTTCATCTTGTCTTCTAGCTGATGAAGGATAATCAGTGACGTATTGCTGAACCCCGGAGCTTCTGTTGAAATACAGTAACACGTAAACATAACATACAAGTTTTACATTAATTACTGCTATTCTAATAGAAAGCTTTTAAAAAAACACTCTATTCTCTTATCTGCAGTTGTTTTCCAAGATGTCAGTTCATATTCAGTTACCTATAGTCAGTCTGAAAATACTACTACAATGAGATACATTTTTCAGTCCATGTAACTTTTATTACAGCTTATTATCACAATTGTTCTATTTTACTATTATTGTTGTTAATCTGCTACTGCACCAGTTTATAAAGTCAACTTTATCCTAGGCATGTATGTATACGTAAAAAACAGCATAAATAGGGTCTGTACTATTTGTGGTTTCAGGCAACCACTGGTCATCTCAGAACATATCCCCGCCAGACAGCTGACAGCTACTTCATACAAGGGGAAAGAGCCAACCTTTCAGTGCAATCAATCACAACGTTATCCAAGAGTTTAAAAAAATGAGAGAGAGAAATTTGGGAGATTTGATATAATTCACACTATTCAGATGCAAAATGTCATTAGTTGAATGATCTATCATGCTAAGCATAACAATTCAGAACAAATAGCCAAAGAAAGAAGAAAAAGCACTGATGTTTCTTCCTAAATCTCTAATGAGGCTTGGTCAACTTGCTAATAAGCAGGAAATCACAGAGAGAAATGGGTATTTGAGACAGTTCCTGGGTCCTTGGGAACTCCCAGAGTGCCCTTATGTTGTGGTGGAAATAAGTGTAAGAGGGAGTCACTGAAGGCAAGACGTGTGAGGCAGGAGGACATAACCCACCCATGGTGGCTTGTCAGGGAATGTATAATTCCCATTAGCCAAACACAGTCATTATAGCAAAACAGTCACTTAATTTGATGGCTAACATGGGCCTCCCTTGGCCACCAATTTCCTTTTAGAAATAAAATGCTGAGGAAAGTAAGTAGGGCTAGTTAAACTACTTTAGATTAACTAAATTAATAAGTAGGATTTGCCCTAATGTCCCCTCAGTTTCTATTCCATTATGCAGATGTATTCTGAGCCCTTTTCAAAATCTCCTACAAAAAAGTTCCCATTTTACAAATATCCGATTGTTTCAGAAACTCATAAATATATGTTGGGAAACACTTTAATAAAAGGACCAGAGTGTTTTTCTCAGAACAGATCATCTATATATTCGATGCTCTTACCCTCGGGGACAGACTCAGCCCATCGTGGGTCAGAGGCTGGGTAGTCATCCACTAGGTCCATACTGATTTGGGTAACAGCTTTGTCTAGTTCACGATCAGAATCCAAATCAGAGTGAGAAGAAAACAGCTCATCAACCATCACTTGAGCATGACCTAAATCTTTTCTAAAGTAAAATTGGAAAACAACAGTATTAAAGGAGACAAAACATTTTTCTTTTTTTTTTAAGGAAAGGTGAAAGCAAGAATAAAGGCAAGTAGGCAGGAAGAGAGGAAAAAGAAACATTTATATATTTAGTTGTTTATCTTGGTTGCTCCACCCAGACCTGGGTCCTTGGGATGCATGTGGACTATATTCAGTGGCCTTCTCTGCTAAGTCACTAGAGCGCAAAAGGAAAAACATTTTCAAAAGTCAACATGAAAAAGTTAATTGTGAAATCAAAGTGCCATTTTTTTAGTCCAAAATTAGTTATTTTAATAACAATTATTTAGAAAGGTGATAACTGTTATGCATTAATTTATTCAACACATATATGTTGAATACTTACAACATCTCAGGCACTAGAGAGGGGATGATAAAGAAGACACTACTGAGACTCACTAAGTAAAGTGTCCTGGGGAGTCAGACAGTTAAATAAGCAATTACAGCTACCCCCACACCTAGTGCGACAGAGCACACAGAGGAGAAACCAGTGTCATAAGAGGGGCAGAGGAAACTCCCTAGAGGAAGAAGTGCATGAATCTGCAGAGAACACAGGAGGGAGACACAATGGCACAGAGAGCACCTGCCACGTCTAGAAGCAAGTATGCCTGTACCTAAGGAGAGAACTGAGAGGATGAGATGACCCAGGGTAGACCTGTTAGAAACACTGCCAATTAACCGACAGGTGAGCCAGTAAAAGGAATTAGACTTTTCTAAATTGGTCAGGGAGATTAGAGGACTACCAGGGTGAAAATGAACCCAAGAGGCCGTCATGTCATGACGACATGAGATAAATTCAGAAGGGAAGAATGAAAAAATCAGAGCAGAAAATTCTTGTGAACCATGTTATGGAGTTGGAACTTAATCCTAAGGGAGTGAAAAGGCACTGAAAAGGAAGAATCATGACCTGTTCTATTTTCCCAAAAGATTATTTATAATATGGAGCTGGGATTGGATAGGGGATCCGTGAGGAGGAAGGAAAATCCAGTTGGGAAGTCATTCACTGCAGAAACCAGGTAAGAGAAAACTGGTCTCCACCAGCGTGGCGCATTAGAGAACGGCGACACATGGACGGGTGTGGGACGGGATGAGGCAATCTATCTTTGGTAACTGGTGGGATCTGATGTATAAGGATGGCTACCACATTTATGCTCTTAACAACTGAAGGGATGGAAATATTTGTCACTGAAACAGCAAACAGACTTTGGGGAAGACAAGTGCAGCTTTGGATATGTTGAAACTGAATGCCTAAGGAATAGTCTGCTATTTTTGATCTTTCTTTAAAGATGGTGCAGGGAGTAAAGAGTGAAAAATATACTGACAATAGTAAATGTAAACAAACTTTCAGGCAGTTTAGCTATAAACAGGAATGAACAGAAGTCAGTAGGTGGCTGGGTGTGGATCATGTAAAACCCATGATAGCTCAAAAGGGGACACAAAGTCAAAGACTGGTCTTTTAAAAAATAGGCAGATTAAGTAGATTAGCAGCTCAAGAAAGATCAGAGGCAGGAGAGGGATAACTGAAAGAAAATGGTCTCAAGGAAAGCAACAGAGAATGACATTCAAACAAAGACAGTGTCAACAGCTTTAGGAGAAACTATTATTTCGTAGGGAGAGAAAGAGGAAAAGCAGTCAGCATGCAGGTAAGTGTGTAGGCTTAAGTACAGAGCTGTTATCGGATGGTTTCCATTATCTCTGTGAAGCAGGCGGCCACCTCATCGCCGAGTGCGGGAGGGGAAGAGAAATAGAAAAATGGAGCAGGTTAGAAAAGGGTTGAAATTGTCTCCAGGTAGAACAGGAGCCAGAGCTGATGAACAAAACTCAGAACAACTGCCTAGAAGTGTTAAAGGTCAGGGTGAAGTTGAAAACCCAGCTAAGTTACAGGCTATGGGGATACAAAATTAACTATGGCACAAAAATCAGTAACTATTTTCATCAATGGAAACAGTTTCTCAGAATATAAATATTTTAAAGTGTACAATTAAATATATATATTGAATTACATAAAGTGAAAACCAAAATAATATAAAAATTAATTTCAAAGATACTGGTATAAAACAGTAACATGGACATGGCCTTAGCAAAAAAATAGGTAATACTTGAGATGCTACCTCCCAGTGCTGGCCCCCAGGAAGCATTCCACATTGTCTGAAGGTAATTTTTAAGTATCACAAGCTAGGGAGAAGAATGCTGCTGGCATCACGTGGGAAGAAGTCAGGGATGCTGGGACACATCCTATAACTCACATGACAGCCCCAAGACAAAAATTATATGGTTTCAAATGTGAAGTGACAAGGTTGAGAAATCCTGCTTGAAAGGTACCACAATTTCATCTGTGAAGAGTCTGCTTCTTTAAGACTACATGGTGGTACTACCCCAGAAACGATTTCCTGTTACTGTTACCCTCACAATATTTCTCTCTCTCTTTTTTTTTTTTTAAAGGAAAGGTGCAGGCAGGAATGAAGGCAAGCAGAGGTAGGTAGGAAGAGAGAGGAGAAAGGCACTGACTTTTATCTGATTTAGTTGTTCACATTGCTTGGCTACCCCTGCCCCAGGTAGCAAACCCAGATCCTTGGGATGTATGTGAACTGCACTCTTGGCCAAAGGCAGCTGATAAAATCGCTATTTTACCAGGATGTGCACCTATCTCAGTATTTCAATCATGCCAAAAATAAGTAAACTGAAGGTTTAGTTGTGCTAGCGACTCAATGACAATGCTTGGAAGGTTACTATACTCTCAAAACTGAGGGGCAGGGGTCCCTGTTTGTAAAACATTTAGAACTGATTGAAGCGTCCCATCCACCACCCCCACACCCCAATCCACGCCCTCAGAGAACCTCGGAATGTGACCTTATTTGGAAATCAAGTTTTTCAGTATGACCAGTTATGCTGAGTTTCAACTCACCCCAAATCTAATGACTGGTGTCATTATTAAACATACAGGAAAAAAGCCCTGTGACAATGAAGAAAATTGGAGTGATGCACTGATGGTCAAGCAACCACCAGACGATAAGAGAAATGCAAGAAAGCTCATTCCCAAAGCACTCAGGGGGAGCATGGTCCTGTGACACCTTGATGCTGGACTTCTGGCCTCCAGAACTGAGACAGAACTGATTTCTACTTTTTGAAGTCACCCAGCCTGTGGTAATTTGTCAGTTATCATAGGAAACAAATACAATGACTATGCTTCACTATCACGTACATTTTCAGGTACCATAAATCTGACAGAATTATTAAAGGATAAATGTATGCAAGATAAAATTATATCATTTTAGTCCAAGTTTTGGCAGTAAAACTGAACACCTGGTAACAGAACAAGATTAAAAGATTACTATTTAAAAAGAGAAGCCAAAAAAACTTGTCTAGTGGTGCCCTCTTCTGGACAAGAAATTAGCTAGTAGATCTTTATCCTGACACTGTTGAAACTGTTAAAAGCATTGCAGAACTCGGCTTACTGCTGTCCCCTCCGTGAAAGCGAGTCACTGCATCAGATACCACCCAACAGTGGGGTAATGGGATCATGTGCTCAGAACTGGGAAAAATGCAGGTAGCAAACTCTGAACATTTCTTCAAAACAAAGATAAACTACTGATCCTTCATGTATTCCAACTACCATCACACTCAGTATTTCACAAAGGAAGAAAAAAATTCCAGAAATGTTAAGTAATCTGTCCAAAGTCTCACAAACCTAGTTAGGGACAAGGCAAGGGTTGAATCAAACTTTCCTGGGTGTTTATTCATATATTAACTTACTACATCTTTTCAGAAAGATACTAGAACACATGATAGGCAGAATACGATTCCAGGACAAAGTGAAAATACTGAATTTGCCTTAAAACCAGAAGGTCTTCTATGCCCTGGTGGCTCAGCAGTGACTGGGTGTGGTTCCTGTAAAACCCAAGGATCAGGGTTCGAGACCTAAATGAGTAAATGTGCTCCTCCCTTCCTTTCTTCCTTCAAAAGTGCCTCTTCCTCCTCTCCCTTCCCTCCTTGCTTTAAAAAACAAAACAAAGTCCTAAGTCAACAAGTGTGACAGACTGAGTACACTACCCCCCTCCCAGTACACACACTCCCTGTGAGCACCCTCCCACTGCGGGCTCACCCCATGACTTGCTCTGAACAATGGGACACTGGCAAATATGACTCAAGTAGACCACTTTAGAGCACCTGTGCACTGAAGCTTATCAGGGGCTACTTCTGGAACCCTGCAACATGTAAATAAGGCTAGGGTAGGCTGCTGGATGAGGAAGACCACATGAAGCAGTGAGCTGAGCAACTGAAGCCCCCAAAATGTCACCAAGCCTAGCCAGGAAATCTGGCAGCTAACCACAGACAATAAGCAAGCCCAGATGGAACAGTAAAACGGCCAACTGAACCCAACCCCGAAGAGCCAGACTGTAGAAACACGAGCCATACTAAGCAAGTCACTAAGTTCTGTGGTCATTTTATAAACAGCAAAAGCCAATTAACCCGCTATGTCTAGTTCCTTTACTACACCCATGCTTTTCAGATGCAACTTATTTGCCTTAACATTTTACAGAAGAAAGATTTGCCAACTACCTTCTTTTAATGATACATTGTTTTCCATTAAGTGGAGAGCTTATGCTATATCATGTTATTTTCCTAGCTTAGCTGTGGCTACCAGGTTCAGAATAAATAACAGTTTGTAAAGTGATAAAGCTCAGAAAAACATTTTCTCCCTGATGGTGTCTTTCTTCCAACTTGTTCCTACTAGTCAACAAATAACCTGTGTCCTCTGACATAAAATAAACTATCATTTTAAAAACTTATTATACCTGCAGTATTGCAGAAAAGCAGCTTTTAGCAATTTGGTTTTATCTTCCTGGGCTATAGTTTCATTCTTTGTGGAGGTCTCAAAAATCATACTCTGTAAAATAAAATATAAATTAGAGGTAAAGATATCAGAGCAGTCTTAATTATTGGACTAAAAGCTGGACCCACCTATGAAACCACATACACACACACACATGCACACACACGCACGCACACACGCATACACATGCTTTTATCAAACTCTCTGCCAGCAGTATATACACTTAAAAGACAGTAAAACAAAATACACCAAATGATCAAAGTCCTCTAATGAAAGTAGATATAATTCTGAGATTCTGAGTAAAATTATTTGGGAATTTCATCATAACCTTCCTTTGATAACTTTGCTCTTATACAACTCATCACAATGTATATTAATTACTAAGTATTATATATGCTTTCAAGTTGAAAGGATTTAGAAGAATTTAAAAGAATTATAAAATGGAATACTATAAGTCAGTTCAGAACATAGAGCAGTAATACAAAAGGATAAGTTAAAAATGGTACTTTGTTGGAACTGTATCAGTCATTTTAATTTTGAATTATAGAAACTGTAATTCACATGCACTTCAAATGGAAACTACCCAAATATTACTGTCAGATTCCTATAAAATGATAAAAACCTTAGTGGAGAGGAAATATTTCATATTTCAAGATGACAGAAAAACAAACCAAAAACATCCTGATGATTTGGAATCTATCCCTCTCAAAAATCATCCCAGGTGAGCCCCAGGGGCCTATCAGTCTGGTGCACCTCAGAGAAGTCCCACAAACATCCCAAGGTCCAGGGTTCAAGACCTGGGTTCAGGGTGAACAGCAAATGCCAACAACTAAATGAAAAAATATATAAATAAAGCTCTTTCTCTTCTTCTCTCTTCCTTCTTTCCTGTTTGCCTACTCACCTCCATTCCTATCTGTACCTTTCCTTAAAAAAAAAAAAAAAAAAAAAAAATCCCACAATAACAAGAAAAATGAACATAAAAATACTCAAATACCTGTGATTCCAACTATAACCGAAGAATATGGAAATCGGGGAGAGGAATGACAAACGGCAGAGCAGAGAGGAGACAGCCCCTAGAGATCTAACTACAGAGAACACTGTACTGGTGCAGCACCTCTGTGGCTGAGGTGGCTAATGCAGCTCAAGGAGCTGAAGTGCAGGCCACGTACCCAGCCTATGGACCCAGGCTCAAGACTTGGGGCTGGGGGATTAGAAAAATAAATTAAAAATTAAAAAAGCCCAACCTTATATCGAAAGACATTTTACAGAGTTGCTAGAGGGTATGGGAAGACTAAATCAGATTATTTTTTAAAAATAAGCATATATAAAATATAAAGTCTGTCTGAATTTATATACTCCAAGAATCACACAAAGCTATATAATATAGGCAATGTGATCGATACATTACTTGACTGTCGGCAATACTCACATTGCCATTATAATGAAAAAAAATCCATTGCAATGAAAAAAGCAGAGGAAGGAGTACATACTCTAAATCTCATCTTCTATGATGGAAATCAACAGATGTCTAAAACTGATGAATTAGGAGGTTGCAATATGTACATATCATTAGAAATATGAAGAAAAATACCAGAGGAAACAGCTAAAAGGCTCTAATAGTTGCTTCTGGAAAAGAGGACAAAGGGGATGAGAGAGAAACTACTGTTTTCATTACAACTCCTTTAAACCTTTCTGACTTTAAAAAAAATCTCAGGGAAATACTCTGACAAAAATTTTAGAATCTACAGAATCATGTTACCTCATTACTTGGTCCAGCAACTGAAGATGCCAGGGAATCTTCAAGGTCTTCTGCTAATATGGACACATTCTCCCTTGAAGTGATAGACACCAATCCACTGTTTCTAGAAAAAAGAATAGCAACACCACCAAAGGAACCAGCTCCTAAAATACTGTCTCCTGAAAGAAAGAAAACCAGACACATACATTCATAACTTTAAAAAGCTTTCTAAAATCTACCATCTGAACCAGTAAATCATCTTGATATACAAAAAACATTTTTTCCTTTACAATATCACTCCTACTTCGAGCTCATCTTCTAAATCCTTTATTAAATGTCAAGAGCCTGTTACTATTTTAACAGGTTGTGTGCTGTGGCAGCTTTTGGAAAATAAAATCTAGCCTTGCAGAGAGTAACAAGAATTACCTATATGTCAACAAAGTACTCATTTAACAAAACCAAGAATAACAACTTTTTCAATCCAATAGAGGCCTCCTGCCCAATTCCATCTTTACTTATAGCCAATGGGAGAGAAAAGCATCTAAGCTGCTCGGGGTCTTAAGCACATCAACCCTGTCCAGCCAAGACTCTTGTGCTGGGACTGAAACACCGAGGTTGCATCCTGCTGCCTCACATAGATCCCGCCCTCTGCCCGACCCCTTTAGATACACACTGGGACCTGATCAGACTACCTGCTTGGCTGTTTTCTCTCCTGGCTGGATCCCCACAGCTTCCTTTCCCATTCTAACCCCCCTACTGAGTGTAGCACCTGGCATTCTTCTTTTACAGTCTAGACAAACTTATTTCGAGAATACCAAGTCTAACCAGGAATAAGTCATTGCTTCTCTTAGCATCAGTTATTCCTTCTTAGGTGTGACTTCGACTACTGCAGGTATGGTACCAAATGCCTCAAGTAATACTTAGAGCTATCATGCTTGAAGTAACACTTACGAGTACAAAATTCTTATGAATGGAGTTCACTGTTCATGTTTTCTAGAACTGCTACTGTACCTTGTGTATTGAAGGCAATTTTCTCCCCGGGAAGAGAAAACTTCCCCGTTCCTGTGGAGCACACATAGACAGCACCTTCAGTATACAGGTAGGCAGCTTGGTTTGAAAAGTTTGGGACCATCAACTGACACGTAATCAAAACTTCAGACTAAAAATTAAAGATTACATTTAATAAGTATTAAAACAAAAAACACATGTTTGTATGATTTTACAATTAAATTTTTGTATACCATCTCATACAAATAAATAGCACACTTTGTCCTAAAAACTACCCATGGAATGATTTCCAAAATATGGCATGCCCTGGTAGAGTAGCAGTTGAATCCACTGCCTCCGGCTGGACATAATCCACAAACATCCCAAGGACTTGGGTTTCTGTGCTGGAGCTGGGGAGAATAACCAAGATGAACAACTAAAAAATATAAGTAAAAATGCTTCTTCCTCTTTCTCCCTACCTACTTGCCCAACTCACCTTCATTCCTGCCTGCACCTTTTCTTAAAAAAAATTTCCAAAATATGATGGAATAAGTTTAGAAACATTCATCAGAGAACTTAGTTGGGTTGGTTGGTTGCAAATAATTATCAAATTTTGAAAACACTTCTGCGGTGGTAAAATATGAACTAGATGTCTATAACAAATGTGAAAAATTAAAGGGATCAACTTATATTTCTACTTTAAAATTGGCAAGTGCTTTATAAATGATTACTAAAAAACACTGATTCTTCACTGTTAAGCAAAAGAAAAATTAATTATTTTGCTCCTAGATAAAATCAGAAAAGCAAAAGCAGAAATAAGACTAATGAAATAAAACTAACAAACGCTAAAAAATTATATACTCCTTGTGATTAAAGAATTTTACACAAGCAAAACATAAAAAGTAGGATTCTATAATTTCATTTATTCTTAATTTGTATTCTTCATACCCTTTATAACACTGAAAAATTTTAATACTGAGCTTGCTTTCTTGCTTGATCAGAACACATAGTAAAGTTTATTTGTTTGAAATGAAAGAACAAATTGAGAAATTTTCCTACAGTATTCAGTTAAGTCATACTAAGAACAAAGGTCTACAGAATAAGATATTAGATAAGGTTGGCGGAAATGAATCGACAGCTCTCACTGATTTTCCTCAAGAACACTGTAGTTATTAAACAATGCACTTAGCTGCTATTAAAAAGTTTAAAATTAGAGATGTTGCCTTTTAACTATTTACATGAACTTATTTAAAGAGCACATAATGCTGTTGCCTACAGATAGACTCTAACTTTGAGTAAAAAGGGAATTTTTCTTTAATATACAGAATTCAAAACTAAAATCTAATTCCTATAGGTTTCTTCCTTATTTTTCACTCTAATTTATCAGGATTTTCTCTTTACTCAACCCTACAGAAAGAATTCATAGAACTAGAACAGATGAAACAAACTGACATCAATTGCTTCCATTCTCATTTCTCTTTAGCTAAACTTGAGTAGAGGAAAAGTCTGAGATGGAAAAAAAAAAGATATGATGTCTAAATACTAGCTATTTAAAAGTATTTCCAAGCCCTATCAATGAATTTCTCAGAAACTTGACTGTTAGAGAAGAAAACTTCTCAGTTATTGTTACTTTGCAATTTAACTTAAGAATCTTACCTGAAAAGGTGGATTATACTGAGTGACTTCTACAGTTACTGCATCTGACATTTGGTAGCCATTGTCTTCGACTGTAACTAGAGAGTAATACACGAGACACGGACTGTCTGCTGGGTGCCACGCTGCTGCCAAAATCAGGAGCCCATCACTAATCAATGAAAAAGAAACATCTACTACCTCTTGGGAAAAACAGCTGGGCAGTTTCTTACAAAGTTAAACATATAATTAATCATAGGCCAGCAATTCCACTCCTAGATATTTACCCAAAAGAAACAAAAACATATTTTCACACAAAAACCTGTGTGCAAATTATTTATATAGGTGTTATTTATAATTACCTAAAACTGGAAACAACCCAATATCCTTCAACTGCTAAAGAGAGAAAGCCTGGTCAATCTACACAATGGACTACTACTGCACAGTAAAAAGAAACTATTGAATGAATAGCAAAGGTGATGTTCTACGTGAAAGAAGTCAGACTCAAAAGGCTTTATATTGTATAATTCCATCTGTATGGTATTTTGAAAAACATAAGCTATAGAGAGAGAGAAAGTACATGACTAGTTGCCCAGGATTAGAAGCAGAGACAGGAGTAGATTACAAAGGGAAACGAGGGAATTTGGGGGGGGGGGGGGGGGGGGGGGGGGGGGGGGGGGGGGGGGGGGCGGGGGTATGGAATTGTCCTACATCTTAATGTGGTTGTCATTAAAGGGCTATTCATTTATTAAAACTCAGAATTACACACTAACAAGGTGAACTTTATTACATATGAAACATGCCTCAATAAATTTGAGTTAAAAAAAATGAACAAATTACCTAATTCAGGGATTGGCCAAGCACAGCCCTCAGGTTAAACTGCATCCAACCAAGTTTTGTAAGAGAAGTTTTACTGGCATGCAGCCATGCCCACTTTTTTGTATCGCATCTAATGATCCTTTCGTGCTATCACTAGTGGAATATTTTCATGAGCACTACATGGTCCCCGAAGCCTGAAACAGTTTTGGCCCCTTCACAGAAAAGTTTGTCAATCTCTGATCTAATCTGCTCTTTAAAGTTTACTTCTGTCCTGAAGCAAAACATGTGTCTGTAATTTTAACAATCAGTTCTATCAAGTACTACTAGATATGTGAAAACAAACCCTTTTCTGTCTTTGAAACACGTTTTATTGTTTCTTTTCTTTACATCACTATATGATTTTCAGGATAACAAATCTGTACCACAATATATATGCATATCATCTTTTTCTATAATAAAGTTTCTTTTTCCTCTTAATCTAGCAAAGTTGTGCACTCCAACAAAAAATTAAAGTCACTATTTTCAACCCTTGCAAAACATTTAGCAGCAGTATTAGAAATTTTCATTCAAGTCTACTGACAAGTAAAAATAAGAAATTGAGTTAAGTGACAAAATCACAGTCCATTTCATTTTAAACAATCCTAACATGGCTTTCCTTTTCCTTCTCCATTCTTCCTCAAAGTCCCCAACTGTTATCACTTGCACTTTGCCTCTTAAAAAGAATGCAAGATCTCTTAAATAAATGGCGCTGCCACGTGCAAAAGAATGAAAGTAGATCACAGAGTCTCAACGCCATTCACAAAAATTAACTCAAAAGGAATTAGAGACCTGGACATAAGACCGGAAACCATAAAATTATTTGAAAGCGACATAGAGAAGACTTTCCATGACATCAGCCTAAGAAAGCTCTTTGGGGGCTTAACTCCAGCATCAAGGGAAACAAAAATAAAAATAAACTATATTGAACCAAAAAGCTTCACAGAGAAAGAAATCATCACAGAAACAAAAAAAACAGCCTACTAACTAGGAGAAGGTATTTGCATTTCATATTTCTGACAAGGGCTTAATATCTAAAATATACAAAGAACACATAAAACTCCGTAACAGAAAAATCTCCCGAGAAGATGACAGCACAGACCCACAGCAGTGGGAAAGGCATCTCTTAGCAGTAAAGAAGCTCTTTTCTTCTAGTCTAACTAGAGCATACAACTAATATAAGGATACACAGATGAATGTTGAGAACTGCCTATATAAACAAGCTGCCTAAATAAACAAGTATTACTAGATAAAGAATACCAAGCCAGTTAGATGTCATAGTATAAGGTAAGCATTAGAAAGACTAGAAGTGCAGATAGCAAGATTACTGAATCATTTTATAATAAACATCTATTTATTTTTCCAAACTACTAACTATAGTTTATGACAAATTGCTTACCAGTTTTGTTTCAAATCCAAATACCGAATGTTAACTCCTTCTTTGATAGCTTCATAGTTACTTTCGGACCCCTATATAAAAATACCAATAACATAAGCTCCTTGATTATAGGAATCATTTTAGCTCTGTATTCCCTATACCTATATTAAAGTGCCTCATCCACAATACCTCAAACAGTTATTATATGCATTTTTTTAAATTAAAAACTGCATTACACTGAAAGGTGTTCTCATGAATAAAACAAAGCAAGAAACTAGCATTATCATATAACCATAAGAATGAATTAGAGATGAGTATTATTCTTCCTTACCCAAATAGCATCAGTAATGTTTTCCTTCAGGGCTTTATTTATATCCCAACTATGTGCTTGCTTTTCTGAAAAATCATCTAATTCCCATTTACTGATGCTTGAACTTGTCAGAGTATAAAAGCTTGATCTTTCTCTATCCCACAGGACACTTGAGAGCTGCATAGAGAAGAAAAAAGTGAATTTTACAGATGATCAAGTTCTGTGTTAATGAACTACTTTTTTAAATTTAAATTCTGCATGTTTTATGACTACGTGATTAGAAATTCTAACTGAACTCTTCATTTAGGTTGTAAGGAAGAAGTGATCCTGAAATAGACCTTTAAACAAGGTTGGATTTCCAAGGCTTGAAGGTAGAAGGCCCCTGAAGAGTAGAGTTGGGAGATGAGAAGTTAGTCTTCAGAAAGTATTCCTGTTACACTGGAATATAGATTAGAACTAGAGAAGCAGCAAAATAATAATATTAATAATAATAATAGTAATAATAATAAGGCTCAAATGAAAACAATCAGGGACACTTAACAGAGTCTTGAATGTAAGTTTGTAAATCTAGTAACAAAGCAAGATACTATCAATGTCTTTTGAACACAAGAGCTGTGTTACAGGAAAATGAATCCGGTGGGAGTGTGTGCAATTAGTTATACGTGGGGCATGATGCTTAGTCTTTTAATTATATACTTGCTTATAAAGTATAGATGTATATTTTAAGTTGGGTCTCAACCTTGTTTTAACCTTGTCTCCACTTCTCCTGAAACCATGACTGACCACTAACAAGAGGGTCAACAGTGAGTAAATGAGACATGAACACAAGGCTAAAGAGAGGGTTAATGTGAACTCATTTAATCATAATAAAAATGCTTTACTGAAAAGACCAAAGGTTCTACCCATGTATACGAGTGTTCCTATGGAGACAATACCAACTTCACAGAAAACTTCCCATTTATTACTTTCAATAAGCTTGTAAAACAAATTACCAACTTACTATGAGATCGCTACTAGGTGATAAAATTCCCAAAAGAGAAGAAACCCTCCGACCAATTCCTGAAAGCATGCCTTGCCCTGGAGGCAGGATATGCTGATGAATCTTCCCTAAGTTTCCAGGTATCAGTCGAATCAGCTGGCTTCTTGATGAGGACAAAATAAAACTTCCTCCCTGTGAACAAATATTGTGAGATTATGATATAGTTCAGTTAGGCACCTGAAACTAGATAAAGAAATTGAACATATTCTTCAATAGCGAGAAAAACCATCTGTACCTTAAAACAATGATGCAAGAAGTTATTTTGCTAAAATAATTTACCTATGATTCCATTCATCTAGTATTAATTCTACATAATTTATCACGGTTTTTTTTTTTAATTCTGATTTTTAGATTATACATTCACCACATTGTAGGTTCAATATTTATTTCTTTGGTAAACTTGTAGAGCACACATAAGCACATCTTTCTTACTGTCTAAGAAAGTTCTGTGTTTAAGATTTTTTAATGCCACTCTCATAAAATATTCTTGAAAGAAATGAATACCACTGGTTATTATCCAATACTGATACTTCAAGAGTCTTCTGAGAAGTGCTTCCCTTTGTCTAACTAAGTGCTAGACTCTTCCATTCTTTTTTCATCTCTTTTGATCCTCCCTGGCCTGTATGGCCTGTTCAAAAGTCCCTCATTTTTAGATATTAAATCTCACTAGCAAGTCAAAAAACAGCTTTCCAATGAATACAACCCATCATGTACCTGCACTGCTGTTAGGAAACTGCAAGCCTTATCACCTCCCAAATCTACAGATGTCTCTGCGTAGGTGTCGTCACCTGCAAGGCTCGGCCAATAGCGGATGGATCCGTCTCTGGTGGCAACCATGACAGCAACAGCCTTGAAACAAGATCACACCACTCAGCACTCACAGTAAACGGAGGACCCCAAATGGGGAGCCTGATGACACTGACATAAAGAAACCAGGGCAATTTACTATTTGATTAACAAGAAATCAGATAAAAATCTTTTTATATTTACAAAAATTACACAGTAAACTTTTTTCTTTTGTTGTATAATTCCTATAATTTTTTAAAATACAAAGAGCCTCATGTAACTACCACCATACAGAACAGTTCCATCAGTCCCCTAACTCCCCAGTGCTGTCCCTTTATAGTTATGTCCTCCCCATCTTAGTCCCCTGGCAACCACAGTTTCCATCATTTTAGTTTTGTCTGAGAATGTCAAATAAAATCACGAAGACTGTATCTTTCAACACTGACTGACCTCACTAGCATAATGCTTTTGAGCCATCCAGGTTGTTAACATTTGTCAATAATTCATTATTTTTCTTACTGCTGAGAAGTATTCCATTCTAGGGATAAACCAATTTGTTTATCATCCACTTGCTAAAAGGATAACTTTGGTTCTCACAAATAAAACTGCTATATTAATGATGCACTGGTTTTTGTGTGACCATTAGCTTTAGTTTCTTTAAGGCAAGAAGCCAGGAATGTAATTATTATATAGGATGTGCATTTTAATTTTATAAGGAAGTGGCTGAATCATTTTGTCTAATCAGCAATGTATGAGTTCCAGTTGCTCCACATCCTTGCCAGAACTTAGTGTCGGCCCTTTTCAGTTTAGCCATTTTGCGTACTGCTATCTCACTGGTGGTTTAACTTGTGTTTCCTTAATGGCTAATGATGTGAACACCTCTTCTGTGCTTGTGTGACATTCTCATAAAATCTTCGATAAAGTGTCTATTCAAGTCCTATACGTACTCTATTTAAACTGAGCTGTTTGTTTTCTGTTAAATTAAGCTCAGAGTTCTTTTTGATGTTCTGAATATAAGTTCTTTGTTGGATACAACAGGTTTTCAAATAATGTCTTTTCAATCCAAGGTTTTTCAAAACATTGATGAGAAAAAAATCCTGGTTGATACTGAACGAAACAATACTATCTGAGGATATGGTTTTGTTAAACCTTTGGTAATTCCCAAGGACTCTTCTAACCCCAGGTCATGATTATTTCCTCCTGTTTCCTTCTAAAATTTTATAGTTTTACATTTTACATTTGGATCTATGGCCTATTTTGAGTTACTTTGCATAATGCATACAATTTATGGGGAAAATTTTTTTAAAGGGAAGGTGCAGGCAGGTAAGTAGGCAGGCAGACAGGAAGAGAGGAGGAAGCAGCACTTTGTTTCATGTAGTTGTGCATTAGGGTTGTTCCCCCAGCCCTGGGACACAAACCCAGGGTTTTGGGATGAAGGTGCACTTCGCCCAACCCCAACTCCACCAGGGCATACTACGGAGAATTACTATTAGTATTTTTTTTTCCATAAGGTTGACTAATGGTTCCAATAGCAATTACTGAAAACACTATGCATGGAATTGCTGGCGCACCACTGTCACAGACCACAGAGCTACCTCTGTGTGGATCTTTAGCTGTCCTTCTATTTTGTTCCACTGCCCTGTATGTCCATCTCATTGCCACTGCAAGTCTCCTGATTACTACAGTTTTAAAATTGCATCTCAGAATCGAGTAAGATGATTCCTCCAACTTTATAATTCCTTTATTTGAGATAGCTGATTTCAGTCACTTACCTGAGCAGAATGTGCTTCACCTGAGATAGCAGAATATGAGAGAGCCACCAAGTCAGCACTCTGATGGGAATCACTAGGTGGCAGCTGAAGCTCCTTACAAACAGATAACTACAGAACAACAAATCCAAAAGAAACATATTTCAAATTCGATTCAATTTTTGTAACATGCCTCTCACTTCATTATTTCCTTTCTCTGCATATTTTAGATTCTCATTCATCACTGGAAATATTCTACAAATATTCTTTCTGCTCACGTTTTTTTGATGAGGCTTTCATCACAGCTTTCAGTAATTTTAAAATGAAATATTTTAAGACAGAAGGAAACTTTAAGTTCCACACTGGACCTTGAATACCAACTTAGCAAATCTCTTCCTCAACTAAAAGAAGCCTATTCAGAGAACTGCTTAGATCTCCTCTGGAAATTTTCCAGTTGAGTCTTGATTTTACTACAGAGTAAATATACCAAACTGTCCAGAAAAAAAACAAAAACAAAAACAAAAACACCTTTTTTTAAAAAGAGAGGGAGGAGAGGAAGAAGTATTTTTAATGAAGGAAGGAAGAGGAAGCAATTTTACTTTAATATATTTTGGTTGATTCCGCCCCCACAACCCCAGGTGGCAAATCCAGATCCTTGGGCTTTATGTGGTCTACACCCCAGCCACCAGCTTAGTACCTGAGCCACCAGGTTGCACCAAGAAAACACATCTTAGACTCAGTTGAATATCAGACTCCCTCTGCTAACTCACCACACCTCAGGACTTCGCCTTTACCTACTCTCCTAACTACAAATACTCTCTTCTAGGCAGCAACAGTGCAGAGACAAGCAGACATGAAGAGTTTAGGGGAGCAGGAATCCCAAGTTACAATGGAACTATAGTCCAGTGAGAAATAAGTGGTGTTTTAGTGTGCCTGATGTGGAACAGACAGAAAAAGGTTGCTGAGGATAAGTCACTAGCTAAACAAATGATGATTACTATGTGAGAAATTGACAACTGACAACTAAACTAATAATTATAAAAACTTATAGTTCCCCCAATTTATTAAGCATTATTTAGTAGATTCAGCAAGACATAGTCCTATCTTCTTAGAAATTAATAATCACAGTTCATTAGCTAATACAGAAGGCGTTTAGTCTTAGACATCACTAGTAGACTGATGAGCATGGCATTCTTTGAAAATTTCAATAGCTCCAATTAAAAAAACATAAATAACATGGATCTTGCTTAAAATTATCATTAAAGAGATGAAACTTTTTCTAATACACAAATGTATATACATGCTCAGCATTTCATGTGACAAAAAAAAACGCAAATCCTAGTATTTGAGTAGATTCACATTAGTGTCCTCCAACAACTTTAAAAATGTAGGATTAAAATGAAGAATCAACTCTATCTCCTTCTAGCTCTCAAAAGAGACATTACCTTAGAAATAGGGGACAGAGCAATCTTCCAAATAATGAGCTTCTCTTTGCAGACCAGACAAGCCCATCCACCTTCATCGATGTGAACAGTAAGCTGATCATCAACTAGAGGAAAAACGAGGTATATAATTGAAGTATGAATAAGAAAAAAATGTTAAAACTTCCTTATAGCAAAATTCTCTTTATTGCCACCTTCGCTGCCCAAAAAAAGTAATTAAAGCACACAAAAAATACTCTTAAATATTTAAGTATTTGCAAAATCCAAAACAAGAGAGCCATTCAACTTTGATAACTACTCTGGGAAATATATCTAAAGGCAAAAATTATGTTTTAGGCCTAGGTTTAATATTTTTTAATTTTTATGTTCCTTAGAAAACCATAATCTTCAAATAAGACCTCTTTGAAAGTAAGATAAATTTCTTCATTGTAAAGAGACATAAAGAGTCAAATTCTGTATTAAGAGACAATATTAAATTCATATATTGCTATCTTCAGTATTGGTAATGAATCTCTGCAAACATACTAACAATCATGGAAATTAAATTAATTTGGACTTTGCCTTTTGTTTAAAGGTGGGGGAGGGGCAAAATAAAAGGCATCAATGATGTACAAGCTAAATTATTAAATCATGTCTAGGCTAAGTGTGGGCTTTTTGCTGAGCTGGAATAACTGCTGGGTATTTTCTTTTCCTAAAAGAACTATAATAGCTCCAAATCCCATACTGGTGAACCCTTGAGGGCCATGAATTAATACAGAGTTCCTGGAAGGTTTCCACATGGGAAAGAGTTCTTCATTTTTACACATCTCTTTAATGTACACACCCCTGATTTGTGTATTGCTGGTTATTAACACAGTGTGAAGGCAGGAACCAGAGTATATTGCAGGAACCAGAGTATATTTTAAGAAGTTCAAATTTAATTTAAGCTGACATTTTTAGAGGAGAAAGAAACATATAATTTATATTACATATACTTAAAACAGGAGCAGAGGTTAGTGGAAGTTTAGCTGACGAAGACAACTCTACCTGAAGCTCCCAAGGACTTATAAACAAGATATGCAAGTTCAAGTTATGAGAAATGCTCCTTCTTCTAGAATAAAGTTCTTTAAAGTTTTTTCGCTATCATTCAATATGAAATACATTTTACAGCAGAATGAATTCACATACAATTTACATAAGCACAAGTTACTTAACATTATTACATGAGATGCACTTCGATAGTCTGCATTCTATTTCTTTTCTGAAAATGCTGGTCATGAACTACTAAACTGATGTCAAGCATTACCTACAGTTTGAAAAACAATGTTCCAGAAAGTCACAAAGATCTAGAATTGAATCCTTAATAAAAATGACTTGGGCAGATCACTGAGGAACCTTGCTCTTATAATCACCCAATCCCTCATTCTTAATGTCTTTCTGAGGCTTGTGCTGCATCTTCCAGACTTCAGAAAGATCTTTTAAAGACATACCACATTAAAAACACCACGAATAAGTGCATACAGCCTCTAGGACACTATACAGGATCCAGAAATGGAGGTAAGACTTGATTTCACTGCATTATTAAACCTAGTAACTGGGGCTCTAGCTTTAAGATTGTTGGGTTTTTTTTTCAGAAGTAAACTTCATATACTCAATTAACATTTGAAACTGAACTGAGTTTTGCCTATGTGGCACTTAATAACCATAAAGATTTAATTTGTGCTAAGATGAATGCATTCTCAAATATATTACCTCTCTTAATTATAGTGAAAAAACAAACAGATTAACCATTTCTCTTCAGGTAAAGATAGGCCAATGAAAGCACAACCCCAATCTCCATGCCAGACTTAGGCTTCATTTTGAGTCGTTAATAGAGGCAAATGAAAAATGACACCCACCTTCAGACAATGTTAGGGCTTCCATGACTTTCACAGGGAGAGAAGAGCCAAAGGTTTTCACATCATAGTTCAGAGACTCAGTTATAGAATGGTGTGGAAGTATTCGCGTAGGTGTTCCTCTAAAGAAAAAGATCCTATTAGTTCATCTGTAACTAAAATTTTCCATTATCCTAATTTTTATGTATGTATTTTCACAATGAAAAAAATCTTTAACAAATGAGATTTCAGTAAAAATTATATACATATATAAATATATATACACACACACATATATATATATGGCTTATGTATACTATGTAATTAAATATATTTTCCATATAAAAAGAAATGTCGGACAGGATTTAAGAGAACTTGGCTTCACACTCTTGTACTCTAGTAATCAGATGAACGCTCTAGTCATGTCAACTCTTTAAATTGCTTCCTGAGATGTGAAACAAGAAGGCTGAGTTTAATCAGTGTTTTTTAAATTGTGGGTCACTTTGAGGGCCTCAATCTATATTTCTGGGAAAAAAACAAACAAACAAAAAACCAACCCAGAAGTAAAAAAGTTTATCACACACTATAGTTAAAAAGCTTTATCTCTCCTTCTGTGTCTCAGGTGACTAGAGCAAAGGTTATGAAAACAATGGACCTGGGTTCAAGGGCTGGGGCTGGGGGTGAGGAAATACTTTTTTACAAACATTGGGTTAGATTATCTTTAAGCTATCATCAGCTCTAGAATTATAAGAATCTACCGGATCTGCACAATCAAGCAAAAAATTAAACAGGACTATGATCATCTGCTGTTATCTGGTCTTCAGTAGCAGATACAGCCGTCGAAATTACATTTCCTTCTCATCTTAACATTCAAAAATAATAGAAGTAACGAGTATAGAAGTTACTCATCTCTTACTCATGAAAGATTAAATGAGGAAATTGCACAAATAGTGGCAGAGAGCTTTGTTTTCTGACAGAGTATTGTAACAAAGTTTTTTCTTTAAATGATTTTAAGGTAAAAAGAGATGTTTAAAAAAATTAAAGTATGACTTTTATTGTGACTTTTCTCAAAAAGAGTGGAAAACACCAACAACTGTGATCACCACTTTGAAGATCATTTATCAAATTGTGAAAGTGTAGGATATTAGGTATTCTTTAAAAATAATTTCTGATGTGCCCTTGTGGCTCAGGTGTTAAGCTCATGCCTGGGGAGCAGTACAAGCAGTCCACATAAAGCCCAAGGATCCAGGGGTCAGAGTTTGGGACAGTGGGGCAGATGGCAGGGGCGGGTGGGTTATAACTTAAATGAAAAACTAAATAAATAAAATGCTGTTTGCTTCTCTCCATTCCTGCCTGTTGCCTGCCTGCCTTCCTCTTAAAAATTTTTTTATAAAAATAATTTCTCCATTTAAATATTGCAAACTTTTATAGATTTTTCACTATAAGACCCAATATTACTGCTTTCCTGAAGGGAAAAATTCCTTTTTTTAAAATTAAACAACAACAAAAAGAATTCCTCCCCCCCACAAAAAAAAAAAAAAAAAGGAAGAAAAGAAAATGAGTTAGTAGTTAACAACAACAAAAAGATAAAACTACAACATGATCCCACCCACAACCCCTCTTCCTTCTGGCAACCTCAGTCTTGCTGTCAAAATCCAAAGATTTTATCAGTTCATTTGCACAATTTCACTAAATATAGGTGAAGTCATCTAAGATTTGTCTTTCTCCTTATGACTTACCTCACCCTCAGCAAAATACCATGTTGTTGTGAATAAGATTTCACCTTTTCATGGCTAAGTAGTATTTTCCCCTGTGTATGTATATGTGTTTGTGTTGAACCCAAATACTCAAACCAGCTCTTCCTTATACATTCATCTCTCAGTGGCCTTTACACTGTTTTCATACCTTAGTATTAGGATACCATATCTTGGTATTAACTTTTCCAGTTAATATTTACATGGTCTTCAGAGAGATACCTAGAAGTAGGATTGCTGGATTGTATGACACTACTTTTACTTTTTTAAGAAATCTCTGCTTTCCAAGGGTTCCAACCCTCATCAACAACACTTGTTTCTTGAAATAGGTCATTCATTCTTACTGGTGTAAGAGCTCGTGGTTTTGATTTACATGGATATGTGATGAAGAACATTTTTCCTGTGCCTCTGGCCATCTGTATATCCTCTTTGGAAAGATAATATATTGAGATACTTTGTCCATTTTAAAATTGGTTTTGCTGTTCTTGGAGCTGTATGACTTCTTTATATCTCTTGTATATTACCCCCTTACCATGAGATATGACATGCCAAAATGAGGTATGATATGCGAACATCCAAGGTGGCTTTTTGTTCTGGTGATGGTTTCATTTGCTGTACAAACCTTTTTTAGTTTCAGCCCACCCCTGGTAGAACAGTGGTTATGTCAACTAGCTCCAAAGGAGCACAAGGCCACATACCTCTGGGTTCAAATTCTGGGCGGGGTACAGGGGCACAACTAGTGTGAACAGAAAATAAACATCAAAAAAGTTGCTTCTTCCTCCTCTCTCTTCCTGCCTGAACCTTTTCTTTAAAAATAAAATAAAAAGACCCTCTTTAGTTTAATATTATCCTGTTTATTTTTCTTGCTGTTGAGTCCTTGAAATTTCATTTGAATAGACAAATTCAAAGGAAACAACTCAGAAATATGTTACCATCTTCTAATTATGAAAGTGAGGATACCAAGAATGATTTTACTGGGGGTGTGGACTAATGCACCACACTTTTATTTGGTAACAAAACCACCATTCTTAATTCACTGCTTATGCCTTTTTCCAGATTAGTCTCGCTACGAAGTTAAATTCCGTACCTCATCGCCCTTTGTATGAGCAATAGGCAGACATTACTGGCAGTTAGTGTATTCAGCATTATATAATGATTTCCCAGGGTCGCAGACCCTCATTCCCTCCATCACTTTACATTTGCATCATGACATTTCATACTGACTCCTTTGTTCTTAGTGAGGCAGGTTCAGGTCGGATATTACTGCCATTTCACGGATGAAGACACAATCATGAGTGACTTACACCAGAGCACAAGGCTTATAAAAGGGGAGCAGGTAACCACGGATTCAAATTGTTTGTTCTTCACTTCTACAGAAAAGTAATTGCATGAAATGCGAAGATCCGATGGAGTAATCAAAGTGCGGCTAAAATAAACTCCCTTGGGAGTTGAAGGTCTATTTTTGCAGGACTCTGGCGTTGTCCATAGACGCCCCCAGTTCCGAGGGCTTCTGGAAATACTCCCCACCGAGCCCACCGACCCCGTCGAGGGCTGGACCCAACCAGGAGCGATCACTTACCGCGAGCTGAGCGAGCTACGCCGGCCGACCGGTGAGAAGAGCACCGGGGAGCCGACTGCAGAACCTAAGGACAGACCCTTCCGGCTGGCCGCTCGCGGTGTGGAGCCAGGCCCAACTCCGCTGAGCAGACCCCTTCGGGCCCCGGGCCCCGGGGTCCGCGGAGAGGGGACCGCCGGGAACATGACGGCAGGGAAGTCCACGGACTGTCGGCCTTAGGACCGAAACGCGCCCGCGCTAGGAGCTTAAACGCTCCAGAGGCGAGGAGGCGCGGGGTTATGACGCCAAATCTCAGCGCGGAGCCGCGGGGCGTGGCTGGGGCTTAGGGGCGGGACACTGTGAGACGTCATAGTGACGCGCCGCGCAGCGAATGGTGGTCCGGGTGAAGGGAGGCGCACAACAGTGACATGAAGCTGCGGCCCCCGCGAGCCTGGGGCGTGGTCGGGGCAGCGTGGCGAGAATTCGAAGCTTTCTGGAAAGTGAAACTGTGCAGCCAGGTTGCTCCCCCACCTCGGTGGGGAGGGCTGAGGCGGCGGCTTGGATGCAGCTTGAACGCAAAGCTTCTGTCACGCTGGTCTTTCCTGGGTTTCTTGGGAAATGAATCGTGTTCGTTCCCTGGGCCGACGGGAGACGAGAAAGGAGAGAGACCGTAAAGCTGAGGCTGTATTCACACGCGCCGTCTTAATTCGTTCTGTGTTGTCCTTTTCCCATTCTAATACAGTGGTACAGTGTAACCTGTGAATATCTCCATAGATTTGACATTTGCTCTGCTTCTGTCACAGTTCAGGTACTTACCCTGGGCAATGGTGATAAGCTCCTTGTAATTTGGTGGAGGACAGAGTGTGCTGAGGAATGGGGAACTTGCACATATGGGGAACCTACACAAATGAGTTTAATTTGTAAAACAAAGTTACCTCAAGTACTAATTAAAAAAGAAAGGTAAATATCCAACAGTAGAATTTTAGTATATTCACATTACAGACTAACTACTATATAGTTAAAAAGAATACATTGTGGATATGTGTAATGAATAAAGAGGTAAGCAGATGTTTTCTGTGGGGAAAAAACAGGTTGGTTAAAAACAGTATGTCTATTATAAGACCATTTTTGTCTTATTAAAAACACCTCACAACTTTCAACGTGTGAGATGTTTACTTTATAGATACTGCTGTCCTCCATAGAACCCTTTCAATTAAGACCAGACTTTGAATTATGTGGGATTAATCACTGCAGTTAACAACGGGAAAGTAGCCAGAATTATTTCCTGCAGATGTGGTAGAATTGTTAGAATTCCATTCTCAACCACACAGTAATTATGATATTATTAAAATGGAAAGGCAGAGAACAATGTAGAACTCTTCATGGAAATAATTCACGCTCAATCATTTTTCAAGACGTATCTAATTCTCATCTAATGACAGTGTACTTTTTAAGAAAACTAAATTTCAGTGAATTTAGAAGTCCTTTAAGCAGTGAAGGACACATTAACTTTCACTAATTCTCGAAGAAAAAGTCAGCAAGCTTTGTGTCAAGGGTCAGTGAGTAAGTCTCTGGCTTGCAGCCTGTATAGTCTTGCAACTGCACACTAATTGGTGGGTATTTTCCAATAAAACTCTATACAGGGATGTGGGAATTTGAATTTCACATAACTTTCATGTGTTATGAATTATTTTTCTTTGGATTTTTAGAACCATTTAAAACTGTAAAAAACCATCTTTTGCAGGCCATACGAAGGAGGCATCAGATGGCAGTTTGCTGACCCCTGTACTGGCAGCACCTAGCACAGGACTTGACCAAACAGAAGATGGTCTATAAACGTTTACTGAGTGAGTTAAATGAATGGCCATGATCAGGAGATCCCCACAATGCCTGCCTCAGATGTGAAGAAAAAAAGTAGAAAAACCACAAAGTATCATTTACAACATAGTTTCACATACTTCTTTCATTAGCACACTTAATGCTTTGTAATGTTTACATTTGTTTCCTAATAGCTTTAGCATTGTTACAGACTAAAAGGGATCTTCCAAAATGGAGGCCCCCTCCCCCCCTTTTTTAAAAATGTACTTACAAGGGTTTGGCCAATAATGGTTTACACTCATGACTTTCCTGGGAACTAGTTAGGTAGGTCCTAGGTCAGAGGAGAACTTGCGTATCAAGATGACCCATTAGAGTGGGCAATAGGAAGTTAAGCTCGTACTGTGAAATTTTATCTTCACATGCAGAATTTCAGGTGATTTAAATTTTCCTATTTTGCTTACTTGCTAAATTGCTTATGTGAATACAGATATCCTTCAGTGGCTCTCCATGTACGTAAGATGGAAGCTAAGGTTTTCAGCATAGTATGAATGCCACCCACAATCCGGTTCCTATCTTTTAATCTTATTAGAGCATCAATGCTGACTTCTCTTGCAAATTGCCTGTGCTTTTTTACCTGTGAAATGGGGATGAGAGATAAACTACAGGACTGTCAAAGTATCAAAATTATGTGTGACAGTGTTAGAAACACTATCTCTGTAATATTTAGCTATTTTTTGTATGTAATTTTATCCGCCCTTTTTTTTTTTTTTTTATAAGGAAAAGTACAGGCAGGAATGAAGGCTAGTAAGCAGGCAGGCAGGCAGGAAGAGAGAGGAGAGAGCAGCACTTTATTTTATTTAGTTGTTCATCTTCATTGTTTCCCTGGCCCCAGGTCTTGAACCAGGAACCTTGGGATGGATGTGGACAGTGCAAGGTTTAAATCAGGCACCAGGATACATCCCTACCTCTCCTTTTATATTAGAAGCTCTCTGAGGGCAGATGCTATGCCTTACTCATCTTCCATCAACTCATTAGCACATTCCTTGTCTATGGGGGGAAGGGAGGGATAATTATTTACTGTTCTGAAGCAAGTGAACAGAAAGTTAGTAAATAGCCAGAATGTTAACAGATAGCAAGCCGGTGAGCCATTAATCTTAGCTAAGGAGAAAAGGAATGGAACTTGTAATTACTAGTCACTTTTCTATATTTGTAGTATTAGTTTCTTCTTTATTCCTAATCTCCATAGACAAATTCTAGTAAGAAACTAAATGTGGTAAAAAGTTTTACAAGGAATGACAGACACTAATAAAGTTCGCTATAAATTTTAATCCATGATATAAAATGTTTAAAGACACAATTTCTTGTATTAGAAAATAAAACGATCCCATTCAATCTTGCAAATACTTCTGTGGCACAGAGATTTCGCTCAGATCCAACCTTGTCATTGTGTTTTGTTTGCTTTCAGAGAACCACACAGCATAGCAGACAGTATAAAGAATACAAGTAAAGCTTAATAAAATGATTGTCAGGGATATGCTGTTTACCCATTTGAAAATACTGAGTTAGTTTGATTCACTAATAAGTTCTCTTACGTAGAATGAAATCTAATACTTTATGTTTATCATAAAATAGTAGTTTATTTCTAATTTAATGAGAACCAATGAATATTTATTAGATGAGAAACTTCCACTTTAATCACATTAGCATAATACTTAGGCTCTGGCTTCATTAAGGTAGAAAAAAATACCTTTTCTTGAGGCAACAACAAATTAACAGCATTTATATGAAATGTGGCTAACCTAATGACTATCAGCATTGCTTAGGAATTCTGACACTTTTAGGTGAGCAAAATTTCAACCATAAAGAGGTTACTCATGTTTTCAGAAGAAATTTGATAAAGTTCTTAATGTTTCTCAATATTCTGAGGAATAGCAAGAATGTCTAAACTTTCTTCAGATGTTTTGAGATTGAACATTAGTTTTATTCAGTTTAGCTTCACTGAGTACAATTTCAAAAGAAATTTAAATAACTGAAAACAAACCACAAACTTTGGCTAGGATTTATAAATTTTTTAAATATAATTTTAAAAATACATGCCTCAGACAATATACATGTAAAATTCCTTTCTACATCTTTCTTGAGAATACCCTGCAGTTCATGCCTCGTGTCCCAAAGTACTCATTAAAACAAGTAAATGAATAATGAAGATGGGTGGGGTTCAAGGGATGGGGCTGCTTCCCTTTTTAGAACTTAATAGGTTCACATGTGACAAAAACACAATCCCATCCCAGGGGAATATACCTAAACTCTCACTCCTTTGAAGATACAGAAGATGGAGAATATCAAGTTTCCCTTCTTACCACGTGACATTAACTATTTCTGTATTTATATAGATTCATGTCATGAGCTTAACCAGGATAGAGTTTAGAAGGTTAGAATTTTATCCTCTATTATACTACCTAATAAAATCACACCCAAAGTCAGTAGGATACAACCAACAAAATTACACAGTGACTGGTAAACTGGCCTAAAATAATTAGGCTTTTATATATAATTGCCTTTAAAAAGTTGTCATTTGACAATAGCTTCAATCTATAACAGCAGATAAAAGAAACTGAGGTGTTGTGCCATATTAAGATAGTCCAAATGAAAAGTACAAAACCTGAAAAGAACTTCAGTGCTTCAGACACTTAGAAAGTTACAATTATTAAAACTCTGAATAAAAAGGTCTTGAGAACAAGTACATCTCAAAACAATATTTTACACACCCAAAAAAATATATTTCAAATAACTCGAAGTATGATTTACACATCCATAGAGTCTCTTAAGTTTTTTTCTTGCAATGCTGGTTTGCATTAAAGTCTCATTCAATTAACCAGTAATCGATTCTTTATGTGGAAATAAAACTTTGTTTGTTCATTAACTTTCTATATATTCCATCTGGTTTAGAAAGTAGTTCTTCATGTTTCCCACATTCAGTAATTTTTCTTTGGTCAAGAACAGCTACCATATTAGCATTCTTAATGGTAGACAGACGGTGGGCAATAATTAGCACTGTTCTTCCTTCCATTAGTCGATCTAGAGCTTCTTGTACAAGGTACTCATTTTCGGCATCCAGTGCACTAGACAGGAAAACCCATGGGAGAAAGCAAGGACATATGTCAGTGTGATGCATGCTGTCAACTCATGTATTTCCCATTAAATAGACAGTGGCTACTTGTTGGCAGTGAATTTTCACTATGATCAAAAACTGTAGCTTCTTGGGTGTCATACATACATTATATTATGAAATTACTATAAACAAGAAACTTGGAAGCCTTGATCTCCTGAGAACAGCTGTCACAGAAGAACAGCATTCTATTCAGTTGCCAATGAGAGCGTTAGGGATGCATCACAAAGGTGTTTGAATTGGAACTAGAACCCTCAACTCATGCCTCAGCCTGTCCTCTGTGTCCCAACTGTCATTATTGACTTGATTAAAGTGGCAAGGGGAGAGGGGAAGGCATTTTCAGTTGTCTCACTTTGAAGTACAGAATAAAATTAAGGTTTTGGTAAAGGAAGAATTAGCTTAATATAATTACACATAGTATTCAGGTATACTCACCTGGTTGCTTCATCTAGGAGAAGAATTTTAGGATTCTGAAGAAAGAAAAAGATTAAAGAGAAATCACATTTGTATTAGAAAAATGATGCTCAGTAAACTCTCAGTAATAAAAATAAATGAAGTTGATACATAATACAACATGGATAAATCTTGAAAACATTATGCTAAGGAGAGAAGCCAGATGCAAAATAACACATATTGTATGACTGTTTTTATGAAATAGCCAGAACAGACAAATCCAGAGGGACAGAAAGTAGACTTGTGGTCACCTGGGACTGGGGACAATGAGGAAATAGAGGAAGAATGTGTGTGAGTGCTAAAGGGTCTGAGATAAGCACATAAAACGAAGAGAGATGATTTTAAACCACCATCATAGTAATTACTGGACCAGATGTTGTTGATAGTATAATTTTATTCTAGTTTTGTCTAGTAATCTAGCCACAAGAAATGAAAACAACATATGTCCACACAGAAAATTGTATATCATCAATTCATAGTAACTCTATAACAATAACCCCGAACTGTAAACAACCAAAAAGTTCTTCAACCAGTGACTAAATAAACATAAAAGGTATATTCATACAAAGGAATATTATATACTACTTAGCAACAGAAAGGAATCAAACTCTGACATGGGTTACAACATGGAGGAACCTAAAAAGTAAAAGAGGCTAGATGCAAAAAGACCATAGCCTGTCTAATTCCATTAAGTGAAATGTCCAGAAAGGCAAAGCTAGACAGACAGAAATTAGACCAGTGGCAGCCTGGGAACTAGGGGTGGGACCCGGAAAAGAGTGCAAATGGCTACAGAGGATCTTCTCAGAGTGAAAGATGTTCAAAATTGGATTATGTGATGATCACATGACTCTAAATTTACTGAAAGGCACTAAGTATTTTTAAATCTGATGATTTATGTTATAAAATTAAGGTTCAATAGTTTTCTTTTAATCTATAAATTCGAGGATTGTCGTGATATAATAAAGGGGAGTGCTATAATTTCCTGAAATTTACAAAGTCTATGACTTTTAGCTAAAATGACTTTTCCTTCTCAGGAGTTTTGTATAACTATTTCAAATCTATACCATTCAAGTTAGCATCTTATTACGGATTATACAAATAAGCACACTTGTATTGTTTGGATATTTTGTTATGATCATTTTTTGCCAGCAGAATTGTGCTACTGACGGTAAGTCCATGTGTTAATTTTTCCTCCCTCTGACAAGCTTAGCACAGTACTGGGCTCCCAAAATACAAGGAACACTTTGGATAACATGCACTCACTTTCACCAGAACTGTCAACTATACCAACTTCTTCCCCTCCCCCCCCAACAAAAAAAGAGAAAGAAAAAGTAAATTACAAGGTCCCCAATTACAAACAGTAATAGACAAACAGCTAATCAACTCCAGGCTTACCTTTAGCAGAGCACGGGCAATGGCAATCCGCTGTTTCTGCCCCCCTGACAATGATAATATAGATACATTTTTCACTGAAAGCCTTAACACAGATTCTTGATAACAAACCTGTCTGATCAGCCATGTAGCAACTTCAAGCTAGCTTCCAGTCAGTCATAGCTGGTAGATGGAACAACATAATCCTATTTTTAAAATATATAGTCTCTTCATTAATCTCAAAATTAAATAAAAATTATTATAGCTAACAACTACTGAGGAATTCCTGTGTACCAGGCATTTTTAAAGTGTACTGCATGTATTATTATTTAAAAATTGTATGAAAAAGAGCTTAGATTCTCCTTTTAAAGATGATAAACTGAGGTACAAGATCACCTCTCCGAGATTTCACAGCTGCTAAGTGGCAGAACTAAGGTCTGAACCTGCAGGGCTATGTTGAACGCCTCCCTGATAGAATATGCGGCGTGGCAAGGAACCAGACTCCAGATATTGTACATGAGATGGATGGGAGCACAGCGCATGGGCAGGGCTGGGATTTGAAATTGTACTCTGGTACCTCAGAGCACTACTCTGAAACCACGCACCCTCACACTACTCTCTTCTCCCCACCCCTGGAACTGGCACACTCAGTCGTTTGCATCTATATGTGAAATGCGGAAACAGTAAGCCAATTATAATCCCACCCTTAAAAACTCAAATTCTACTAGAAGCAAGGGAACAAAGAAAAGGGGCGGAGGGTGGGAGTGGAGGAAATGTCGATAGGAGACAGGTAAGCAGAAAGCCTGTGCCGATGTTCCTTTCCACGTCTTTGTCTCCTTCCACCCTTTCTCCAGGGGACACTAAGTTACAATTGGTCAGGACCTCCTCCTCCCAACTGACCTCATTTTAGAAAACTCCATTCCATTTTTGCTGATGAAAAAAATTCCTTTCTATTAGCTGAACATACTTAGTAAGAATGGCTGGAGATTATAGACTAGTCCATCCAAAAAAAGCTTGTTGTTCACAACGGAGATGGGAGGTGCTGCTTACTGCTGTCCTCAACAGGCCACCCCATGCTCACGAGGGGAGCAGGAAGTCCTTTCCATGTGACCCCCTCTCCATATGTGTGACTGAGTCCTTTGAGGTGGTTGGTGGGTCGGTGGAGCAGCCAGGAGGGTTCTGATCACCTCGGAGACATCCCCAGCGCCAGTTAGCGCACTGGGAATCCATTGCTAGATGCCTTTTCTCCCTCCCAGAGAGCAAGGGTGAACTAAATCTTTAGTTCTTTCCCTGTGAAATGCAGCTTGAGAATCTTGGAGAGGACATGAGACATCTCCAAGGGAAGACGACACGCTCTCGGGACTGAGTGTGGGTGGTTTCCAATCCTGTGCCGCAATAATTTCACCACAAGCAGCTTGGCTGCTGTCCTGCCCCAGGGCACGTTTCAGACATGCGGCAGCAGTTCACTTCTACACAAACTCTGATTCTACTCCTGGAACTCCCCAAATCCATTGAAAACATCTTTTATCTTCTGACTATGGCTTTAAAAAAGTCACACATAATGAATTAAAACATTTTTATGTGAAGTTTTCTTTGGTCTAATTTCAAGCACAGTTTTGAGTTGCAAAGAACTATGGCTCTGTTCCAACCTGGCGGCCTTCACTCTGACACAGCTATCTGTGCTCTGCTCAGACACGGCCGGTGACAGAGAGCTCACAATCATGGAAGGAAGCATGTTGCGGTATTTGTAATGGAAAAACATCTGTTTCTAATGCAAAACTTACTTCTTTTTAAGTTCTACTCACTGGTCCCCCTTCTATACTCTAAAGCAATAGAAGTTTTCATTCTCTTTCTCTGTCTCTCTCTCTCTCCTGAAAATATGGACTCATAATGCAACAGGATACATAGAAGCAGGCACCATCAGATGGCACTCACAGCGCCGAGTCTCCCACGCCTAGTCAGGGTGAGGCGCACTATGTCTGGAGTCGGACCTGGAGTGGGCCTTTTGGTGCCTGGCCCTCAAGCTAAGAATAGTTTTTACATTTTAAAAGGGTTGTTAAACAAATATCAAAGAAAAAAATATGTTACAGAGACCGCATGTGGCCCATAAAATCTCAGATATTTGCTTTCTGGTCCTTTATAGAAAAAAGCTTGTCAACCTCTGGTCTAACTGGTCACATATAGGCTGGAGCATAAAGAACTTTTCAGGTTCTGTTCTGTTCCTGATTCCCAGTTTCTGCCTCCCTGGGCAAATCATCCTGCTCCTCATAGCTGTCTCATTTTCTACAATTTTCAGGGCTCCTGAGTTGCAAAATGCACCTTCCTCGGATGAGAAAACGAAGTTGCTGTGGCTGAGATCTACCCACAGGACACTCACTGGGAACTTGGGAACTTCTGGGGAGAAAGTGAAGGAAGCTGGGAGCTGTGATTTAGATTTGAGAAAGTGGAAAGGCTAATTTCATCAACTCTAAGGACAAAAGCCTCTTTAGAAATACGAAGTGTTTGAAAAGCTTTTGCTACAAAGCAGTAACACAAAGGTACCTGAAAGGAGAACGCCCTTTTCTCCAACCACAGTGTTGAGTCCTTGAGGAAAATTCCGGATGAAAGCCGCCGCATTGGCTATCTCGGCCACTTTCTCTATCTGCTCGGCAGTCACCGAGGAAGGGTCTTCTGCACCATAAGCAATGTTCTCAGCGATTGAACACGAAAACAAAATTGGTTCCTACAAATTGGAAATCAAACATGGAAAAGTTTAATACAGATTTCAAATATGTCTAGCAAATGTAGTGGGGCCTCATATAGTGCCTACATCTAAGATGCTTTTAAATCAATCCCTAAGAATATTACTATTTTCTTGTTCTACTTCCTCAGTCTCCATAAATTCACCTAGCAGGCTTTTACAAAATTCATGTTTTGCCACAAACAGGATTAATTTTTATCATCTCAACTCCCACCAATTGTGGGCAATGAGACCCTGCACGCTGTGGTTGTAGGCACTTCAGAAATGCGAGCTTTCCTGCCTTGGGACTGTGAGGCACCGGACGTTCCCAAACTGTCTGAAACCTTCCACTGAGGACAAAGGGAGAATCCATCTCTATCCATTATTTTTTTGAAAGACACAGAAACCAGATGAGAACTTGACATTCTGACAGAACTCAGTGGAATAATCCTAAAAAGCAAATATATTTCCAGCTTCCTCTCCCCACCTCTGAGCACTACACACTGCTGACATCCTGACATGACTGAGCAACCCCCATGCGCCCCATCTGCTCCCGTGGAGTGGGGGTGAGCATGAGGTCTGAGGGGACGCTCGTTAGAGGGAAATGGGGGAGGCTCAGGCCTGACCACTGTGCACCAAGTCTGGTAATAAAAACAAACAGCTGTATTAACATTTCCCTGCAGCAAATGTTCTTATGAAACCAGTCTCATCAAAGCGACCATGTTACATTAACATTCTGTCTTGCAATGTGCAACCTTTTTGCAAAGAGACCCTGGTTCTTGTCTGCTTGCTTATCCCTGCAAAACAATAGGCTACGTTATAGTGAGAATGAGAATTATGGAAGAGTCAGTAGATGCTAAAAAGTTGTATCATTTTCTCCCCCATTCTTTAACCTATCAATATTACCAAGTAATGCCAGTTCTAGTTTTTGATAAAAAGTGTTTTAGGTATTCAAGAAACACTACTATTCAAAAACACAAATAACCTGCCATGTGGGACTAGTTCAATGTATCTGGGAAACTTCTGTTCCTTCTTTTGAGAGGCTTAAGGCCAAGAAAAAAATAAATGGCAAAAGCAATTTTAAAAGGAAGTACAATAAAAAAAGAACCATTTCCTCCTACCTGACTCACTGTCCCGATCTTGGATCTCAGCCAGGCTGGGTTTAGCTGACGGATATCATGGCCATCAAGACTGACAGTTCCTTGTAGAAAGGAAAGGAAGAAGCTGTTGAGCATCATGGGGTCAATGACTAATGTAAACACAGAAAGGATCTGGTAGGAAAATTCCACACTCAGAATCTCCAAGCAGAATCTAATGTCAACATGTTTCATGGAATTTCCACCTCTACTCTCCCCCTGCGGTGGTTAGGTAACAAGTCCATCTGGTTCATCCATCCAGGCTACCTCTGCCCAGAGGTTGCTGGGAGCTTCCCAGACTCCCTGGAGCGACCCAGGACTTCACGTTAAGATAAACCTGTGCCTCTGACCAGGAATGGCTTGGTTTAGCAACATTAAAATTCCAACTCCCAACCCACGGCCCCACCACACTACACCTGGTGATACTCCAGTTGTCTCTAACTCAGTTCTAAAACATTAGTCTAAGTCTAGCTGTAGTGTCTACTTCTGCCATCTTCAAAGTATATCACTCCAATCTATGCTTGTCGTACGGCTTTCTTGCCAGTCTCACTTTTACAAAGGCACTTGTAATATTGTTTGGGGACCACTCAGGTAACCCAGGACAATCTGTCCACTTCAAGTTCCTTAATTCAGTCACCTCTGTAAAGAGCTGTTTGCCGCATCAGGTAGTATTTACAAATTCCAGGGACTAGGGTGTGGGGATTTTAAGGGACATTATTCCGCCTCTTCAGCTTCCCTCGTTTGAATCACTTAATTCATTTTTTCTGGAATTGCTCTCAAACTACTTAAACGCTAATCCTAGAGTCAGCCCCTGATACTACGGTAACTACGGTAACTACTATATGTGACACATTACAAAGCCTCTCCTCCTGGATTCTAACAATAAAATACCTGCCAGTAACATTTTCTTGAAAAATAAATACACCTGTACAGTTTTGATTCATGAGTTACGTGGGAGAGGGGCAAGCTGTTAAGGTGCCCACTTGTTGACACATCTATGGGCACAGGTGGCACACTTCTGACTACCAACACCTGTGACAGTGGCGACCAGCTTCTGCAGCTTCCTGACCATGTCAGCATCAGCAATCCCTTGATGGCCTGGGTCTCCAATGAAGTTCTGGGAAGTGTTCTCAAAGTTCAACCCTGCCAAAGACTTTAGAGCCCTTAAAGCTCCTTAAATATCTCTTCTGCTTAAACTTAGTTGGGGGAAAATCTGGTACTGGCATGTAAGAATCTGACTGACACCATGCAGAGATTTTAGATAATCAGATGTAACTGTGACCTTTGCTAACAGAATTAATTCTGCATAGCAAGGGAACTCCATAATGCTTGGTGATGATGGTGAGTCACCAACAGAAGATATGCCACTGCATCTTAGTTAATGGTGTGGGATAAGCCCGCTAGTTGTAAATTTTCATGAACTGGCAAACACCTGGAGCCTGTGACTTAAAAGTACAAGTGCTCCATAAGCTACAGGAGGCAGGCATGTGATTGCAGTTTCTTTTCTCCTTGACTTATTCACGATGACGAAGAAACTGGAGACTCAATATTTTGATTTGATTTGCATTCACCTAACTAGGATTTTTTGAAACTCAATTTGATAGCAGAGGGATTGAAGCAAGACAGTGATTCTAGAGGCAAACAATGTAGCGACACTCATTTTAATATAGTTGGTGATTCTATGAGTCAGATCTGCAAGTCAAATAATTACCTAGCACATAACGAGCTCTCTCACTGTTTTAACGAAAAATACAGCTACAAAGACTACAAGACATGTTTTTGAAGTCTGATTTGATTTTTACTAAGTTGTTTACTGTTACTGCTCAGAAGTAGCAATAGTTTTTCAATCCCAAATGAAATCAGTAGCTATAGAATAGCTACTCCAGAGTCTGATATAAAAATGTAAACTTCGCAACTATGTGTGCTGATGGATATTCATTAGATATATTGTAGTGGGAGTTAGGCTGTGACTCTGAAACTACAGTGTTAGATATCAATTATAAATCAGCAATAAAAAGGATATAAATAAGTAAAATAATGTGTTCTTTGCTCTCAAAGATGCTATAGTCCACTTAAAAATAAAGTAAAACTCAGAATGAGAAAAATCCATTAAGAAAATCTGTATGACCTGAAATAGTTTCAATGCAACGGTCACATAGAAGTGAATCCTGACGGCCGAATTACCCAAATTACTGCAGAGTTGTCTGCGGGAGCTCCAGGTGGGGTGGCGGCGCTGCACAGGGCCGGCTGCTGGCACACTGGCACTTACCCTGTGGAGCCCAGCGGCACACCACGTACCTTCTGGTAGCTGCTGAGCAGCTTGTCAGGGAGGGGTGGTAGAAGAGGGGTGAGGTAGCGGCCAGGAGACGCCTGTGCTGGCGATGAGGAGGTGGGATTCAGGAAGCCACTCTGGACTGGAAAATACCTGACAGGCCTCCTGCAGGAGATGTCAGATCCCGAAAAGTGACACCTTTGTTTAAGGGATTGCTTTCCTGGGAACAAACGCTCAGGCACTGAGAACTCTCACAGACAAGGTCTGCATAAAGTAGCCTCTCCCGGTGGGGCCCAGGAGGGAAGGGGTAGGAGAGCTCCACCCTTTGTAGCACGGGACCCACTCACCAGAAACAGGGTCGTACAACCTCAGCAGGAGGGAAACCACTGTTGATTTGCCAGAACCACTTGGACCCACCAGCGCTGTGACGGATCCTGATGGGATAGACAGGCTGAAATCCTGGAATATGGGCACCTCTGGGCGAGCTGGATAGGCAAAATGTACGTTCTGAAACTCCAGAGCACCGTGGAAGCTTTTCTCGTTTAAAATGACCCCCTCTGAAACACAAGTGGAACACCAGTGACTTAATGCAGACATGACATTCATAGCTGCACCAGTTCTCCCACTTGTCTGACCAGACGAAGCCCGATCACAGCCCGTCCTGGAGCCTAGGCTCTTGTTCAGGAACAGGCCTCCCTTGAATGCTCTGCACCCACCATGCACAAGGCACAGTCTCTACATCTGACCTCACAGCCTGAGAGGCAGAACTTACTGTCCCAATTCTACTGACATGACTCTGAGGCTTTAGGACCACACTTTGCAAAGAGTGGAATTAGAGTCCATCCTTAGGGCAGTCCGCTTCAAACCCCGTAGCCCTCTCCCTGTGCCACTGCATCTTGGTTGCCTAAGTCCGGGGCTCGCCTCAGCTACCCCCACATGAATGCTTTGAGAAAACGAGGATTAAACAGGTGGGTGTGCACAACAGCCTCAGAGTTACAGGGGTCAGAGGTCTGTTCTGTCCTGGTTTTACCTTGCTTGGGAGAGGTTGCCCAATCTCTTGGAACTGGGCTGTCAAATCACATCATTTCATACCCAGCACATTGGAGAGTTCTCACTTATTGACCTGGGGCTGCCCACCAGTGTCCAGGGCATCAATGAGTACTTAGGAGTGGTGACTGCTCAGAGCCACTTCGCCTGTGTCCTTGCTGGTTAGCTCTGGCCACACGGCTCTCCCAAGTACTGGCTTCCAGGGGAGTGAGCAGTTGAAATGAGATGGCGCTAACCAATTAGTGCCAGCACCCCCAAAGCCAAGAAACGGGAGGCTTTCATATGTGCCATTCCTCTTCCTTTCTTCCTATTCTTGTCACAAACATCAAAATCACTACAAAAGACAAATCTGGTGGATTGGTGGGGCCCTTGCTGTTTGAACCCCTGGCCTGCACTTGCTTCTGTCTTGTCCCTAGTAACGAAGCACCTGCAGGGAGGTAAATAGTGGGAACATTTGCAGGGGCAGTCTTGGGCTCCGCAGCAGTATGCTGGCAGCTGACTTTCCTCTGATGACCCTTTCCCCGCCATGTGGCAGGGGTGAAGTCCTTGTTAAGGTATCCTTCACAAGTAGAGCTGGGTGCCTGTCTAACTGTCCAAAACCACATCTGCTTAATCCCAGCAGAGAACAAACCTATTTCAGACCCACCATTGAAAGGAAGCTCAGGCTGTCTCTCAAGGAGCTCCCAAAGGCGTCCGCCAGCACCCAGTCCTTTCATCAGCTCTGAGTAGAAAGAGCTCAAACCTAAGGATGAGAAGCAAAGCCACAAACACCCATTACTGGTACTAGGAAACATCCATCTACTATTCCCACATGAAATCTGTTATTTAAAAAAAAAAAGGTGTAGAGAAAACTACCTGGAAATCCACATTCAAAATTCCTTCTGTCTCATACCCTTGTTTTTCCTTCAGTTTCTCCTCCTCCAATTACCTTGGTTTCTAAGAATCATTTGGTGGTTGATAAGGAAATTTACAAATTCCTGTAGTCATACTAATCAACCACTGAATTAAAATCACAATGTTACAGAGGAACACGACATAAATAAAATAGAATGCTGAGTAAATACTTAAACGGAATATAAATTACCACAATATTAAATTTAAATTCATATCCACAAAATCAAACCTCCTTTTCAGGCACTCAATAAATACAATTTCTATTAGGCTAAAAACTGAAAAGAAGTTTGTTAAGTTGAATACTTCAATAGTCACTTTTTTTAAAATAGGTTTGACTCTCATATTCGACATACAAGTGATTTCATACAGTATTCGTCATTCTGTGACTTATATTGTTCAGGATAATGTGATTAAGGCCCAATCAATCTCTTTTTAAAGTCATCTTTGAACTATGATTTAATTAATGACATAAACTCCAAATACATTGGTCTATGTCAACTGCCCGAATATATACTTGTAACAGTTTCCCTCAGTAAAGACACTGAAAGAAATGCAATTCAAATATGCTTCATAAGGCAGATGTGTTCATATATTTGTGAAAAATACAGAAAATCTTCAGGTTAAAGTAAAAATACATTTTACAGATATATTAATGGAAAAGAATAAAAAGCACAGGAAAAAACCCACATAAACACAGTCGACTGATCTTTGACAAATGAGCAAAAGCAAATCAATGGGTAAAAGGGATAGTCTTTTCAACTAATGGTGCTGAAACCCCTGAATATCCATACACCGAAAGTAAATTTAGACATATACCTTATGCATTGCATAAATAAAATGAACTCAAAATGAATTTTGTATTTAAATGTAAAATGGAAAATTATAAAACTCCTAGGAGATAAGAGGAGAAAAACCTAGATGACCTTGGATATGACACCAAAAGTATGATCCATGAAAGAAAAAATTAATGTTAGATTTCCATAGAATTAAAAATTCTCCTATATGAAGGACACTGTCAAGAGTATGATAAGACAAGTCACACTGGGAGAAAATATCTGCAAAAGACGTATCTAGGCCTATCTCAAAAAACAAGAAAAATCACAGATAAGTAACTACACTTAAAACAATTAGAGCAAAACGAACAATTGAAGTCAAAAACAGCAGAAGAAAGGAAATCATGAAAATTGAGCAGAAACAAATGAAATAGAAAACAAAAAGATAAGCCAGAAGATCAAAAAACCAAACGTTGGTTCTTTGAAAAAATAAACAAAATTGACTTGACTCACAAAGAAAGGGAGAAAACTCTCATAACTAGAATCATAAATGAACGGGAAGAAGTTACAACAGATACCACAGAAAAATGATCTATGCCACCAAAATGGACAATCTTGAGGACATGGACAGATTTCTAGAAAAATATATAGTCTACCAACACTGAACTTGGAAAAAATGGAAAACCTGAACAGAACGTCACGAGAAAAGAAATTGAAGAAGTAATCAAGGGCCTCCCCCCAAATAAAAGCCCAGGTCCAGATGGCTTCTCTAACGAGTTCTACCAAGCATTCAGAGAAGAATTAACGCCTATTCTTCTCATGTTCTTCCAAAATACTGAAGAACAGGGAACTCTTCCAAATGCTTTTTATGAGGCTAACATTACACTGATACCAAAAGCTGGCAGAGATGCCACCAAGAAAGAAAATTACAAACCGGTATCTCTAATAAACATAGATGCAAATTCTCAACAAACTGAATTCAACAATGCATCAAAAAGATTATCCATCATGACCAAGTGGGATTCATCCCAGGAATGCAAGGATGGTTCAACATACGTAAATCTATCAAGATCATGCACCATATCAACAAGAGCAAAGAGAAAAATTACATGATCACATCAATAGATGCAGAGAAAGCTTTTGACAAGATCCAACACACATTTATGATAAAAGCCCTCCATAAAATGGGAACAGAAGGTTCATTCCTCAACATAATCAAGGCCATATATGCAAAACCCACAGCCAACATCACAATCAATGGCGAAAAAGTGAAAGCATTTCCTCTTAGGTCAGGAACAAGGCAAGGTTGTCCACTCTCACCATTGCTATTTAACAATGTACTGGAGGTCTTAGCCAGAGCAATTAGGCAAGAAAAGGAATCCAAATAGGAAAGGAGGAAGTAAAACTCTCATTATTTGCAGGTGACATGATTATATATATTGAAAAACCCAAAAACTCTATCAAAAAACTTCTAGCACTCATCAATGAATACAGTAAAGTGGCAGGCTACAAAATCAATGCACAAAAATGTGCTGCATTTTTTACGCCAACGACACGCTAGAAGAAAACAAAAGCATGAAAATCACACCATTTAAAGTAGACGTTAAATGAATAGAACACCTGGGCATATACCTAACAAAGGAAGTAAAAGATCTATACAATGAAAACTACAAGTCCTTAAAAGAAATACAGGAGGACACAAAGAAATGGAAAGACATCCCCTGCTCATGGCTGGGAAGAATCAGTATCATTAAAATGGCCACCTTACCCAAAGCAAGATATAGGTTTAATACAATCCCTGTTAAGATCCCATGGGCTTATTTCCAAGAAAAAGATAAAATTTGTATGGAACAACAAAAGACCCGGAATAGCCAAAGCAATCATTAGGAAAAAGAACGAATCTGGAGGGATTACACTTACAGGCTTTGAACTATATTACCAAGCAATAGTGATCAAAACGGTATGGTACTGGATTAATAACAGAGGCACAGATTAGTGGAATAGAAGTGAATCACCAGAAACCGACCCACTCTCATATAGTCAGTTAATCTATGACAAAATAGCCAAAATCATACAACAAATAGTGTTGGGAAAACTGGACAGCCACATGCAGAAGAATGAAGCGAGATCACTCTCTAACACCATTCACAAAAATTAACTCAAAATGAATTAGAGACTTGAACCTAAGACCAGAAACCATAAAGCTCTTAGAAGACAGCATAGGAAAGACTTTGCATGACATCAGTCATAGAGAAGTCTTTGGGGACTCAACTCCAATGTCAAGAGAATCAAAAAGAAAAATAAACAACTGGGACTACATTAAACTAAGGAGCTTCGTCACAACAAAAGAAAACATCACCAAAACCAAAAGGAAACCTACTAACTGGGAGAAGATATTTGCATGCAATATTTCTAACAAAGGCTTAATATCTAAAATATATAAAGAACTCATAAAACTCAACAACGGAATAACAGGCAATCCAATCAAAAAATGGGAGGAGGAACTGGAGAGACACTTTTCTGAGGAGGATATACAGATGGCCAATAGGCATATGAAATTATGTTCCTATTCACTGGCTATCAGGGAAATACAAATTAAAACAACAATGAGGTATCACCTTACACCTGAAAGACTGGCTATTATCCAAAAGTCTGGAAACAACAAATGCTGGAGAGGATGTGGAGAAAAGGGAACACTTTTGCACTGTTGGTGGGAGCGCGAATTGCTATAACCCCTGTGGAGAACAGTTTGGAGATTCCTCAAAAAACTGAAGATGGAAATCCCATATGATCCGATCGTTCCACTTCTGGGCATCTACTCAAAAGATACAAAAGCACCATCCGCAGAGATGTCTGTATTCCCATATTTATTGTGGCCCATTCACAATAGATAAGAACTGGAAATTACCTAAGTGTCAAACATCAAATGAATGGATTAAGAAGATGTGGTACATATATACTGTGGAATACTACACAGCCCTTAGAAGAGATGAAACCCTGTCATTTGAATCCACATGGATGGAACTAGAGGGGATTATGCTAAGTGAAACAAGTCAAAAGAAGAAAGATAGATACCAGATGACCTCACTTATAGGTGGAATGTGAATAGACAAAACTAAGGAACGGATGAAACATAACCAAAATAACAGAACAGAGGGAGGGAAGAAAATTGGATATAATTAAATATAGTAAAGACTTTAAATTCAAATAGTCCTGGAGAAAAATATGGTCTCTCCATATTATTCAACCACAAAATCAATGAAGCAATAACGAACTGCTCTATGCTATCGTGTGAATAAACCCTGAAAAGATTATGCTAGATGAAAGGCCAAACACTTAAGGCATATTATAAGATTTCCTTTATGTGAAATATCTAGAATAAGTAAATACATAGCACATTGCCAGGGGGTTGGGAAGGGAAGGATATGGAGCTATATCGCCTAATAAGCATGAGGTTTTCCAACCTATCTCTGCAAGACGCGGTTGCGAGCTTCTCAGGACAAAAGGTAGGGCAATGACTCACCCCAGAGTAAGTAGTTTCTATCTGGTCAAGCATTGCGGAAAGAAGGGGTGAGGGGTTGAGGAGGGATTATGAAAGATGAAGTCAATTGTGGCAGAAAACGTAAGTTAGGGGAGGCCAGGGAGGAAACCAAACCATAGTCAAGCGCAGAATGTGAACAGAAAGACCAGAGAGGGCAAGTGGTAACAGTCAGTCCACTGCGAGGCAGGACAGACTTAGAGGAAATGATCACGTGGTGCAGTGTGCCAGGGTTCAGCAGGCTCCACCCAGGGGTGGGGAGAAAAGAGCCACAGCATCATGGAGGGATCCTCCCGAACTCAGTGTCTCCCTTCCTCAGTTACTTGGCACCTCAAAACTTGATTCAAGTTTTACTTCAAGATGAGCCAGCAGAACTAAAATGTTATTTCTAAGGGTCTCTGGAAATCTCCATCCAGAAAACTTCACTTGCTTGCCGATGTCTAAGGAAAAGTCTGCCTTTAACAAGTGGACACAAAGCCCTAACAAATAAAAATCTTGACACTGTGGGATACCCGAGTTCCACTAATCAGACTTCAAGCTATTTATCTAGCCTTTCCATCTTGGTTTTCAAAGAGAAGACGGCAAACAAAAAGAAGGAAACCATCTGCCTCATGTTGGCTGGGAATGCAGAAAAGGTACAGGAAAGAAAAATTTGCAAGAATTCACAAAGCTCAATTTCCATGGAGCTGGCTTTCCTTTAAGCAGGAATGGACAAGCTGAGCTTTGAACTTGGTGGACTCTGTACAGGGACATTTTTATTCCCACCTATATGCCATCATGAAACTACTGTGGTTACCTGTACACATCTATTCATCACATGCTTCCTCCTCCCTGCAGTCCATGGTAAAAGTGCACATGTTGTGTTATCATTGGGTTGGAAATACCTCTTCAGTCTGAGCCTGAGCTCAGTGAGCCACAGGCTCCTGCACAAATCTTGAACTTGCCAACCAAGAAACTGCTCACCTCTGTGGGAGGCTCCGACATCCTTATTTTCCCTTTCAAAATCAAGTTGGAATAACTTTATAGGAAATGTTTTCTTAGTTCATGTTAATTGATGAGTGTTGGAGTAATGGAAAAGTTGATTCTATTTCAGAAACCATAATCTGATTTTTTATCTGGAACTGCCCAAGTCTATTTAAGTTACATACCTCCAATGCTTACTCCAACCCAAAAAGCATACATTAGGAAGGAAGAGAGTTCACCCACTGTCATATAGGCACTGCCCATCAGCAGTCCTCCTTTGTACAGGACAGAAAGCAAAATCAGATTCCCAGAGAGCCCAGTCTGTCAAATGAAGAAGACACAGAAATCAGGTGGGAACCAAAGACCCAAAATGCAAAATAGCATTAACGAGGTCTATAATTTCCTTTTTATTCTCACAGCAAGACTTTTCCGAAATAGTAAGTTTTAATCTGAATTACAAATTAAAAATATTTTTAAGATATTGCAATATTGAAGGAAATAATCTCATCAACACGAAAACACAGAAGCCAAGTCATCCATCAGTTTTCTATTTAACTCAATCTATTCAATTTGCAAAGGAAGAAAACATTATGAATATTCCTTCCCTAACTAGAGGAAACTACTCCATAACTAGAGCTTGTGTGTACATCTTCTAATGTTATGCACTGGGAAAAGATTGGGGAAGTTGGGCCCTGTATATCTGACCTTGGTTAGCGATATGCTGCTTTCCCCGGGTCTCTGTTTTCTTATCTGCTAAATTATAGAAATTACTGAATTGCCTCTAAAGTTTTTTTCCAGCTGGTACATATTATGAATTTGCCCTCATGATGATTTTCTAGTTCAGAGTACTATTTGAGCGCATTATGATTAATGTGATTAATTTTTATACTCTTTCTCTAAATACGCTGATGCAATTTCAGTTAACCCTCAGTGAGTCTCAAATTGCCTGCCTCAGAATGACCTCGAGGGCCCATTAAAACACTCCAGAGTTTCCAATTAGGAGGTCTGGAGTGGAGCTAAGTCTGCATGTCTAGCCAGCTTCCAGGTTACTGGATCACACTTTGAAAATCAGTGTCGATCCCATGCTGTTTTGGTCTCGTTACTGTGGTCTTCTCTTTAGTTACTTAGTTTTCCTTCTCTTTCACAAAAAATATTTTAAGAAAGGTAATTCTTGGTCTTGAAAAATTTTCTGATTAGGCTAGCATCACGGAATAAAAATTTCTCTCAATCATAACATCCATCCTTTTCACTTTTTCCAAATTCATCTACTCACTGCTCCGAAGAAGCAAGCCCGAGCAAATGCCTCTTTTCTTGCTAACTGCATTACATAGTCCACTTTGCTGGTGTATTTCTCTATTTCAGTCATTTCTTTCCCAAAAGCTCGAACAGTTCTTATATTTCCAATGCGTTCCTCAGCTAGCTGGGAAAATAATAAAAACATTTCAGAGAGAAAGGCCACACTTCAAGATTTCTAGTGGCAAAAGTTAAATGAGATTATTTTAAAGAGAATCTCAATGGAAGCTGCTCAAGATATATGACTACGTCAAAAAGAGGTGACAAAGAAGAAAATATAGAACAACTCCGTTTTTAGAAACAAATATTTTATCTGTACATATACACATCACATACACAGGTATAGAGAAAGAAACAGGAAGGCAAATAAAGAAGTGCATCTTCACTGAGAGAAAAAGACAGATTAAAAAGGATAGACTCTAAAATGTCACAATGTTAATTTGAGACAGGATTATGTGCTTATTTTTCTCTTTATATTTTCAAATCTTCAATTATAAATGTAAATGGGTTTTATAACATAAAAATAGAAGATATTTTTAAAAGATAATATTGGACATTATAAAGCTACTTTATTAATGAAGGATAAAGTATCATTCAGAAACTGTTTTCAAATACGTCTAACTTTTGTGTCCTCAAAGAAACAGCGATGGTGGGTGCGCCCCTGTGACTCAGGCAGCTAAGGTGCAGGCCATGTAAAAGTCTATGGACCTGGGTTCAATATCCAGGGATGGGGTTAAAAAAAAAAAGTCAATGTTCAGTCAAATTGGATTTATTCTGAGGTATTGGCAGTAATCCAGTCTAGGAGCCAGAGTGTTTTAGGCTTCTAGAGTCCTAGAGTCTAACTAACATAAGAACTTGGAAAACAAAAATAATGCCTAAGCACATCCCTTGAGGCCTGCTGGCTGTGTCTCTGAGCTCATTCTAGTGAAGACCATAAGGACCAGGAGGGATCTTTACCTGCGTGGCTTGCGCCAGGGAATCCTGCGTGACTTTGGTCAGTTTCCGTAGATATTGTCCATAAATCACAGCAAGGAGAGATATTGGAGGCACCACACTCAAAACAAAAGTGGCCAGATTTGGTGAGACAAAAAACTGTTCAAACAAAAGCCAAAAGGTGCTTATTACACAGAGAAGCAAGAAATTCTCTTTACCTGCTGTAGATGTGCGAGAATATTTAACGGGGAGGCTGAAAGGTGCTGTCTCAAAGTTGTACATCTCATATGGGTGGAACTTTTCAGTTACTTTCAGTCTTCATAGAGCCCCACGAATACCCAGCCTGCCACACAGGAATGCTGTGACAGCTGCTGAAGAAAGGGGCTATATTTCAGCTCCCCACATGGTGCCATTGCTGGTACAATGCTGCACCAGTGCTGTACATTCAACCATGTTCCACTACAGAGAAGGGGAAGGCAGGACAGGAGTGGAGAACGGAGGCCCACCCTGCTCCACACAGGCCAGACCACACAGGGATCCTTTGCTGAATGCCGTGAGGGCACTGAACAACCAGAGCCATGTGTCCTATGGAAATGATCGAGATGGCAAAGACCCAAAAATCCCACATCACGTGACAGTGAAAAGAGGACATGGGGGTCAGGGGAGCTGGCACGTAACTAACAAGTAGAAGACAAATTTGAGCTGCGTCCATGGCTCACGTACTGATCTCAGGATGGATCTGGACTCAACAGAAGGAGAAGCTTCCTAACAATGAGCAGCTCAAAGAAGAAATCAACTTGAAAGTAATATGGTGGCTTTTTCTGTCAACCTTGCAATTTGGTGGTTGCAATTTAAATGGTATCAGTATCTCTTCAGCACATTGCTAAAATCTGCTAAACCTCATTCGCACAGAAAATAGTAGAGTCAGTAGAAGATTCTTCCAAAATGCTGAGGAAAAGTAGAAGATGGAAACATAAATAATGGATGGATCAATTCATCATGTATTCACTTATGCATTCGACAACTTTCGGAATTCCTCCATGAAGCAAACGCTATTCTAGGCCCCTGGGAGATAACTAACCCATGTGGAATTTCATTCAAGGGGACAGCAGTGGTGAAGTTAGAGAGGAAACAGGTAAGAGAGAGAGAATGACTTTAGGTGTAATATGGTCTGGGAAGAGCAAGTGTGCAAAGGTCCTGGGGCACGAATGAATATGGCACCTTCGATTTACGGAATAAGCCTCCCCGAGCAGGTAAGTCACACATCCACTGGGAAGATGGTCACCATCAGGACATGTGCAGAGGCAGTGAGAGAATCAGTGCAGACCTGACAACTCTGGAGCCTGCCTGCTAGTGAACTGCAGGGGAATTCTCTGGAGTGGGGTGCCCATGACCTGGGTGGACTGTTTCAGAACTGCCACCTCTCTGTGCTCAGGCTCTATGCTTAATAACCTTGTGAAGACTATCGAAGGGTCCTGTCACCAGAAAACTGGAATAGCAGGCACACATATCTTAATGGTAGAAGGAAGATCCCTCAGTGTTCTAACCTGGCTGTGTGGCAAAGACCCCTAGGTTATGAGGCGGCTTACCACAGGTCAGGCCATGGAGCTTATGCAGAGATAGTTACACTTCTATTCTTCCAGAGTTAAAGACCAAGTCCTGGTCTTTATCACTTCATGAGGTTCTGTAATGGACTAAATTTTTGTGTGTCCCCCTCTTCCAAACTCCTGTGTGGAAGCTTTAACCCCAGTGTGGTTATTTTTGGAGATGGGGCCTCTCAGGAAGTAATTAAGGTGAATGAGGCTACAAGAGTGGGTCCTTATAAAATACACTAATCTTTATAAGACTAGACACCAGCCTATTCTCTCCACACAAGCGTTGTCGTGATGGCTGCCTACAAGCAAAGAGAGGAGGCCTCAGAATGAGTCTCCCTTGCCAGCACCTTGTCTTGGACACCCAGCATGCAGAACTGTGACAATAAATCTGTTGTTTAAGCCACACAGTTACAGTACTTTGCTGTGGCTGCCCAAGCTGGTTAAGACAAGTTCCCTCTGACTAGCCATCGAACCTACATTATACTCTAACTTTTATAAAAAAGAGCTTCCCAACTCTTTCTGAGCCCCAGAACTATTAATATTTCTAAATGGTGCTGTGCTGTGGGTTTTTCTAAATAGCCCTGGAGGGTTTTTTCCCCCAGAGCTTTGCTTCCCTCTTGGCTGGAAGAACGTGAGATCTCAAAGCTGTTTTCCATTCCCTAAGTTGGATCTTACAGGCTCATGTGGCAACACATCCTCTGGCAATTATTCCAGGGATCTAGAATATACCACGATAAAATGATAGCCTCACAATGGAAATGTGTCTAATGTGAATAAGTCACAGAATTTTAAATTTTATTCATTTCAATTGAAAAAAAAAAACCCAATTTTCCATTTCCATTCAGTTACTGGAAAACTTTTAAGTATGTCTTGAAAACATGGGTGTGTTGAATCTACTTTTTTAACTGCAAGCTTTCTGAAATTAAATACAATTCAGGCATTTCCAGTGAAAACTTAGCATCCAGATTGAGATGTTCCATAGTGTAAAACACACACTGGATTTTTAAATCTTAATATGAAAAAATAATATAAAAATATCTGATTAATCATTTTTATATTAATTACATGTTGAACTGATGTTTTATCCATTTGGGTTAAGTAAAATATATTGTTAAAATTAATTTCATGGTAACCTTTCTTTGCTTTTTAAAATGCAGCTACTAGAATATTTAAAATGATATATTTGGGCACACCCTAGTAGAGTAGCCTCTGGCAGAGTGCAGTCCATGCTCATTCTAAGGACCCAGGTTCACATCTCCGGGCAAGGGGGGAGCAACCAAGATGAATAAAAATGTTTCTTCCTCTTCTCTCCTCCTGTCTGCCTGCCTGCCTGCTCACCTTTATTCCCACCGGCACCTTTCCTTTAAAATAGATAAAATAAAATCATGTATTTGACTTGCATTTTGTTTTTACTGGTCAGCGGCATAGGTCTGAAGAGAAACAAGGTTTGCAGAAGTGAGGGAAGCAGATGCAACAGTGCTCAGTCATCCAGTCAGGCGAAGAAAAGACTGTGAGAACGAGAGCACTCACCTTAGGGGAGAACAGCTCTCCTTATGTGTATGGAAGGATGGAATTTATTCTCCTTTCCATGACATGAGGAAGGATATGATCCCTTGGTCTCATCGAGATAGCAATGGCAGCTTTGGGGGTGTCACTTGCTGTCTTCCCTCTAACCCACTGCTCAGCTCTCAAAGGGAACCTTCCACACATTGCTCTTTTCTGCCTTCCTACTGTGTTCACACTCACAGAAAACCCAGACAACAACGCAATTTTTTATAAGTACAAGAAGTCATTTTCCAGATTCACTCTGGAGAAAAGAAGGTACAGGAGACCTGGAAGATGTAATCTCCATGTCCCTGCCTCCCCTGTGAGTGCTCTTGACTAAACAGCTCACAAAGTGATAAGAGTGATAAGAACAGCTTACTTTGAGCTCATTTCATGCTGGGAGGCCTGGCACAGGCCATCCGTGGAAAAAGCTAGGCTGACATACCATCATGGTGATGCCGACAGCAGCCTGGGCACCAGCTCTGAGCCCATCCGAGAGGTTCTCAGTCACCGAGCGCCCCAGGAGGGCAGTGTCTGAAGAGAGGCGGTTAATCAATTCTCCTGTGCGAGTCTTGTCAAAGAAAGCAACCTCCTGCCTCAGAACAGAGGAGAATAATGAAGCTCTCAACCTATTCACAATGCGCTGACCTGCAAAAGCAAATAGGAACGGTGTCAACTTAGGAACAGCCACCTAATCTACAGCAGCTTGGCCTGAAGGAATCACTTGAGTGCTGTAGCCTCTGAGATACATCTGGTGCTCTGAACTGGTCGGGGGGTGGGGGTGGGGGGGACAGACCCACCTGAGCCCAGGCATACGAAGAGGGAAGTAGTATTAGTAACGAGCATTCATTTTCTCTTAGTAACGACAGACTGGAGGCTAAGAGGATACAGTGCTAAAATAAATATGACTGAGAGATTTTTTAAAGTATTACAAAGAAGTTTTACGACACATATTTCTCAAAAGCTAATTTTGCTTCTCCTGGCACTGAACTTTCAAATGGCAAGAACTGGTTAACTATCTACAGAGTATTTTATGAGGCAAGTGGCGAGCAACTGACTCAGAGTCGGATGTCTGGCTCTGTCATTACCTGACTATTAACAACTAGGCCTCATTACAGACCTGCTGTAAAAGTTAGCATTCACGCTCCTGCTAAAAAGGAAACACACACTCTGAGCAGTCTAATGTGCTGAAGGCAGTCCAAACCCCAGCTTCCTGACAGAGGGCCTTGCTCTCAAACCTCCATGAAAAAAGATAGGGCTATTCTTTTAGGACTCAACTCCTATTCATGTAAAAGGTCAACTGAGGTGAGTGCTTGGTCTAATTCATATCCCAATAGCTGGTCAGTCACTGGGATTCATCCCCACTAAATGTGATGGTAGGAAGAGAGGAAAAGTCAGAGGCCTGCAGCACAGGGGAGTCCAGGCCCAAACAAACCCATGCGGCTCTGCTCTGTGTTCTGCAGGATGACTTGATCACTGGAGACGCGGAACCTTTTACCTGAAGTTTGCATGAGGTAGACACGAACAGCATTCGCAGCAGCACCACACAGAAACACGCCACTGAGTGCCAGGCAGATGTGCGTCAGGCTGCTGCCATAGTCGGCGGTGGGATTTGTGTAAATGACATCGATTATCTTCCCCAGGAAGAAGGGAGCGGACATGGTGATGACACTGGACACAGCCAGAAATCCAACAGCAGCTAGAAAACACAAGCAACTCACAAGTTCACTGGCACTTCAGCAGAGGGGCAGGGCGCTGCGTCCACCGGGCTTCTTTGCCAAGAGCGCGTGCTCCTCTTGGGTGCTGATCATTTCCTCCCTCTAGCTGCTGGACCCCTGCTAGAGCAGGTTCTAGGGCCAGAACAGCTGGTATGACAACAGAAAGGCACCACTTATGCCAAGCACCCAGAGACAATGACTTTTCTTTACACTGGTCTCATCATCTCTTCCTGACCAGGAACAAGCGAGTGCTAACCACAAGAATCTGTTCTGGCCTCCTTCCCCGCCTCCTGCCTGATCTACAGATCCATCTCAGATGCTGATTTTCCTCCATTAGTGCCATACGCAGTTACTCCTTGGCATCCAACTGTATCTTAGCTTGAATTGTAGCTAGTATTTCAAGACACTTTAACACTTGAAAAGCAGTTACAGGCATCCATTATACCTGTGACATGTTCCTTCTTAGTACTGCTTTGAGGAATAAAGGACCAGAATAGCAGCACGATATGAAAATAATTAAGAACATAATTGTTGGGCGTGCCCTGCAGACTGTGCTTGAGTGCAATTCGCATATACCCCAAGGTCCTAGGTTTGTGTCCTGAGTCCAGCAGGAACAACTAAGATGAATAAATAAATAAATAATACTTCCTCCTCTCCCTGCCTGCCTGCCTCTGCTTGCCTTTATTCCTGACTGCACTTTTCCTTTGAAAAAAAAAAAAAAAAGCCTCTAAAAAACGAGGGGACAGAATCTCATCAGAAATATTGAGAGAATTAGACTAGGAACAACACATCACAGATAACTGCATTCGTAATGAGAAGAATGCAAATTTAAACTACAAAGATGTACCATATTTTATTTGTTAGGCTGACAAAGATCAAAGAGTTTGACACACACCATGTTGGTGAAGTTGAGAGAAAGGAAGCACTAACACTGCTAGTGGGAAACGGGTATAACTACAATATAGAGGGGCAGGATCAGACAGGTCAAATGTAAATGCACTTTCCATTTGATCTAGCAAGGCTGCCTCTAAGACTCTGACTTACAGATAACACACTCCAACATAGATATGATGCAGAATACAGATATTCAAGGGTGTTCATTACAGCACTGCTTATATGCCAGCAAAAGATTCAAGCTATCAGAAACATGCATCAATGAGGAACCAGTTAAATCTATTACGGATCATTTATTCTATAAATACTGTGCAGCCATTAAAAAGAATGAAACAACTCTGTAGGTACGGACTTGGAGCAACCCACCAAGATAGAGTGTTAGTGAAAAGTCTCCAGGACACAAATGCTGTTTGTGGGTCTTTTTCGCTTGCTGTGTTTTAAGTCTACACACACACAGAACATCTCCAGGAGAGTGAAAGAAACAGGTAATACAGGTTCCTTCCGCAGAGCGGGGCCGAGGTGCCACTGTGGGCCTTTTGAGTTTGGTCGTTAGGGACCCAGCCAGTGCCACCACTAGAGCGTCATGGCCAGGTTCCCAGGTCATCACAACATGGATTGAGTCCCAGGGCAGAGGGGTACCAACATTCTGAACAACAGTTGCTTCTATTTGTGTTTGGCTCATGGTAACACTTCAATTAAAGGTCTTCCTTTTATGAAGCTTTAAAATGCACAGAACAAACTCAGTGCCAACTGGTTGTTTATTGGCACACAGGACTCTAGGAGAAATGTGAGCCTTTTAATTTTTCACGCACTCATTCTCTTCTCTACTCGAAGTCTTGGAATAGCCTCTTCCCCAGAAGGCCTGCTCTGACCACTTTATTTAAAATATTGTTACCTATCTCACTCGTTCTTCATTTTTCTCCTAGCACTTCCCACCTTCTGACATTCTAAATGTTCCATTGGTTTAGTGTGTATTTCCACTGGGACATCAAAAATGGTTATCAGCTCTGTTCACTATTTACAGGGACAGACACATAGTAAAAGCTCAATAAATATCTATTGGATGAATGAAGAAATAAATTGAACTTCAACAAAGGAGGCATAAAAGTGTACCAAAGTTCTTCAATAAACCTAGATTTTATTGTTGAGAATTGAAACTCAGGCACAGACAGGTGAAAAGAACTTGTCTAAGGTTACCTAGTTCATATAATGCAGAACTATATTCTGAGACAAAACCTGTCTTCCTTACCTTCCCACATTCCAAGCAGAGAAAACAGCAAGAGTGTAGCCTGAGGGTGAGAGCAGGTCAGGAAGCAGAAAGGATGTAGGCTCTAGATGCAGCAGAGGGAGGAGGACAGAGAAATGAAGTGAAGAGGTAGTAAGTTGTAGATTGAAAAGAGAATAGGGACTTTGCAGCAAAGCAGCCTTAAGAGGGCTCTGGGCTGGGAAGTGATAGTCAGATTTTTATTTGAAATGGTCTACTCTGGCAGCAGAGTGAAAGGAGGGTATTGGGGACCAATGTGATCACTGACAAGAGAACAGTTTTGATACTCCAGGCCAAAGGCGGATGAGAGTGAGGGCAAAGGCAGATAAGGAAGGGTGACAATATTGGATTTGAAGAAGTAGGCCCTACAAGATGTGATGGCAGACTGGATTTAGGGAGCATGTTCAGTACCCTAGCTCTGCCATCTGTGTCACCTGGAGTGAGTTACTCATCCTCTCTGTGCCTGTTTCTTCACCTGTAACATGGCAATAAAAGCAATGCCTCCCTGATGGAAATGCTGTGAGGAGTAAATTAAATACATATGGAAAGCATCTGGCTCAGGACTCGATGTCCAGTAAACAAATATTTGCTATTCTCTTCATTACTCTTTCACTGCGAGGAGGTAGCCAAGAGGTTTCTACAGTGGTTTCACTCCTGGAGAGAAGGAAGAGAGGAGGAAGGGCAGCTTTGGGGAGAAAGGTCACTTGGATCTTCAGATACGTGGACTTTTCAGGAGACGGACGCGCAGTTTTGTGGATGCAGGTGAGAAACACAGGGATCAGAGAAGTAGAGGCAAAGGAGCCTGGCCTCTCGCTGGAGAGAGAAGGAAGCGAAGACACAGATGTGGAGAGGAGGCGAGCAGGAAGCGGAGCTTAGGGAACGACTCGGGTCCATGAAGTAAGTTTGGGCACAGCTGGTTCGCGGCCAGCCTGCTGCAGAGCTGAGCCTCTGTGCCATCTTAACACAGGGACAAGTGCTTCTGACACCCGTGCTCCCTATTCAGGGGACACTGTGGGAGCTATCTATGTCATTACAATTTCTAGCTGTCACATTAAGAAGAGTGAAAAGGAGCAGGTAAGGTTAATTTTATCAACATATTGTATTTGCTCCAATAGACCCAAGATATTCATCAATATGCAATTCATATAAAATATTAATGCTATTTTACATTTTTATACTAATTCCTTTCAAAATTGGGCATGTATTTTACATTGAAATCAATCCTGACAAGCACATTTCACAGCATAGTTACAGTATAGTTATTCTATGTGACATAGTTACATAGAATACTAATGTTTTCTCTGAAATATGGCATTTCCACAGCAAACAAATTTCCATGGCTTCTGGAACTGTCTCCATCTCAAGATTCAGGCTCACTGTCACTTCAGTGCTGATCTTGTCAGAACCTCTGTCCTAACTTAGACTTAGGAAACAGTAGCGCTCAGCACCTCTGGTCTTCTCCTTGCTTTTACACCCACTTTGGTCACTTCACAGTCTAGCTTCATAAAATTTAACTACAAATGTCCCCTGTAGCTCAGATGGCTAAGGTGCAGGCTTTGAAAGCCATGGATCCCATGCTGGGAGAAAAAAAAGTAACTACGAATTCTGTACAAGTCCCTAGAGGGCATCAGCTTCTGAGGAAGTCCTAACCTCAAACCACCCAAACCCTTATCGGCAAGTAAAGCAAGAGACACCCTCCCAAACCCTCCAACAGTGGGTGAAGGGGTGAGTGTTGGCCTTTCATAATTTAAGTAGGAATTTGCCTGATAAGTGTGGGGGTGGCAATCTGCCTCTACGTGCCAGGCCTGCCACACAAAGAACCTCCAGGCTGGCACCATCGTCATCACCTAAGGGCCCGTGGCTCTTTCCTAAAGCCCTCTAATTCACTGGGAAGATTTGAGCCATCAGGGCCTCTTCTATCTGCTCTATCTGCCAGGCACAGCACCAGGGCTCTGACAAGTTATATCTTATCCCAAGAGTCCACATGGGGCTCCTTGGTGAGTGCCTGCATCTTTTAAGGCCAAGGCAAAGAGATGCGAATTATCAGTGAAAAAGACAGGAGGGTAACTTTATAGGTCACAGCTGTAGAAAGATAGCTGCAAATTCTGACACAAAGTGACACAGGCAGAAGGACAAAGGGGCAGGTTAAAGGACAGTTTTTCTTTTACAAGAGGAATGGAAATATGCTAAAACTTACCCCAGCACACATCTGTAAACATTTTAAGTGATACCCCATTTTTTAAATTTCTGATACCAATTACTTAAGATCAAAGTTTTCTGGTCACACAATTCAGTGACCTTCTCAGCCAATTGCTGAAGACAGATAAAAAATATTGATATTCAAATGTATAGCTGAAATTCTGAAAAGAGAAATATGTATTTTTCTATAAATTAATAAATCAACATTGGAATTCCTACTCTTTGACTCATCTGTTTTGGTCTCTTAATTAAACCACACACACACACACACACACACACACACACACAAAATCACATTTTATCACCAGTATTTCAAAAAGATGTGCTAACATCTGAGGCTGCTCTTATGATGCTACAAATTAATGTGGACTCTAGCCCCTTAATCCCACAAATGCCAGCATTCAGATTGGTTCAATAGATCATAATGATTTTTGAGGAAACCCTATGTCCTGGTAAGTTTTTCATCTGATTTCCTCACAACATACTATATTATTTATACTGTTTGAAAGCTTTTACTAATTTTGTACCAATCCCATATAATTTCCTCAAATCATATGTTCACTATTATTCTGTGTGGCAGATCAAAATACTTCCCTTCTTAAACTAAAGGGAGGTACACTTTTTGCCTTGTTTAAGGCTGCCTTCTCCACATCCTAGCGTGGCAGAACATGTGAGAAGTGGGAAGGAAGTTATAGGGGTGATGGTCACAGGAGAGACAAAGTTGGGCTACCCACTAGGGCTGACCACATTTAGGGATCGGCAAAGACTGACACCTAAAAAACTCCTTGACATCTAAAATTTCAGAAATAAAGACATAACTGGATTTCCTTACACTTCGACTTGCATGGGGGAAAGGTGGGCTCATCTTGTAGTGCTTAGGATCTCAAATTCAGGCTTCCATCTGAGCCTGTTCTACCATAACGTGTTCCTTTACCTAAGACACTCTGAGCTCCTGTTGTGTCCCACACATGCTAAGAACTAGAGATAGAAAGACAAATCCAGTCATAGCCCCTGTCTCAAGCAGCTTGCAATCCAGTGAGAGTTCTGAGACTCAAGTTTCTTTTAAAAGAGGGAAAGATCTCTATTTCCATCAAAATCTACACACAATCATTTGAATGAAGAAATAATTATCTTTCTACCTCAGTGACATAAAAAATCCCGCTACCTAATAAGTCAGTGAGAGGTAAAAGGTTTCCATTCTAATTACCCTTCACTCCACCACCCTGCACTCAATCACAAATCAAAGGTTAGATGTAGACTTTCTCAAGCAAAGGATTTGCAGCAAAGAATGTGGGATTCCCATTTGTTTCAAAGGTCGCACCTGACAACCTCAAGAGCTCTTTACAAACCCTCACCATAGCTGCAGTTTTATCTCTAGTCACAGGATTACTTTCACTCTCCTTTCTCCCCCACTAAGCTGGAAGTCCCCCCAGAGCAGAGACCAGGTTTCTTTTTGCTTACCAATGTTCACTAGGGTCTAGTACATAATAACTCAACAAATATTTAAGAAGTGAAGATTTAGAGAAATTTCAAAAACAGATTTTACAAGACCCTTGAATTTAAACATTTCTACAATTATGGCTGAAATTGGAAGCAATACAGAAAATCCTTCTGTTTATCTAGATTTTGCTTCCAAAAATATTCACTTTAACGTTTTAAAATCACTCAGGTATGATCTGTGGTGTCTAAAAGTTTCTGGAGTTTACAGAATGTAGCCGATATTAGTATTTCTGAAGAGATTACTCCCAGCTTTCTACTCAGAAAGGTAGAAGCACATGGCAAAAATAATTGCTGACTGCTTCATACACTAACCTAAAGCAAATATTGTTTGAAAAGACAGTGTAAGACAAAATGGATACGGGAGGGGGCTATTTTTAAAAGAAAAGGAAAAAGCTATAACTTCTTCAAATGATACCGGCAAGTCAAAGTGGAACCGATCCCCAGATTTCGAAGAATGAACCTGCTTCACTTGCATGTGTTTCAAGCTAAGAAAACAAACCTAAAATCAGTCTGTCAGCAGTTTCCAAGCTAACCGAAAGGCTCGACAATATTTACTGTGAGGACAGTTATGTCCTTCACGTCTAGGCGGAAACTCCCAGGGGAAAAAGCCATCCTGGCCCTCCTCACAGTGTTACAAGGGGCGCGGGGCGCAGCAAGGGTCTCTGTCGCTCCTGCAGGGAGGGGGCCCCGGGGGCCACACGCTCTGTAAGGTGTCCAGGCCGGCAAAGGAGAAGACTCCAGGGGCAGGGGCAGGGGCAGGGGCAGGGACGGGGTGGGGAGCTACCTGCCAGCCTCCAGCGCTCGGGGTACGCCAGCCGCAGGAGCTTCTGCGCTTCCGAGCCCCCGGCCGCGGTGGGGCGCAGTCGTGAGTCGTCTTTGGCTGCTGCCGCGACCGTAGGCAGTGCCGGTCCGCGCCGCCAGGCCTCGCTCCCCGCCCGGGCAATCACGGCTGGGCCGCCGGGGAGCCCAGGGCGCAGGAGCGCGGGGACGCCGGCCCCGACGAGGGCCCCGCACCTGCAAGCGCCAGCAGGGCGCGCCCACGGCAGCAGGGGCCGCGCGAGGCCCGCTCCGCTCCCGGGAACGCCGGGACCCCGGCCCGGGGAGCTGCTAGTCCAGCGGAGGCGGCTTTGCACGCCTCCAGAAGTTCCGCAGAGCAACGGCCCCGCGCCCCAAGGTCGCGCTGGCGGCAAGCCCGCCGGCTTCCACCGGGGCCCGGGGGCGCGGGCGGCAGCGGCCCACGCGCAGGCGGCCGGGCCCCGCCGCACCAGCAGCCACAGTGGCCAAGGAGGGGGGCCGCGCATGGCTCTACGTCCGACCGGCGCGCACCAAGCCCCAGGACCCTCCGGGACCGGCCGAGCGGAGGGCGTGAACACGGCGCCGCCCGCCCCGCCCGCTGTCACCCGCCGTCACCCGCCTCATCGGGCCGGCGTCCCCCGCGCACGCCCTGGGCCGTGCCCGCCCCAGCGCCTTGGGCGCCGCGCCCCTCCGCCGCAAGGGCGTTCGCCCCCCAAGGGTGGCTACTGGGTCCTGCACCATCCCCTCCAGGGAGCCCCAACCCGCCTCGGGCGCCTTCCCTGCAGCGCCCCCTACCGGGCAACCAAGAGTGGGGCACCAGACCCGGGAAAACCCAGAGCGCCGCTGCGCCTGCGCGCTACCGTGTGGGGACTCTTTTCGCGCTTCTCCGTTCTCTTTGGTAAGAACCTAGAAGCGGAGTGAGTCCTTTCTCACGCCGGCGGGCTCGGTAGAGCGCGCAGACGCGATCACACGATGTCCGGTACAAGGATGCGGCGCGACCGCGGGGAGCAGGATCAGGCGTGGGGCGGGTCCGCCTTCCCAGCGACTTAGACTGAGGCGGGTCCTGTCACCCTACGTCCGGGCGGAGCACTGGACCGAGGCGCAGGAACCTTGTTAGGACGTCTCTACGAGTCAGCACAGTTCTGGTGAGATGGTTGAAGAATAGCAAAATTGGGGTATCATTTCATAACGTGAGCTAGAGTGCAAAAGCAGAGGTGATGGAGGCACTCAGGTGCCCATCGTGGAGAAGACAAATCACGATACAGTGTTTCAATACACCTGCAAGGAACGCCAGATAAGAGGGGCTCAACCCACCGGGGTACAGCGAGCTTCATGATGAGAGCATGTGTGTACTGGGGGCGGTGAGGGGACCATCCTGCTGCCTAGGTCAGAGTCGCGATTGAGGAAAATGGATAGATGTTTATATTACGTATTTTATAGGGCCGGGGCTACGGTGAGCTGTTGAAAGGCACTTGCCTCAGTTGCAAAACACACACACATCAAAATCAAGATCAATAATTCTGTGTAATATGCTGAAAATTAAACTTGATGTAAATAATCCGTGGTGAACAATGTATCATAATTTCAAATGTGAAACTCTCTCCTGCACTTGACCATTCAGCTCTCTCTTCACCCTAATCCCAGTCCTGAAAACTTTATTTATAAAAGTAGGCAGTGGCAGCTGGCTTAGTTTGCCAATGTGGCTTTAAAATATTTTTCAATTAAAAGATTTTTCTTGACCGCTAAGAACATTTAGTGTCCTTTTAAATTCCATCCTAAGGAGAGTGCCTCACTTTTCTTACTCTAGGTAAGGTCCTGGGGTGTAGAATTTCTGAGGTGATGTAAGGACAGTAGTGTTAAATGCCCCTGTGAATAGGAAGTATTTGATCCTCTAAATTTCAATTTCTTACGGGAGAGGGGCATGGATTCCCCCCTCCCCAGCAGAACCACAATTTAAGTTAGCCTTAGGTATCTAACCTCTAGAATGCAGGATGTAGATAGAAGTGAACCCCAGTGATTTATGAATAATGTTCTTTTTGGGAAAGATTTGATTAGGTTACTTCTGAAAAGAAGGGTGATTGTCCTATATACCCCACATTATTACATCATAACATCACATCATCACATCTTGCATTCTGCTGCCTCCTGTTTGAATCCAGTCGAAATATGTCCAAAAGTGACATTCACCTCATTGGAGAAAAAAATAGTGAATTTAACTCAAATCTAACATTTCCCTTTCTCTTTCCCACCTCCGGAGAACAATGGCTGCTTCAAGGGCTGGGTAAGGCAGAATTGGCCTTTGCTTCCTGCCCTCCTAGATTGATGGCCTCCCAGGTTTTGTAACCAGCAGTCTCTGGAGCCTGGAGTCAACAGAAAAATAACTCAAATGTACCTTATTCCAAAAAAAAAAAAAAAAAAAAAAAAAAAAAAAAAGACTTGATTGTATTTCTAAAACTTAGATAATAATCTGAAAATAATTATCCCTGACAAAAAAAGTCACACTTAACTGCTCCCCCTCCCGGCACATCATGCAGGGAAAGAATTATTTAGTAACAGAATCTAAAGAAAATATCCATGGCTCTTCAACAAAAATACAATGGGGGCATGGAGTCGGCAATAACATTTATATAGAAAAAATATTGGCAGAAGGATCACCTGGACTTGTCATCACACACACACACGCACACACACGTATGACCTGCTTTAAATTATGTATGTGTAAATATATGCATATATAATTTCAATATGCAGAACACTAGTGCTTTGCATAATGTGTTATGCAAAGGATAACTACTCAGAGCCTTTTTAGAAATTAAAATATGATTCCATGGTTACTGAAAAAGGGCAAGAAATGCTCTAAGGTGCTTTGGGGGAAAAAAGAAACCACTTAGATGTGAATGGACTAATAGTACAAAACACCACAACAAAACAAGGAAAGGCTAAGCATTCATTCTGAAACAGGAAGCAAAGTTCAAATCTGTTCACAGAAAAACAGAAAGGGGTCTCAGCTGAAGGTGCAATCATAACCGAGTGGTAAAATCTGGCCCATGGTGAGTAGACTCTTAATGGGTTCAGTGACCAACAGGTGTCAAATTCAAATAGGATGTCTTTTGACTGAAACCTGAGAACAGTTGGGATTACTCCAGGAACAGTTCCACCTGTGAGTTCCAGTCTCTCTCAAAGGACAAGGGAGCTCATGTGGCTAGAGGAGCAGGGCCCAGGAAGCAAAATGGCGTGAAAGAAACCGGTCTCCCTGATCTGCAGCCTGTACTCTTCATGAGAGTCACCTGACCCTGCCTAGAACATTTTCCTTTAACTCAAGCTTACTGCTCATCCTGTCAAGGGCAGGATGGCAGGGAGATGAGCAGAATTTGAGCAAACAATTCAGGGAAGCGCAGACCAGGAATGCGATGGGAAACCTACCCAGTATGGGGTAGAAGTGCTTTGCAAATTCTTCTGAAGTCCTGATTGAAGCTTTTGGTAATACACCTGCACCCAGTGCTCACCATGAATGCCCAGGCTGAAACTTTATCTCAGCAGTTGATTCAGGCAGGCTGATGCTGTGTATGTAGATTTCAGCATCTTTAGTTTTTGTTTTCTCTCATAGTCTCTCAAAAGATTCTAGAGAAAGGTTGCTATAAGTTAAATGTTACCCCCACCCCAAAGATACATTGGAATCCTAGCCCCCAGAACCTCAGGGCATGATCTTATTCAGAAATAGTTTTTGCAGATATAATTAGGTAAGATGAGGTCATATTGGAGTAGCAGTAGGATATCCATATAATAAGGTAGCCGTGGAAGACAAGACACACAGGAAAAATGCTGTATGATGTCAGTGGCAGAAACGAGAGTTGTGAAACCACAAGCCAAGAAAAGTCAGATTGCCCACACATCACCAACAGCTACCAAGAGTCAAGGAAGGACTCCCTGACAGGTCTCAGATGGAACATGACTCTCTCAACATCTTGATTTCAAACTTTAGAACTCAAGCTCCAGAGCCATACATTTCTTTTGTTTTAAGTCACCCTGTTGGTGGTATTTTATTATGGCAGCTCTAGGAAACTACTACAAAGGATGTACCTTTTCCTTCTTAGGATGGATTTTCTCTGGGCTGGCCTGAGCCTATGCTTTGTGACTCTGATTAACCCAGGTCATGATGGAAAATTATGGATGCATAATTGGTGTCCATGGTGATACATTCAATTTCTTTTAGAGTCCCACAGCATACCAGAATTATTTCTCAAGTAGCAGAAGGCATACCCTTGTTCCAGACTCCGAGGCAGTACTGTGCCCTGGCCCTGGGTTTGGCCATCAGCTTCTGACTTCATCTTCTCTACCATTGGTACTGCCTGAAGCCTTGAATCTGTTGGGTCACATAGCCCATGCAGGGCTGCTTTGCCTGCTGCAGAGATCCTTCCTGCTCCAGGACCCATTCAGGGCAGGAGGGACCCTTTTATGTCACTTGGTATATGGATTGGAGGAATGTGTTACCTCCAGAATTTGAAGAGACTCCTTTTGTGTGTGTGTGTGGTGGGGTGCCAGATATAGCAAGTTGTCTTTTATTTTGCAAGAGCACCCCCACATACCTTTGAAGGTCATACCCCCAAATCATTGGCTGATGGGGCAAGTCTTTTGAAGCACTGTATCTTAGGGAGCCTCCAGCTTCCTAGCTGATTTTTACTGGAATATAAATATATATATATATATATACACACACACACACACACACACACACATATACATATACATACATATATTTGTATTTAAAGGAAAGGTACAGACAGGAATGGAGGCAAGTCAGCAAGCAGGTAGAAAGAGGAAGGAGGAAGAAGCACTTTCTTTAGTTGTTTGTCGTTTCCCCACCCCCACCCCCTGGGTCCTAAACTGGGGACCTTGGGATGTATGCAGACTGTGTTGCAGTGGACTAAACCACTAGGCCACTAGGGCACACCTGGATCATATTAAAGTGGATGGCATTTATGAATATTTAGAAGGCTTAGTTGTAGTGCAATGAAATATTATATATTATTTAAAATATCCTGAACCACAGCTGACATCCTCTTTAAGCTTGCAGAATACCACATCAGTAGGCAGGGAGCTATGCTGTATCACTCCAACTTAAGTATTTAGGTGTTCGTTTTTTGTTCATAGGTTAGAATCGTGATGTCACCGTTCATATGAGTTTCCTGAATTATTACACATACTTGCAAGAAACAGGCAAATCTTAAACAATGCTGATGTTCAACCAGTAAGCAAATCCTTTAGTTTGATGACTCAATTCTGAGTACCTACTGTGAGCAAGGCCTCTCTTAACGGAAACATCTCTGGCATCTAGCACAATGCTTGGCACCCAGTGTCTATTCTGTGTGTGGTAGCTTTTATTATTATTAGCTCCTGCTGCTTCTTCTACCCACTTACCTCTTCTCACCACCCCTTCAGATTTTCCTGGAGTCCACATCGCCCAAAATAGTCTCTGAATATTTGATCACAGCTTTGTCCAGGCTTAACGTTGATTTTTACCTAAGTGCCAATCCTGCTGCCACACAGTGGGGTCCCAGAGAAACTCCTATGAAGGAGAAAGAAGGCAAGAGGGAAGAAGAGTGGGGAGAGGGGAGTGGGGAGGAGGGAGAGGGAGGGAGAAGGGGAGAGAAACTACCGTCTTTTCAAAGGTTTCACCCTTCACATTTTACCCTCTTCATCATTCCCAAGAAAATGAAAGGAAAGGGGCTGAAGGGAGCGAAGGAAGATATATGGGACCTTCAGAAAGGAATGTTCTAACCATTCACTCCAAGATCTGTGTCATCAGAACATAAGGCCCTGGGAGAATAAGTGCAAAAATAGAGAAAAGGGGAAGGGAAATGAACTCCTGGCCTGCCTCCAATTCATTTAAATATTGCTTGGAGCTGAGCAGAGCTGGCAAGAGACTCCAGCGACTCCAGCCGGCGGCTGTGCTGCAGTTAATGAGACTCTCAGGTGTCCTAACAGCGCTGTTTGGGATGGCGGCTCAGATGCGCGCTGCACCCGAATAGAAGGCCATTTCAGGACTCGCCAGCTGCAGTCAGCGGGCCTCTCTCTGTGTGCCGGCTGCAGCTGGAAGGCGGCCCCGAAGAGCTCCTTGCTGTCATTGTTCAGGACTCCGGAGGAAGCACTGTGCTGAGGCGGAGCGCGAAGAGCTGTCCTCAGACCTGCTGCGAGCCGCCAGCTGAGCCGGTCTGAGCTCATTGCTGCAGGAGGGAAGATCCCAGCCTTCACTGTCCCAAGTCCAATACTAAGCAATGGACATGTGTGGAGAACTCTTAGCAAGGAGAGGAAAGTCATGAGGCTCGAAACCATGTAGGGATTGGCTGAGAAGAGTAGAAACTAAAAAATAAAGAGAACTTTACAAAAAGTGAGCTAAATTTTTGGGGTGAGAGGTGCTTAATAGTATTGAGGATTAAATTTATAGTTGAGAGAAATGTTTCTAAATTAAGGAGACATTAGTTTTCTCTCCTTGACTGGTCTGTTTTTATATAACTAGCTGTTAAAGATGATAATTGTGAAGATTAAGAGTATAGTATTTGCTACTGCATACATCGGCAATGACTTGATTATCTCCCCAAATCACTTATTTTTTAAAGGAAAGGTACAGGCAGGAATGACGGTGAGTAGGCAGGCAGCTAGGAAGAGAGAAGGAAGACATTTAACTTCCACTTCAGTTGTGCACACTGGTTGTTCCCCCAGGCTCGGGACTGGAACCCAAGGTATGTGGTTGCGTCTTTTGGAGGTGACTGACCTGATGGCTGCTCCACCAGGATGTGCCTGTTGTATTTTTACCTTGTCTAGCAATTGCATTATCTTGTCTCTTGTTATACCTGCCTTTGATTTTATTTGAAGAGATCAAAGCATTTTGCCCACATAAACTCAATAAGCCATCAGAATTTGTGAGTTACTTAAGGTTTGAACTTGTAGAGAGACATCTATAAGCCCAGGAATACTGTTTAATCAAGAAACACATTTCAAATAAAAAAAAAAATCAGGGATTTTAGGGAGCATAAATAGCATTAAAAAAAAAATAGCAGAAGAAACCCAAAAAAACCCAAGCAAATAAAACAGACAAAAAATACCGCAACCAAACTACTAGAACAAATCAAACTATACAATTTGATGTGTTAAGTTGTGACTACCCTCTAGTGAATTCAGTCTTCAAAGGTCTGCAGGTAGTTAAGCTGAAGTCAAAGGAGCCTGATTATTGACTTGTCCTGGGAATGTGTAGTGATCATGACTATGCATTCATTTACTCACCCACTTAAAAAGCATTCAAGTATTGGTTATAAGCCAGTTAAACCATTTGGAGGCAGTATCTTACCTTGTGAAAGTTTTAGTAACACATTTATTGGGTTTTAATTTGCATACCATGTAATTCAACCATTGAAAGTGTACTACTCAAAGATTTTTAGTATATCCCCATCAATTTTAGTCACTTAATTATTTTACTTTCTGATTATAATTTTCATTTTTCTAAGCAAACTTAGCTTTTTCATATTTATGGTAAGAAAGAGGCTAGAGTTTTTACTTAATATTTCTTTAATTTTAAAAGAGAAAGGTGCAGGCAGGAATGAAGGAGAAGCAGCAGGGAGGGAGACAGAAGAGGAAGAACCATGTATTATTTAATTTAGTTGTTCATCTTAGTTGTTCTCTCCCACAGCCCCAGATCTTAACCTGGGTCCTTGGGAGGTGTGTGAACTATGCCTGGAGAACTTAACCGCTAAGCCACCAGGTCACACCCTTAATATTTCTAAGTATACAGCATAGCACCATGTGACTATTAACATTTAACTGCATTAAATGCTCCTTCAGTTCTTTCCCCCGGCATTCACAGATGAGCCAACAGGCTGAGAGGTCAAGTAATTTCCTGTGGCTGTGGCAAACCTCACTAAGCTGGGTTCACCTGCATGCTTGAGCTCCTCAGGCCTCCACATTCTGCACGTAAGCTGCAGCCACTCAATATTTCAGTCGGTAAAATCTTTACGAACAGTTTAAAGAAGGAACAAGAAGCCTGGGTGTCTGAAAGCCTTCTGTTGACACCTGCTAAGAGAGAGAAGGTACCATTATGTAACCTTGCAGGATGGATGTTAGCAGTTTGGAAGAAGGCCCTGGAGATAATAGTAGTGCATGCTTTAAGGATGCTCTATCAGACATGTACATGAGGGCACAGAGGGGAAACCTTAGATACTAATGACTAACCCCAAAACTTGAACTCAGTGTGAAGTTTTAGGAACACCGATACCAAACTATTTTTTGCACATTGTAAAACCAGTGTTAAGTCTAAAAGTGCTTTAAATAAACCCCCCCTGCCCCCAAAACAAGACCCTTCTAAGTGATAAGAAAGCGTTGTTCCTCATGATTGACAGTTTAAAAAGACAGTACATAAAACAATGGTGCATCTTATAATCAGTGGAGTCTTAGGTTTAATTAAACCCAGTTAATGTGCTGTTGTGGTCACAGTGTAACACGGGTTGAGGTCTAAATGTTTGAAAGTCCTTGTTTTAGGAACTCTCATAAAACAAAAACAATGAAGAATTCTTTACTGCTTCACATGCATCTGTCTTTGCTCTTCTTCAAGGAGCTCAGATCTACCTGTAACCCTAACTCCACTCTCAACTTCCTCATTCACTTCTTTGAGAAACTTGTTTCCCCCTTTTATGCTGTTGTGTTGTTTTGGGGGCTCTTAGAAAGGTTTTAAGTAGCATGAAACTTTTTTTTTTTTTTTAAAGGAAAGGTGCAGGCAGGAATGAAGGTGAGCAGGCAGGCAGAGAAGGAAGAAGCATGTAAATGGAATCATTCTGTAGGGACCATCTTTCTCTCACTCAGCATTGAAAGGTTCATCCATGTTGCTGCTCACAGCTGTGATCTGTTCACTTTTCTTGTTGGTTAATTACTCTATGATGCTTCAATAATGTATTTATCCTCTCTACTCATGGGCATTTAGTTTTTTTCCAGCTTTGAGAAGTGAACTATGTTGCCATGGACATTTTTACAGATGTACCCTGGCACCCATTTCTAGACCCAGAGTGGGATTGCTGGTAGAGAGTGAGACTTCCTTCAACTTTATTAAGTAATGCCATACTCCCCCCTCAAATAGGTTACACATTTACATGAGCACCAGCAGCATAGGATTCTACCAAATACTTGACACTGTCAGGCTTTTATAATTTTATTCATCTGATGGGTGAATAATGGTATCTCAGTGTTTTAAATTTGCATTTTCCTGAATAATACAAGGATTATTTATTGGCCATTTGGATTTCTTTTGCAAAGCTTCTCAAGACTTTTGCCCTCCCCTCCCATTGACTATACGCTCCCCCTGCCACTGACTTGTAGTTCTTCATATATTTTAGAATTCTAAAGTCTAATATGTTAGCCACTAGTCTCATGTGGTTACATTTAAATAACAACAAATTCAGTTATACTATCCATATTTCAAGTGCTCAATAGTGACAAGTAGCTAGCAGCTACCTTACTGGAAAGCAGAGAACTATAGAACAATTCCCCCTTTCTACAGAACACTTTTTTTTTTTAAAATATGGACCATGTCACTAATTTGCATGTCATCCTTGTGCAGAGACCACACTCATCTTCTCCAATTTTAGTATATGTGCTGCCAAAGTGAGTGCTGCAGAACAGTTCTATCCTCACAGAATGTTCTGTAGTGCAGGACAGAGCCAGAAAACAAGTTCACCACAGAGCTGGTCCTACTGCACAGCTCTAGTGTAGACACTTGTCTCCATTCTCACATTACAAGTATTTTCTCACAGCCTGTTCATTCCTTTTTTTTTTTTTTTTTTTGGTGGTGCCTTTAGATGAACAGATGTTACTGGATTTAATCAATCTTTTCCTTTTCGTTTCTTTAGAAACTTCTCCATATCCCAAAGTCATGAGGATCTTCTTTGAAATGCTTTATAATCAGGTCAGTTTTCCTGAAATTGATTTGTGTGTGTAGAAAGGTAGGAGTTCAATTTCATTTTTCCCTCTGGACAACCAATTGTCTTAGCCTTGTAGTAAAGTCTATCCTTCCCTAGTAACTGTGTTACCTGTCCTGAAGGAAGTATCTGGATTTGTTCCTATTACCTTTCCACTTTTCAATCCATTGCAGTGCTCTTTACATTTCCAGGATTCAACCAGACTTGCTGTGCTAAGATTGTCAGTCACCTCCCCACCAAATCTAATGCATATGCTTTAATCTTTATCTTGCTTAAATTCTTGGGAGCATTAGCATAGCTGACCATTCCTATTTTGATGTACTTTCTCCTCTTAAGCTTTTGGGACAGTGCCCTGTTTTCTTTTGTTGGCTCCTCTCACTGAGCTAGTAATGTTAGGGAACTTCAAGGCATAGTCCTAAGTCCTGTTCTCCCCTCGCTCTGCCCTCATTGTTGGTAAGCACATCTGTTGGTAAGGCTTCGTGTCACAGCTGTGTGCTAGTGATTTGTGCTGTTGTCAGGGACAGGTTCAGTGATCAGCAGGCCTAGTCCAAAGTGGAGAGACTTGATGGATTTTTTAGAGATTTTTTTCCCCCTTGCTCTAAGTCAGAGTGAGGAATGGCAAGGAAGCTCCCATCCTACTAGACATGAATGAGGGCATGTCCTATCCTCGCTGATGTTAACAGTCCTCTCATGAAAGCCAGTCTTTAAAAAGCCAACCACAGGAGGGAGTAGAGCTGAGGAAGGGCCCTTAGTGAGTGGCACATGAAACCCACCTAAACTCTATACTTGGTCATGTGAACCAGTAATGTTTATTTTAAAAACCATTTGGAGTTCATTTTCCATCCCTAGTAGCAGAAAGCACTTAAATGAACACAACCTCCACTGGCATGTCAGGTCCAGACCTTTCTTCTGAGCTCTGGCATGTCTGATCCTTTTCCCAAACCTCTTCCTCTTCATCACAATTCATGACAATCCTATCCAGTGCTCATGTCAGACACATCTGGGTCATCCATGGTTCCTTTCTTCCTCTCTCCCCACCCAACCCAATGCATATTCCAGCAGATTCACCTCTGAAATGTTCATTGGACCTGCCCAGTTCTCTCCATTTCCACTGTGGTCACTCTCATCAAAAGTACCCTCATCTCTCTCCTGGATGATCTTAACTGGCCTCCCTGCTCTCTCTCAGAATCCCAATATAAGTCCTTTACAATTGCTAGCAGTTTTTAAAAAGCAGTCATTATTTCATTTTCTATAGTAATTAAAAGAATGGGTCAGGGAGTAGGACAGATGGACTAAGGTCTATGGCTGCACAAGAAATTACCCTAAACCTTAGCACTTAAAACAACATTGAACATCTGTTTCTGTGAGCTGGGAAGACTTGGCTGAATGTCTGTGCCTCAGGGTCTAATAGGAAGCGGAAGTAAAGGTGTCAATCAGGGTTGCAGTCTTATCTGAAGGGTCAACAGGGGTAGGACCATCATTCAAGCTCATTCTCGTTATTGTCAGGATTCAGGTCCTTGCAGACTGCTGCCTGGAGTCTGCTTTTGATTCATTGTCCTAGGGACCATGCCACAATATAGATTATCACCTTGGCAGCTGGCTTCCATCGTTCAGTTGTGTCCTGAAGTGCTTGGCACAGAATGGGTCCAGTAGTTATCCTGATGTTGAAGTGAGTTTCCAGTTATAAATATGGTGTCTTATGTCCTCCAGTTGCCAACTAAGGTGGAAGTTGGTTGGCATCACTTCCCTGTTCTACAGCTTTCAGTGGCTTCCATCCCACCTGGAATAAAAGCCAGCTCCTGATAGTACCCAAAGCCTTGCCAAATAATCAAACTCAGGCCATGCTGTTCTGTCGTTTACTCACAGTGCCTCATTCCCACTGGACTTTTTTGAGTGTATCAGGTTCTTTGTTTTTGGGGTCTGGATTGTTTCTTCCTGAACTCTGCCTAGCTAACTCCTACACCTAACCTCCAGGTCTCAGGTTCACTATAGTTCTTCAAGGAAGCCTTCCCTGAATGTTTAATTTAAATTAGATTCCTGGGTGTATTCTTCTATGTATAGCATCCAGTATAGCATTCACTATAATTTGAAATTACATAATTATAGTATTATTTGTTACTATCTTTCTCCCTCTAGACTATAAACTAAAACTGGGGAGCACGTCAGTTTTTGCTTACCACTGTATTTCCACCTACTAACACAACATCTGATCATAATAGGCACTCACATATTTAGGATAAATATATTTCTTTTGGAATTTCAATCAATCACAGGTAAGGATTTAAATTGCTCTTTAATGCATCAAACTTACAAGGAACATTTGCATTTCTTAGATTCTATAATGAAGATTTCCTATTTCCCACAAAGCAGTTTCAGTCATCTGGCTGCCATGTAGGTGTCAATAATATGAATTTTTGGTGTGGGTGGACATTTTTCTAAAACACGCAACTGAAAGACAAGTTGAAGAACAGACTAATTTTTTAATCCATATACTTAAATATCAGTCTAGGCAATAGCAAAATTAGAAACCTACATATGCAATTATTTTTTATACAACCAACACATTTTAAATACATGAATGAAACAAATGAAAAATCTAGTAATCATCCTTAGAAGCTGGATCTTGAATATAAAAAATTTTAAATTATTTCCTGTTTCATCTCTATTCATTACTTTCCTTTACCCTAATTTTCTTTCTTTTGGCCAGACTACTGCTAAATTAAAATGACAGTCAGATTTTCTGAGCAGGTCAGTGTAAGATATTTTAGCTGCTTTCTCCTGCACGTCATACATACTGCAGACTTTTTAAAATGTGGTTCAAAACAACTGAATATTCTGAAGTTTCCTTTAGCCATACACTGCCTTTTCTTGCCACCAGTTCCCGAGTCTTATCAGTATAGCCAGGAACACTTATTTACTATTAACCTTCGCTCACTTTTACCTGGGCTGGTGGGAATGAAGGCAGTCAAGAGCACGGACACAAGCATGAACTCTAGAGCCAGATGGCCCAGGTTCAAATTCTGGCCGCACCAACTGATTGCTAGTTGTTGGTCTATTGGCAGGATTCATCAGTGCCTCAGATTTCCTCATCTGTAAAATGAGGATCAAAACGGTGCTCACCCTCATAGGGTTGTTACGGATATAAAATAAATTATTTTTCATAAAGCTCTTGGAGTGGTTTCTGGCAGATAGTAAGCACTATATACATGCATGTTAAATAATTTATATTCATATTTCCTTTTTGGAGAGTTAAAAAAAAAAAGATTTTCTACCAACTTCAGGGCTATACTCTCCAGAGAGAACTTGAAGAGACCAAATATAGATCCTTTATAAAACACATCCAAGATGTGACATGTTGGATATGGAGAGATTCATGTCTCTCTTCTGGGCTTTAGGTGATTCATCTACAAAGCAGAGCCACGAGTCCTGTCTATCTCATCTTGCTCTGAAGGTAAGAGAACACAAGAGCAGCCCGAAGCACGTGAACATGCTTCCTTCCATGCACCCTTGTGGACATAAGCTACACAAACCCTATACGATTTCTAAGATCGCAAGGAATATATGTGGGGCACTCTAAAAAGTTAAATTACCCTACATTAAAATGAGTTCACAGAAGGAAAAAAGGCCAAATAGGACAATCATTAAGAAAGTGAATTGAAATCACAAAGTAGATACATGATTGGTAAAGAGAAAACTGACCAACCTAATACATTTTTGTGTTTAATCAAGGAAATTCTGCATAAAAAAGTACAAAACTTTCCCAAACCGCCCTAAAACAGTGATCTTTTCACATCTCAGAGCAATTCAGCCGTATTACAGATAAGAACACATTTGAATTCTAAGGCTTTGCCTGTAGACCATGTGGAAAATAATGTTGTTGAAGTTGTTAAAGGGTCCTTCTTACTATGTTTCAAATATATCCATTTATGAGTAAGCCACATTTCCTATCAATTGGCATCTTAGGTTCAAATAAAAAATGTTTTGGGGGACACATGTCTTCCTACTTAGTTTCCTGATAATTCTTGTTGTTCTTGCCAGAAAATGTTCAGGTTTTGAAGCAGTTCAAAACCTTCGACATACTTTAATCTTGAGGAAGTCTTTATCTGGAACGCTTCAATAAGGAGTTTGAGTTAAACAGCTCAGTTCTTATGCCCCTTTGATGGGTCTTTAAAGAAAACTGGAAGCAGTCTCTTACCAAATAACTCTAGATGGCAAAATCTATGTTGGTTGCAAGTCAGCAGCTGGCAATCTTGGATGTTAAACAGTATTCAATGCAATCAATAATCCACATGAATGCCAAGAGAGATCATGACTCAGAGCAAGCCGAATAGAATACGAGAGCAGGCTGGGTGCAGTCTGGCCTGCACCACTGGCTGTTATCCTGAAGACAGGTGAGTGCGGCAGTCACCTAAGACAGCACACACCCCTTCCTGTCCTCGGTTTAAATGAGATGCCAACACCTTTTTTGGGAAACTAAATACATTTTAATAAAAAACAAAATACAAAATAACTCTTTTCAGAAAACAGAAATATTTAATCCTTTTCCCACAAATTAGAACTTGCTTTCTCCTCAAAGCATAGTTATATACGCGTGCGTATGTACTTACGATTTGTTTCACAAAGTGTTCATTAAACTGCTATTGCAAGGCAGGAGGTGGGAGCGGATGATCTCAGGAGAAAAAGACATTGGAAAAGCCACACCTCTGAAAACACTGTCATTTGGAAATGTGATATTTTCTAATTCTGTCTTGCGACCCATCACTTCAAATTATTTTCATTTCTTTACCACAATCTGTCCTTTCAGGGGAGAGAATTGTTAATAGAAGTGCAGTCATGAAAATAAAAAAAAACAAACAAACCAGAACTTTCTTTCCCACCATCACTGCAAGAGCCCAAGAACCTCTCAGTCAAATCTACCCGCCCACTTCTAGAAACATGTCAGCCAGAGTGATCAATCTGTCACCCTGAAAATTTCCCTTTCTCCCAATACACTGTGCTACCAGATTCTCTGAATTCCCTGAACCTCAAAATTCCAAGTATCACAGCCAGTGCCAGGAGGCAGACCTGAAAGTTGAGAGCAGAGAAGACACCCTCTGCCAGTGCTAGGTTTCCTCTTAATAATAATTATAATTATAATAACAATAATTAAAACGATCCTGGTTCTCTGTACTTACAGAAAAGGAAAGACTTTTGGCCAGGATTCTCCCCACCCCCATTCCTAGTTTTCACCCCTGCATTCCTATTCCATAAGGTCCCCCTTTTACCCACGACTGATGACATATGACCCTGTGGAACTGCTTCTCGAGAGTGCTCTGCAATCGCCTCAGACCAAATGCAGTACCGGTGAGGTGAGCAGCATCTCGGTTTTACAAATGGGGAAATGAGAGGGGCAGGGAGGTGCTTGCACGGGGACACAGTGGGATCTCTGTAAGAACCTGCAGCCTGACCTCGAATGCATCCCAATTCTTGATCCCATGTTCATGTATCACCGCCTTTCCTTACCCCCAGCCTGTCATTTCGGGGTTGAGGTGAAGGGACGACATGCTCAGGATGTCCGCGGAGGAGGAGGAGGAGGACAAATGGGGAGTCTTTCACAGTCAGTCAGTGATTTGATCTCAGTCTTCATAGGACTTGCAATCTGGAGGCCTTCTACCATTACTCCAGTCCATTAACACAAAGACAAAAAATTAATGATCCTGATTTTCTTGCGTGATTCCCGTCACTAGAAGGAGGTTACAAGCCATGAACTGCACACTCAGTACATTGCTCATTTGCCCGGTATAAACACCCACGAGTTCACCAGAGGACCCATCAGCAGGGGCGCTGCAGTAAGTGTTCCTAATGTCCCAGACGCGCACAGAATTGTCCATGGACGCAGATGCGATCAAACTGCTGTCCGGACTGAAGGTGAGGCTGGTGATATTGTCCGTGTGGCCTCTCAGTTCTTTATAAAGTGTCCCAGAGGCTAAGTCCCATAGCTTCAACCGCTGGTCCTCACCAGCCGATGCTAAGTACTTACCGTTGGGAGAAAAGGCGAGAGAGAGCACAGGGCCGCGGTGGCCTGTGAACAGCCTCACCGAGTTCCCCTGCTGAGCGCTCCACAGACGGACAGTCTTGTCAGTCGAGCCTGTAGCTAAGTAGTTTGAATTAGGGTGGAATTTGACACAGTCCACATCTGCCAGGTGTCCTGCGTATATTCTCAGTGGGTACGTCCGATCAAATGACCACAGCCTTGCAGTGCGGTCATGAGACCCACTGGCGAAGTACAGGCTATATGGGCTGATGTCCAGGTCCCACACCGGGTAGGCATGTCCTTGGTACAACACAGTGTTGGTGAAACTCCCGAGGTCCCAGTACCTGATGGACATGTCTTCAGAACAAGAGAGCAACCCTGAGCTGTCTGCCAGGAACCTGGTGCTGTACACTGGGCCACAGTGTCCCCGAAGTACCTTCATCTCTGTGCCCGTGCTGTCGTCTTCATCATCCTGGGAACACTGGGTGGCAGTGGCAAAGGAGACACACAAGAATATGATGTTTAGTGGTATACTCTGGAAAGCACAAGGCACAGGGAAAAGAAAAGACACGGCTTGGGAACTAGCATCTACCCAGGACCCGACAGTGGTCTCGCTGGGTTCCAGGGCAGCCCCTGGAAAACAACGCATAATTGCATGAATGAATAAAATGTCTCCTACTAATTATAAATTGCTTTTCTTAAATCCATTTAGCAGCTAAGGCTCTCTCAAATCAAAAGATTCAGGAATGCAAGGCTATTACAACAGTCAGAACTGTGGACCTACTCATAGGCTGAGGACAGCGTGGATTTCAAAAGCTGATCGCAACAGCAATCTACGACAACTTTGGTTTCTGGTATGTATCATTTCAAGTGATCTACTTTTGAATTTGTTAAGTTCTTAGATTATTGTATTCTGTGGTCAAGTCTAACCTGTCAGTTTTACCTCCTGTGTAAGTCATATTGCTCCCTGTTTCTAGTTCATTAAGAAAAATTCTGACATGTCTATTACCCCACAAATGGAGTTGATGATGAAGGCAGGTGGGGTGTCCTCCCAAAATTAGTATAAAACTGTTGCAGTTTAGCCAAAATAAAACCTGGAACTATAAGACTTCGTAGTAAGCCAGAAAGGTTCAGCTATCAATAAATTATACTCCCACCTTGTGTCCAGTCATAAAATGCCACTGTCCAAAAATAAATTCGTTTTAAAACTGACTTTCAGTGTGCCCTGGTTCTAGAAGGTAAGTCCACTGCCTCCTGCTGGCTTGGTTCACATAACATCCCAAGGACCCAGCTTGGCGGCCTGGGCCAGGGGTAATAACAAAGATGAACAACTAAATAAAATAGGTAAAAATGCTTCTTCCTCTTCTCTCTGCCTGCCTGCCTGCCTGCCTGCCTGCCTGGTTCACCTTCACTCCTAAAAAAAAAAAAAAAATCTATTAAAGAAAAACAAACAGACATGACTTTTTGGAAGGTTTCAAACATTTTCCCAAAGTAAAACAAGGCAGATTCAGAACTACTTAAACAAAAACAAGTTACTCATGTGATTCTTGGAAATAAATTCCAGTATATGGGGACAGGGGAAAAAAAAAAAAGACAGCCACTAATGGTACTGGGGAAAAAGTCCCCTTCCTCAGTCTCTTCTCCAAAGTACATTATGTCTGCATTCAAAATTCTTTTCTTTTTTTTTTCATTTGCTCACAGACAAGCTCCTCAAAACTACAGCTCCATTCTGGAAGCCATAAATTAAAGTGGGCTTCAATTAAACACTTAAAGAAACGGGTGTAAGATGAAGATGGCTGAACCCATCAATTAGCTTTATTAGCTCAGAATATTGTGAGTTCTTAGGTTCTTGTATAGGAAAAGGGCATCCATTTAACTTCTATTTGAAAATGTATTAAATTAAAAAAAATGAACACCTCCCATGTGTACATATTTGAGGAAAAGAAAATAAACATTGGTGTCCATGAATATTCAAACATTGGTGTCCAGACAGTCGACGTTAAAACACATTAAGTACTGGGGCGTGTAAGGGTCTACTGAGTGCCACCAAGAATATAAGAACTTTTCCTTTCCAAAGAGGTTTACAACACTTTAAAATTTCAAGAGTGATTCATTGCTGTTCTACACCAGAAAGTGTACGTGGGAAGAAAAAATGATCCGGAATGAACTATACAATGACCCTTTTGAAAGTTAACTGTGAATTAAAAGGCACACTGCTATCTCTGAGGCTTAAGTGGTTTTCTTCTGGAGATTTTGCTTCTTTAAGCAGGTCTTCACCCGCTTCCCGGGGACCGAAAAATATAAAGCCTGCTCAGAGATGGAGAGGCCTGTGTGACCCAGGAGTCGAGCTGGCACTTTCAGGGGTGATTGTCCTCAGGAAAAGTGCCTGGTTGACTCTGTGGACCAAGAAATGGAGAAACCAGGACATTCCACTGGCTATCACTATTAGTCCTTTGCCAGGACCACAGCTGAAAATAACCCAGCCGAGCTTTCTTCCGAGGTTCAGCTCAGTCCCACAAAGGCTTCTGCAGTCAAGCTGAAACCCTTAAGCAGCAGCTGACTGACACATGCACAGCCCCACTGAGTCTCCTTACTCTCCTTCTGACAAGACAACACCCCCAAACTCCCTGCAATTTTACCCGAACACCTCGCAGTAAAGAGGCATGCATCCCAAACAAGAATTTTTAATTTGTAAAGTATGTTCATGAAATTACAAACTATACCATGTACATTGTAAAACATGCATAAAATGGAAATTTCGAGACTAAAAAGTAAGTTTAAACGGATCTCTAAATACCACCTTATGAACACGTATACCACAGTTTGCTGACTTCTGCTTTACTTAAGACCGCGGAGTCCCTAAAAGTCTCAGACTTGTGGCTGGCTGCTCCTGGACTAGAATTTTCCAAGTGCCTGAGCTCACATACTCTAGTCTCTCCTAGATCAGGGGGACTTTTGGGGGCTTAAAATCTAGCTTTGGGTTGTTCTCCAACTAGTAGTTAAAGGAACTGAAAGAAATTAAATAAGCTGGACTTAGGAGTGGTTTCAGACCTGGAAGCAAGCCAGGTACTGCTCTCTGTGAGAGAGATGACTAAAGTTCGAGTTAAAAAGGTGGCTATCAGCTAGGTGAATGTACATTCGCTGCATAATTATGCAATGGATTTTTAAGATGTAGAACAACAGCTGAGAATGTAGCACATTTCATTTGTAATATATTTTGCTTATAAGATGAAATGATATCTTTTTGGCAGTATCAAATTAAACACATTACTAAAATTAATCTTGACCATTTCTTTTTGCTTTTGTTAATGTGGCTACTTGAAAAATTTCAATGGCATATATGGCTGACAGTATATTCCTCTTGGTCAGCATAGATCTAAATAACAGTTTTATACAAACTACACAACCAAATATTATTGATGACACTGACTTCTTTACTTTTCAAACTTGAAGATGACCCGATGATAGAAATCACTAGACCCTGAATGTGAACGTGATGTTAGGCAAACGGGCTGGGCAGCCGCTCGTGGTGAGGGTGAGGGTGTGCACATAGCTGAAAAGAGGAGCAAACCCTCGGTTTGGTATCTGTGGTCTTAACATGTTGAGCAAATAATAAAAACATATAGCTACCCATCAATGAGGATGAAATTTGGGCCTCATTTCTCTCATTCGAGTGAAACAAAGGCTAGAGAGTGCAGGCCCCACTGTCCACTCAGAGTGTCTCAAACAGGAGGAGGGGTGACTTGGTGAAGGGTGGAAAGAGCAGCAGCACTGCTGTGCCAACTGACGGGCGTTCAACGGTTAATCTAGCCTACCTTCAGGTGGAGGTAACAGCACATACAAGGAGGTACTATAAATCCAGTTTAATTTGGTATAATAGAGAACATTTTATGGTTACATAAAACTTTTGGTTACTATATCAATTTTTAAATTAATTTTTTTTTTATGATTTCTTTGGTTTACAATGCTATATTCATTTGAGGATATTGAAATTGCATCTCAGTCTACTGAGTATTTCACACCTCATAAGAGTTCTAATATCCATTATTATTCTCTCTCTCTTCCTAGGTGGGCTGGGTGTAGTTATGTTTTGATTGGTTTCCCTTTTGATTTTCTTCTTTGCTTCATTCTGCAGGTTAGGAAAGTTCAGTTACTTCTTCAAATACAATGTGTGTCTTCCCCCACTTTTCTGTATTCTATCCTTCTGGAACCCCTAGGATACAAATGTTCCTTTTGTTGCTATGCCATAGGTCTTGAATGCTGTCTTTTCTTTGCACTCTTTTCTCTCTTTGCTGGTCTGTCTGAGTGCATTCCCCTGCCCTATTCTCTAGATCGCTGATTCTATTGGAGGCTTCATTTATCCTACTCTTAAGTTCCTCTATTGAGTTCTTTAATTGAGCTGTGATGTTCTTCATTTTTTTCAATATTGTGTTTATTCTCTTTTTCGTTGTTCTCTTTCTCTTCCTCTATTGTTTTCTTGATTTCCTTGAGTATGTTTATCAATGGTGCCCTAAATTCATCCTCGGGTAGTCTGCATGTGTCTGTTACATTCAGATTTTCCCCTGGGGTTTTAATTGGACCCATCATTTTGCACATATTTCCCTGTGTTTTTGCTCTGTTTGGCATCCTGTTTGTTTCTGTGGATTCAGTTTCCCTGCAGTGATGGCCTTGTGTGGGGTATTAACTTACACAGAGAAGTCTGGACCTTGGTCCGAACACTGGAAATTCTTGAGTTGTGTGGTGTTACCACTGGTTGTATTTGTTGACTTTCTTAGATGGCTCCTGCACTGGGACCTGAGAGTTTAGTCTATGGGGTTGGAGTTCATGTGGGAGATGCAGAGCCTTCCCGCAGTGTCCCAGCTCTGAATATTAACCACCACCTTGCTGCTGGCCCACAATCAGCAATTGGGGTGCAGTTCCACCTCCATCCACAGGGTGGCACTGCGGGTAGCCTTCAAGGTTCCTTCCTTCTGGACGCTCTTCTTTCTTTAAACCTGAGGGCAGAAGTCGGTGTGCCTGTCCTGTCGCTCTGGAGCAATATGGTGGATGGGAGATTCTCTTAGATCCAGTCTTCCGGTTATGGCGGGGCCCGGTGTAATTTTGCTTGGGGTGGTGGTGGAGGGTTCCCACTCAGACCACCGGAGTGCTGGTCCTCCTCCTGCCTTGTGCCAAGACCCTCTCCCTACCCTCCGTGTCCCAGTCCTGTTGTCTGGGCTCCCTACTTCCCTGAGTGACTCCTGGGAGGCTCAGTTCTTCCAGCAGTTCCAGCCCGTCTATAGCTTTCTTCCCCTGAGGCTGAGTCCTGAATCCACAATGCAGCTCTGAACTCTGATGCTTCTGCCTACCCTGGTGGTGGTGATCACTGCTGCGTTGTCCACAGACCCCAGGCCAGCCTTTCCACACCATGTGTGTCTGAGACAGGTGATTTCTAGTTGTTCTGTGGAGAGGGGCTCTGACATGTCCTACCGGGTCACCATCTTGTACTTATTTTTTAAAAACAGATATAATTCACATACTATAAAATCAACTCTTTTGAACTGTAAGTCAGTGGTTTCTAATATATTAATGGAGTTGTGCAATTTTCACCACTATCTAGAATACAGCATTTTCATCACCTCACAAAGAAACCCCAGACTCATCAGCAGTCGCTCCCTATTTCCCTGTCCTGAATCCCTGGGAACCACCAATCTACCATCTGTCTCCATGGAGATGCCTATTCTGGATATTTCCTATAAATGAAACCATACAGTATGTGGTCTGTTGTGATTGGCTTCTTTTATTTAACAAACTCTTTACAAGGATCATTCACATTATAGCATGTATCATATACCATATCTTCATTCCTTATATGGCAAAGAATATCCCTTTGTATGAATATACCACAATTTGCCTATCCATTAGTCAGCCGATGGACATCTGGGTTGTGTTCACTTTTTTGCTATTATGAACAATGCTTCTATGGATGTTTGTGTACAAGTTTTTGTATGGACATATGTTTTCAATTCTCTAGAAATGAAACTGCTGGGTCTGATCACTTTAAAAATCTATTATTAAAATGTCTATCTACTAATTTATGAAACAGTTATTATTTCAAAAAGATTGAGGCAGAGATTGTAAATGGTTTTTTAATTTGGTTTACATGCTACTTTCTTACTTCCTACCATTCTCTTTGATCAAGATGGCGTCACCATTTGCTTTTACCTGCTTGGCTTCTATAATAAGCATGTGAACTTGTGACCTCTGCATTAAGAGATTTTAATTATGAATTCTGCAAGAGGAAAAAGAAGGCCCAAATTCTCATTAAAGAAACATTAAAAACAACTACTAGAACTACTTTATACTTTGCTTTTCCCAAACATGTGTTTCCAGAAACCAAAAATAAAACTTCCCCAAACTGCTTAACAAAATGGGTGGGGGTATGGAAGTCCCAAACAGGAAATCCCTCAACAGAAGAGGAGGACCTGAACTTTTTTTCTAAAATTAAAACAAAACAAACTTGTTCTCAAGGAAAGCAGAAGCTAATACTTTCAATATGGATAATGATGAATAAACCAGAAAGATACTTAAACAAAATAACCATTTCTCTCATGTCCTTTGTTTTCTGTGAGGTGGACAACATCTCCAACCATCCACCTAGGTGTTTTAAGTCTGAGGCACAGATGTCATCCTAAATTCTTCTTTTCCCTTAGCCCTTACATGAACCCAGTAACTCAGCTCTTGTCTAATCCACCCACCCTATTCCTTTTCCACTGCCGCTCCCCACTGTTTCGGAATACCATCATCTCTCCTGTACACAGTGACACCATATGCTTCCTATCTTACCCCTCCCAACTCCAGCCATATTTAGTTTCTTATGCTTCCTAGAATTGGTCAGATTATTCTTCAGTTCTGGATCTTCAAACCTTCACAGAGTAAGTCTCAGTGCTTCAGTGGTACCCAGGGTAGAATCTTAAAATTTTTAAGTTTTGGTCTATGATATTCTTTCTGTCTTTGTATCTATCCTTTGAACTTCTTTTACACTGATTTTTAATGCTTAGAATAATCCCCAACTCAGTATCATCAAAGCTAGTAAGGTCAGTAGGATTTTTTTTTAATTTACAGAAAACTGAAAACCAATGAGGGCAGTATCTCTCAGTTGTGGGTGAAGAACCACTGAGAGGCTAGAACTCTCTCCAAGGAAAAGAAAAATCTGGTAATTCAAATACATATGCAATGAAAAATATTTTGGAGGGTACTATAAAATTCTAGAAATCAAAGTTTGTACATTGGAATTTAGACTCTACTCATCATACATTCCTCTAATCATATTCTCAACTGTTAGAAAAAAACATCATTTAGAAAACAGGAATAGGAAAAAAAAGTCTAAACTTTGTGTCCAATAGTCTATATATTCTTATCGGTAATGGGAAATTAATTTTTATTCCCTAATTTTTTCAACCTTGTGCAAACAATTTTCTATACAAAGTAATTTGAGGCTAAGTTACCTGAATTTCAGTGGTGATACAACAAAAATACTCTCACAACTTTTGTGGGGCCATTCTCAGTGAAAAGTTAACTCTGCAAAGTTCAATTCTTATCTCTCTTTGTCCACATTTTCTCTAAAGTGGTGATTCTTGGTGACCTGAAACTAAGGCCCCTTGGCTTGTCCTTTTCAAAGGCCATCTCCCCAAAAAACAAATGAGCTTTATACTGACTGATGGATGAATGTCAACTATATTTCTTGTGTAGTTTTCAAAATGGGGTACAGGAACATCTGGGGTCCAGGGTAAATGAAGCCAAGAGGACTCACACCGGCCTCAGAAAGACTGATAATACTCAGTGTGGGTGGGACTGGAGAAACCAGAGTTTTCATCTACTGTTGAGGAGGCTGTAACGTATCAATAACAATATGAATCACAATTAAAAGAGGCCCTCTGACCCAATAATCCTACTTTAGTTTACATTGGCATGAATGCACACACATTTACTGCAAATCTCATTATTAGCTAAAGGTCTTGAAATAGACTTAGCAATATTATTCACATTTCAGATAAAATAAATACTGACCATTCATTAACGATATTGGTTAATGTTAAAAATAGTTTTCTCAGGGTTAGGCATGAGCAAGAATTCACTGGCTACAGATTACATGGTATTAGTTTGGTTTTAGCTCTATGATGAGGGAAATAAGTCCATTCGCTGTAAGAGTTGTTGGGTTTGGTAAGAATAGTCTAAGCAAATTAGTAAGGCAAGTGTAGGGAAGAAAGTGATAGGCATACCTCCTCTTCCAGAACATCACAAGCCAAGTGGATGCGGGACACGTCGACTTGATGAGGTTCTGATTTTAACTTCTTGGATCGTAAACTCCACAGTTTTACACAGGAGTTGTCAAACCCAGCAGCAAGCAGCTTGCTGTCGGGGGAGATTTCTGCTGTGTTCAACAGCTGCTCGGTGTTATAGAAGGCATAGAAACAGATGGTAGTGAGGGAGGGAGGGCCGTCTTTGACGCGCTTAATGCTCTCCTGCAGGACCTCCAGGGCAGCCTCGTTCTGCAGAATGGGAGCAGGCATGTCAGTGGGCTCTAAGCCGTTGCCCTCACTTCGTGAGGAGCTGCCACTGGAATAGAGCTGATAGTCTGTTCTCTTGGTAGGCTGCACGTCAAGATGGATGTGCAAGGTGAGGACTTTGCACAGGGCGGTGTTGTTGTCACTTTGGAGGTAGCGGATAAGGTAGTTGTAGCTGTCTTCTTGGAGCCGGACCACGTACTTGTTATCTAGGAATGCTCGAAGCTTGAAGTTAGACAGGATGTCCTGTATGGTTTGAGTGGTCTGGAGCTGCTCAATGACATCCTTCTGGCTGGCGTTCTGCAGAAACATTCCATGGAAGCGGCTGTAAAAACTTTCCACAGTGCTCTTGGGGCTGTTCTGGACCAGGTGGAGATGGAGGTAGACAAAGAGAGGATAGAGGAGAGGCATCACTTCGTGGCTATGTTGGGAATCAGAATCTACAATGAAAAAAAGCCAGGGCTTTATAATCAGTATAATCTTTATATATAATATAGTATGTTATATATATATGTTATGTATAAAATATATCATATAACCTAATATGACCCTCCTGGGGAGCCCACCATCACAACACACAGTCCAGACCCTATTTTCTGAGGCTACTGATGGAAATAAGCTCAACACAGAATTCTGGAAGCTCAAAGTCGAAGCCTTTGACTAAAGAACAGACTGAAGCCCAGCAAATCTCGGCTTGCTTGCAGGGGCCGCACATCAGTTCAGTGCTGTCCAACGGGTTAGAAATGCGCCTGCCTTCTCATTGTTCAGCAGCTTGTAGTCAATAGACAAGGGTGAGCATTTTTGACCTCAACGCTTCAGTGTTTCTCAACTGGGCACTTAGACTCCTGAAGGGCCGTAGATATCTTCTTGGGAGACTGAGTTCTTCACAGAATTTTTTTTTAACTTGAATTTTAAAATGAGCACAAGTATATTCAGAATTATCTGGATGGCCTCTTAACAAGTACTGACATGCAATTTTAGTGCTCTATATTGTTTTGCAATTACTTGTAGCCTCCATTACCCATAGTAATTTACGGAAGTACCTGTATTTATTTTTCAAAAAGCAAGGTGGCAGGCAGGAATGATGGTGAGTAGGCAGGTAGGTAGGCAGACAAAAGAAATATTTTTATTTTATTGCTCACATCACTTGTTTCTCCTGGACTCAGAACGTGAACCCTGGTCCTTGGGATGTAAATGGACTGCACTCCTTTGGAGGAGGCAAACCTAACCACTACTCCAGCTTGCCAAAGTACTTATTTTAGTGGAAACTTCATTTTAGTGGGTAATTTTCTGTCAACTAATTTTGATTGTTGGTTAAAAAACCGCTTTTGCTGTGGTAATTTACAAATAAGATTTCAACACCATGAAATTCTGTGACAAAACATGTTCAAAAAAACCCCTCAGTTTTAATTGGCACAGACTAATGGAAGCAGAGAGGTGTATGACACCCAAATAAAGGAGGGCAAGAGTGCACTGTGAGGGGGCTACTGTTTCGCAGTCACTTGAAGAGATTCTTTTTGGGGCACGAACTCCCCAGGAAAGCTGAATGAAGCTGACCCATGTCACAGCCATCAGTACTGCCCTAATGTCCATTTGAAGCAGCTGGTGAGTTCTGGCAAAATCTGTTATATTCACTTGCAGTAACTTGAATTTTGTTGCATTTGTGATTTGCCTGCACTTTACTTGTGAATGAGTTTAGGTTTCATAAGAAAAGCAATAAGCATAAAGGTGGCCTAGTGTTTGTATATTACTTAGCACTTCTGCTACAATTGCTCCCCTGAAAAAGGAACTCATATATGGCTCAAGATTTAGGAGAACTGTATTAGGGAATCTTGCCTCCCTAATTTGATGATAAATGATACATGTATGTTATTACTCCTTAATCCCGTTTCATTGTATCACAGTGTAATCAACTGCACAATATGGGTGCTTCAGAACAAATGTGTTTCTATTAGAAGACATATTTAAATGAACAATGATGCTACTGAGCTGGAAGTTAAGACTGTTACATCGGGCTGCTTGTATGTTTCAACAGGTAAAGAAGGGAGTTGCAATGTTGGCCAGTGTGAATAATTCTGACTACCAAAGGGAATTCCGACCACAGCGCCGTAACGCAGGTAAGGAAGATAATTTACAAACATTTCTTTGTATGTCTGGAATATAGATGATCCCTCAGGGTATCTCTTAGTATTATCATGCTCTGTGATTAAGGTCAACGGAAAACTACAATAATCCAATCCAGGCAGCCCAGTAATGGACTAGCAATGAAGGTCTGGGTCATCCCCAACAGGTAAAGAACCAGGAGGGAATACAGAATGGATAATGGGAGAAGGTAGTTAAATACTACCTATTACAACATGACCAGTTACAGAAACCAGGGCAGTAATTGTAATATTCTTATTCTGTATATGTATCTCTATATAGATGAATTTCTTTTTCTTCTCCCCTCTTATCTGCTTATCATGTAAGTTACATTTTTACATCATTATACTTCAGTACTGTTAACTTTACATCACAGGATTTACATTATAGGATGTCAGAAGAGTAAAATGACATCCAGGACTTTGCTTCCTCTTCTGGGGAAGAGATTAGTGCACTTTCTGTTGTTTTCAATAGTTATCTCTTCCTAAGTGGAAATTATGACTTGTGGCTAAATATTGTGTAAGGAGATGGGCATGGGTGCCAAGTTGACTAGGAATGGATTAATAATGGTTAACTTTATGTGTCAACTTGGTTGGGCCATAGTGCCCAGATACTTGGTGAAATATTATTCTAAATGTTTCTATAAAGGCATTTTTCCTTTAGATGAGATAAACATTTAAATCAGTAAACTTAGAAAAGTAGATTACCCTCTATACTGTGGTAGGCCTCATCCAATCAGTGGAAGGTCTTAAAACTCATCTCCCCACGAGAGGCAATTCTGCCTTTGGACTTGAGCTCTTCCAGGGGTGGCCAGCCCCCTGTCCTGTCCTTCAGATTTTGGATATACTCCACAATTGCATGAGACAATTACTTAATATAAATCTCTCTATATATAAATCCTGTCGATTTTGTTTCTCTGGAGAATCTTGGTGAATACAGATTTTGGTATTTCTTTAAAGACTTCAAAAATTCATTTGCCAAAATACTAATTAAAAACAAAGAATGAACACTTAACAATGATTAGACTTCTAATATATTCTATTGGGATGAAGGATTGTTTTCAACTCTTTAAAATCTTAGTTTTAGGCTTGTTTTCCAAAATGAGAGGCATTTTAATTTAACAAGTTTAGAAAAACCGTAGCTATCAAGAAATACCAATGTACTACTTTAAAAGTTTACAGAAATTCACTGGTACTTCACTTAGTTTCAAAATTGCTTAACAGTTCTCTCTTGTCTAGATAATCTGTTAAGTATAAAATAAAATTTCAATCAACATATTTTATATGTGGAAAAAGGGAAGATGCCTATGTAAGTCTTAATTCATTTTTAATCTTGCTCCCTTGCAATTATAACGTACGGTTTATATCTTACTAAAAGTGAACTCACTCAAAATGGTTTTTCTAATTATAAAAGTAATGAACATATTCTAGGAAAAGCGGGCTTTTCCTTCTTTCCAGCCATCTGTCCACTGAATATGTAATGAATGCCCACCTGGTATCATTAGGGATAAACAAGAGAAAAAGGGAGTTTTTCAGGGAGTGTGTAGAAATTAGTAGTGAAAAGGACACTAAGTTAACAAAGACTGAACTCGTCAATCCCCCTTCTCTTCTCCGTCTCTGGTGAGGCCCTGACCACCAGCACCCCACCCTCTGTTCTGAAATACCACACCACCTGACTCCACTCTTCACGTCCCTTTGCTTTTGGGTTCCTCTTCCGCCTCTCTTTCTTCAAATGCTCATTTTACTTTAAAGAATTAGTGCTGAGTGTGGACCTCTTTGAATCAGGCACTCTATCTGCACAACTGTATTAAGTCTGATAGTGGATTCCAGGTTCAAATTCAGTGCTTGATTCCAAAGTCTATTCCCACTCTGCCTCCTGCAGAAAAGGGCATATAGGAACAGGTAAGCTCACAGAATCTCTAATCTACACAACTTCTGGAGGTAAACACATTTAGGGTTGACAGCCTTAGATACTCTTACTTTTAGCATCTTTTTTTGAGACTTATTATTCCTAAGACATTAATTTGCATCTCCATCAGCTGATAGAGTTCTTTTCCACAGATCTCTGACATTCTAGCCTCAAATTATCTAATGAAATTATACCAAAGAGGATGCTTTTTGTTCCAACATATACAAAAATGAACAAAACCTGACTTACTTGTTTTTTTCCCCAATGAATTTCTACTCAATATAGCCAAACCCCCTTCATCACAGAGTCTTGGTCATCCTCAGCTCTTCCTCCTTTACTCCTGAGCCCTGGAGATTCTACATCGCTGATTTAACTACGAAATGAAGACTATGCTTTTCATTTCCACAAAGCTGTTGCGCTCTGGTCCTTATTCACGACACTTTCCAAGTACTGCAGTAGACTTTAGGCTGGTTTCCTAATCAGTCCTCCTACAAAACCTTTTATAAATTGCTTTCAGATTAATATGCATGTCAGTAGTTGTCTCCAACACACAGGATGAGGTTCATACTTCTAGGCCTACTGGTGGTGTCTCTCAGTCTGGCTCCAGTGTGTCTGGCTTTGTCTCCAATGTGAAAGCTCCATTCTGAACAAAATGGGTTTCTTCATTGTTCCTGCACAAAGAATGGCCATCTCTGCCCCTTTGCTCATGTCCTTTCAAATACTCCAACTCTTCCTACTCCTCCCTCCTCTTTCACAGTTTACTGAAATCCAACCCATCCTCTAAATGTTAACTTAAATCCTACCTCCTACTCAGTAAAGCCTTCTGACTACCCTTCCCAAAACACTTTCTCCTTTCATTCCAAATTTAATTCCTGTATGTACAGAATTCAGCAACTGATTTCATCCTGGTCTATGAAAAAACTTCCATTATATTCAAATTTTATTTAAAAACATTTAGCCTTCTTTATATAAGGATTCACTTCCAAGCTAGATTAATGACTACATCTTATACTTTTTCATGGTCACACTCAAGAAATATTCATCTGATTTGCTGAGTGCTCTTCAGAGACCTGAGGATAGAGAAAAATGTTCCAGGAAAAGGAGTCTGTAAGGAAAAACATACATAGTCACTTCCTCCAAATAATCTGTGACCAATGGTTTTAAAGAATTAAATTACAAAGTAAGAAACATTCTCAGTTTTGAAACAAGTCAAGAAATTACAAAGGAAAAAGTTGACAAATTATAATTTAATGAAATGGAAAGTTCTGGGCAAAGGAAACCATGATGAGGATAAAGAAGGAGTCAGACAGTAGAGAAAAAATAGTACCATCATATATAAGGGTCAACAGCTATTCTACATTAAAAGTTCTGGCAATTATTGAAGAAAAAAAAGCTACGAGTCAAAGATATATTTAAACAGAAAACGACACCAGGAAAAAAATTACACTGGTCATCAAATGTATTAATGATTTCTTCACTGCAAGAGTCACTGTACTTCTATAATGAAAGTACTCCATGAATCTAATTTTATTATGGCTATGCATCCGTGATTAAATAATAAAAGGAAATCTACATCTGAGTGTTACTTTCAGTGCAAAAAAGTTATGTCCATGACAAGAGTTATCTCACAGCAGCAGTAGATGGGGTGCAATCACTATTAAAATGATAGATTTGGGGCTTAATGCTTTTGTCTGGTTCCCTCATTAGACATTGTACTTCATATCAATAATTCTACTGAAATATCTAGCTAGGCATGTAGTCGGTGCTTGAAACACATGAGGCTGAAAGAGAAAGGATAAAGCTATACATTTCTTTCTAAACCAGCTTTCTTACCATTACAATGGAGAGAGAACTCTACCATGGAGAAATAACACTCATATTTTAAGAAATGAGTAAAATATCTTTTTGAAAACTGATTTAAATAATTAAAAAAAAAATGCTTAAAGCTTCAAAAACCAATGCCAATGATTCAAAATAACTCAGCTCCAAGTTCTTACTTACCTCTGAATAAAATCCTTCTTAAATAAAATTTCTCACTTTTTATCCTTAGTGGAGATAGAAATGTTCTGAGACATTTGTAACTATTTAACAGACTAGTCTTTACTTATGAATTCCATCACTCAACAACTGTGAGACTGATAAGATAACCCTCTCTAGGGTTTTATTTTGTAACTTTTATTTCCTGTAACATTTTTCATTTTCCCCAAACAGAGAATACAAGAAATGTGAATTCTTTCCATTAAAATATTAACCATCAAGCAAAACTAGGATAACAAAACTAGGTATATTGTTTTGGTTTATATATTGATCACTTTATGCGTAGTTTTACCATTAAAAAAGATTACCCTAAGGACTATTCAAATAAGGAATGAAAAATTAAAACCTTTAAAATATTTAACTATAATTTTCCATTAGCCAACACCTACTAATTACTTTCAATTCTTTGCGGGCTGAGAACATTTCATATTTTTTAATACCGCAAGGTGTTTTATATAAAATATTCAACAAAAGATTTTGGTTAATGATTAGAATCAACATGGCCTCTCTTATAGCAATCTTGTTTCCAACATTAAAAATTACTAATTTTAGACTGGACGAAATCACTTAGTTTTGCCTTTGAATCACCTTCGTTTTACAGTTGAGGAAATTAAAGCCTGAGAAAAGTTAAGTTACTCCATTTGTTAAAGTGGTTTTTAAAATTAATTAATTTAGTTTTCAGAGGAAAGTTGCAGGCAGGAATGAAGGTGAGCAGGCAGGCAGGCAGGGAGAGGAGGGAGAAGCACTTATTTTTATTTAGTTGTTCATCTTGGCTGCTTTCCCAGAACGCCAGTCTTGAACCGGAGACCTTGGGATACATGTCGATTAATCCTGGTGTACTGAACTGCTAGGCCACCAAAGTGATTAATTTTAAAAGTCATAAAATGAGTTAGAAGAACAGATGAGAACTCATATCAACTGACTGTGCTTTAGTGGTCATTATACCAGCCACAGATGGGTCTAAAATACAAGTTTTAATTTTTTTGTCTTGCTGATTCATAAAGACTTGTCTTTTACTCTTGGAAATTATGAGGAAAGACCATTTTGAGATGTACTATATTATTAGTATGATATCAGTGCACATTTCAAATATATTGCTAATTTAAGGATGTTTCTTTACATGGCTGATTTAGCTTTCACTTATTCACAGTCACTGGGCTGAAGGTCATGGATAGAACAGTGAGTAAAATATCCAGAGCCAGAGTCTTTGCAAACTTTAACCTCATGATTTAACTCTTCAAGAAATTCCAACAGATCATAAATTTGAATGGAAGGACTGTGTTAAACTACCATATTTTGCAGAGTATAGTGCGCATTTTGGGGCCCAAATTTGTGAGGGGAAAAATAAGGATGCATATTATGCATGGGTGGTACTAATTCTCTATCTATATAAATGTTTTTAATTCTTTTACTTATGTTTATGAGTTAAAAATGAAATGCTAGAAATCAATGATGATATCCATGTGCAAAATAATAGCCTGGAATACGATTATTAGTTTTGTCGAACTTATAATAAACTTGCAAAGAAAGCAATTTCAATCAGCAGTTCAACGAAAAGAGCGACTTATTGCTGTCCACAGAGCAAGTGACTGAGTTGATAAGATAGGTGATGCTGACTTTATGACCAAAGGGTGAAGAGTGACATTTCTCTTTGTACACTTTAGGTGGGAGCTAGCAATCTAGCTGATGTTTTACAAAATTACAGACACTGCAAGCTTTAAGCTCACAGCTATTAAATACGCTGAAGAGCATGGCCACAGAGTGTCCTCAGATTGTGGGGCCACAGGAAGAAAAGCTTCTTCTATCTGTTCCTGTGTTTGTCATTAGTTGTTACATAACATTTCTTATACCGTAATATGTTAATAAATGCTAAAATTCCTTTATAATACACAACCAAGTACCTAAATACAAACAAATACACATTTGAATTAAAAAATATTAAGGCAAAAGACTTTTTTCCTAAAAGTTTGGGCAAAAATGTGGGTGTGCATTATACATGGCAAAATACAGTACTTTTGAATCCCTAGTACCTAAAGCCACACCTGGAATATTGCAGGTTCTGAGGGAAATGTGCATGACTCTTCTTCAGTAAGAAAAGGTTCCTAGTGTTGAGTACTCACCTGTGAGAAAATTCCGCAGTCGCCCAAACTGTACTTCATATTGCTGGGGCTCTGCCTGGCAAGGGGCTGCAGACACTATGTTGGCACAACCAGATTCTGATTGAACTAAGGAGAAAAACATACACACATGGGGACAAGAAAGAAAATTATTAACCCAATGTGGGGCAGGATGGCTGCAAGAGGGTGTTGAGCATAAATCAACAGCACTGACATTTCAGGAGATTCTCAAAGTATGTTGGGATTTCTGGTGAAATTTCTGGTGATGGGTGACACACTACCATCTCCTCTTCCTCCTGATACTTAATAAAAGGACAGCAAAGAATAAAAAGGTAGAAAGCACAGGGTAACTAAATTGAATGAGAGAGGGCAGATACTTAAGTTCACAAGAGACCTATCTGGAAAACCTGACCTCAGTGTGCCCTTCCTTACATGGTCTATTTTCAACAACTGTGTTGGGCACATTGCAGGCCCTTTCAGCCCGAAAATTCAGGTCTTTTAGCTCTGAGACATTTTCTTGAATCACTTTGTTGATTCTCTTCTATTTTTTTCAATCTGAGATTATTATTTCAAGGTTGAATTTCCTGAACTGATGCTTAATTTTCCCTTGCATATTCCAATTATTTGTCTTTTTTGCTCTACTTTCTGGGACACTTCCTCAACTGTCAACCCTGCTACTAACATTTCATTTTCTGCTGTCATTCATGCACATATGCATGTATGTATGTAAGAGACGAAGGAAGAGGAGAAAGAAGAGAAGAGAAAGTACTTTTTTATTTGTCACATTACCCGCCCCCGCCCCCACCCCCCCCATCCTGAAAACAGGACTCTCGGCTTCACATTCTATACCAACTTAGTCCCTGAGCCCCAGGGCACACTCACGCATTTCAATTTATAACAAGTTTTATTGTTCTCTGAATGTTCTTCCTTTTTTCAAAACAGCAACTGCTGCTTGATTCAAAGCTATGATCGAATTTATGAAGTTTTCTTCTCTCTGCTCTTTGCTTCCTCCAAGCTGCTTCTCACTGTTTCTTTCCATTTACTTTTTCAAAGCAGATTAGATATTTGCAGGCTCTGATAGTCCCAAAGTGTCGGCTCAGAGTTGAAAGTGAGGCAATGCAGGGATTGGTGCACTTATCATCCAGAACAAACTGAATAAATCATTTTCCAAAGTCAACATCTTTAGGCCTTTTCTCTTGGGCAGGTCAGATTCATGAGAACAATCTTCAGATCACTCTACTGGAGGATATGTGCCTGGCTGCCAGTGTTCTGGACAATGTGGGGCTGTGCGGGGGGGGGGGGGGGCTGTCGGAGTCTCAGAATTTGTTAATATAAACTTATACTTAATCTCCATTCTGTGAGTTTATAGTTTCTAAAAAGAAAGCCAAATCTCCTTGTCCTCTCTCTTCAGGGGAATGGGGACAATGAAGAAAGACAACTGGGGTCTGAAAGATGCCATCTTTAACAGCCGGGTTGAAACAACACATTTCAGAAAATGGAATATGGACATAGGAATGGCAATGAATGCAGCAGGAAGGCTGTACACCGAAGAATATGACTCCTCCTTCTCTTTCATGTTGATCCCATCTTGAGTTAATCAGTCACTAAACCCATAGATTCCTAAAATGTGTCCTCTCCTCTCCATGCCTATATGACTTCCCTAACTCTGGCTGTCCGCACTTCTTACCGGATCATATTAAGGTCTAACCAGTCTCCTTGGTTTGAATCTGGCCCTTCCCCAATCAACACAGTCACCAGAGTAATCTTTCTAAAACTCACATTTGATAATTTACACTCTCCTCCAATGTGCCTCTGGTAAGCTCCTGATGGTTCTTTTGAAACTTAGCTCATTCCTTCCACTATTTACTGACTATATGGCAGAAAGCGGAAGACGTTTTGGCAAGCCTTCCTTAACCTGCCAGCTGAATTTAGATGACAATCTTCTTGTTCCCACAGAATTCGAGGCACCCCCCACCCTTACAGACTAGTATCATGCCCTTCTAGAATCACTAAAAATGACCTGTGTCAATTCTCTACTGTTATGTTATAAACTCCTGAGAAGTTAGGACCAAATCATAACTCTCTCTAGAACTTTTTAGCACATAAGCACCTGCTAAATGAAGAAATAATTATGCAGGTTACTCAATTAACAGAAAGGCCTCGGATAAAATCTTCTGATCATCATACTGTGTTTTCTCACATTACCTGGGGGTTTCCAGAACAACAGGGATTCTCCTAGTAATAAGCCTTTAGATCTAAACTAAGCAATTAAGGCGAGCGTTGTTCTGAAAATCTGCTTCCAGTGTTTGCTTCTATTTTCTATCAACAGCACAGAAACAATGTCCTCCGGTTCTAACAAAGGTCAGCAGATTATTAAAGCATACTGAAGGCAGTTGATGGCTCTGGGCTAGAGGGGAAAGAGCTCACTGTAGGATAACAGTGCATAGGAAGAAAATGTTACACAGGACACAGACACAGAAGACACAATTTAGCATTCTGAGGAAGGATTTAATGGCAGGGTTTTAGAAGCGGCTTTCGAGCATGGCTTTGAAGGACAGATTATGTCTGAGGCCAGCAGCACTCATTTGATGCGATCCAAGGCTGTTGGCTAGTCCTTTCTCCCCGGTGCCATGTCCAGAAAAGGAGGAGAGGTGATTTCTCATGGGCCCTGACATGAGCTCTGCTCCAGCAGCCCCCACAGTTACCTGTGAGATTGGCCGCCATCTCCTCAGCAGTCTGTGACAGCCGCAGGCCTTGCTTCATGGGACCGTCTGTGTCCACGTACTGCCGGCGTTTGAGGTAGCAGGACACTGCCATCTGAATCTGCTCGGTGCGCACTCGTTTCATGACCTTTTGGGGGAGGAGACCACAGGAGTCAGAGCTCTGAGGGACCTGGGAGAGGAGCCAGTGCAGCCAGGGCATCGCCGACGCGTGAACTAACTTGTCAAGAAAGACAAGCCCAGTGCTAGTTAGGACACAAAACTAAGTTCCTTAATTACCAACTTGGTACTCTCTTCCATTTCCCAATGACAATAATGTCAACTTCGATTGTGGAAAATAGTAATATCATTGATAATATAATCCCTAAAGTCCATTTAACACTGTAATTTCAATCCACTCCCTGGAAATAGTCATTAGTGATGCCAACAAAAAGCAACTGGGACCAGCTGATCTTCAGGGCCTTTTATTCTCCCGCCTCCCCTGTGACAGAGGTGTCAATTAGCAGTGGACCAGCCAAAAAAGCAGGCAGGAGGCGGCATAAAATCAAAGGCCTGAGAAACTCAGAGACCAGATAAATGGATGTTGGGAAAGTGAGAAGTTAATAATGAGGAAAGGGAATGTTAGGGGTTTTCTTAAAAACCCTAAAAGGCTGCAGCAGTAAGTCAGGCATCTGAGTAATGTTGTCATTTTAATCATTTTATTCACCTCTTTTGTTCCTTATTTGTAACTGCAGAAACAGAAAACATCTAAATGATTAATAGGTATGTCCGTGTGTTAGAATATCTCATCAATTCTAGGAAAGGAAAGGAAATGGTAGGAAGTACACAGAACAGGGATAAAATACCTCTAATAATTCAAGCTAACTTAAGGGTCCTCCTCCCCATAAAGGACTATTTTCCTTGGCTACTAAATGTATTACTAATAACAACAGGAGTCCCCTGTTACTGCCATGGACTGCAAACATTGCCAGAACTTCCGAATAATACAGTCCAGGTGGAAGAATATTCTAGGTTCACTTAAGAGTTGTATAAAAAATATTTCCTCCTTCGAGATCAAAATGTGGTGTCTGCTGTGCAATGTATGCAATGTTATCTACACACAGGTGATGGGAAAGGTTGCATGTCCCCACGACAGTGACATTCTCTAGATCAAAGAGTCTTAGTTTTGTGTATATGAAAGACCTGCTTTTGATAATTTGCAGTCTTGGCTACGGCATTGGTTGTCTCCTTTGTGATTTCCTTCATTCTTTTTAAAGACATAATATTCCCACCTTTCTAGAAACATGTTCATTTTTTTCCTTAAATATTTTTAAAAGTTTATTTGTATCTAATTTGTAACCATTCGCGATTTATTTTCCTGTATGTGTGCTGAATAACCAAATAAACGTTTTACTCAGTTACTATAACTAGCAAATTGTTCCAACGTCATTTTCAAATAATTTTTTCTTCTGAACTGACTGTGATAGCCCTTTTAAAATATACTCTGACGATCTACTTTTCGATTCCCTAAAAGTCATGTAACAGAACAAACAGTGAAAGCCAGAGACAGTGCACTAAAACATGTATCTATATGTAAACAGAAACTGTTAGGACATCATGAGTGTTCAAAACATATAGAAAGATTGTATCATTTATACATTTCATTTCTGGGTTACCAAAGAGAGTACAAAGTGTTTGCTAAGAAAGGAGGAACATGGTTGATATACAGAACCATCTCTCCACTATGGAAACTGCCTCACTTTCTTACCATGTATTAGTTGTTTGCTGTACTGAGGATTCCCTTGTCTTTAAATTAAGAGTATACACTATGAGTGAGGAGGATCCTGCTGTCAGCACTCATCTGTCAGGTCTCCCAGCATCAGTTACTTGGTTTACCAGGTGCATATGCCCAGTGACCCCAGTCATGCAGTCAAGCCAGATGAGCAGCCCTATACACCATGCAGCCCCAACAGAGCAGACAAGTGGGTGCAGTGCCCCAAGGGACTGCACCTCTGAACTCCATGGCTATCACTTGCACAAAATGAATCCTTTAGGATCAGGAAAGGGAGGAAAGTTGTCTAATACCTGCAGGCAACACAGTAATCAGGCAGAAGGGTGAATCAGAGAAACTCTCTTAGATGAAAGAGACAAACACCCAGAAAAAGACTCTGAGGTATAGATAAGCAAACTACCAGCCGAAGAGTTAAAAGTAATGGTCATGAAGCTATGCCTTGAATGTGGGAGAATATGTGAACTAGGGCATTTCAGAAAGATCTAAACAGAAGCCACAGAGCTGAAGGATATAATGAGAGAACTGGAAAAATACAGAAGGGTTTAATGGATACATGAGTTGGAAGACAAAGCAATAGAATTCACCCAACGGAGGACCAAATGAAAAAAGAATGAAAAAGCTGAGACACCTTGTGAGACCTGGAGCAACACCAAGAATAATATTCACATCACAGGCAGTCCCAGAAAAGGATGCGAGAAAGAGCCAGAAAAATTACTTGAGGGACGAATGGTGGAAAAGTTCCCGAATTTGGGGAAGGAAAAGGACATTCAGGTTCAAGAAGCTCAGAGTTTCAAAACAAGCAACCTAAAGAGATCCAAACCAAGGCATATTATAATTAAGAGAAAAAATTAAAGAGAAGCTCTTCAATAGACCCTTTGGAGGTCAGTTAATGAAAGGAAAATGTTTCTAACCAAGAATCCTGTATCTGGCAAAGTTAATGTTCAGAATGGAAGGATGAAGCATTTTCCAGAGAAGTAAAAGCTAAAGGAATCTGTCACCACTAAACTGGTCTTGCAAGAAATGTTAGGGGGACTTTTCTAAACTGAAAAGAAATAGTACTAATTAACATCAAGAAATATACATAAGAAAAAGATCTCACCAGAAAAGGTAAATATGTAGCAAAATTAATGGACACATCACATCAGTAGTTATCAAACCCCAAAACAGGTCACATATATGAAAAATTGTATCTGAATCTCATGGTGACCACAAAACAAAAACTTATAGTAAACAGACAATAAAAAATGAAAAAGGAATCTAAACATGTTACTAAAGAATGCCATCAAGTCTTGCCCTGGTGGCTCAGGTGTTAAGTCTGTTACTTTGGCATAGTCCATATAAAACCCAGGGACCTGGGTTTGAGGTCCAGGACTGGAGGGGACAACCAGAATGAAAGAATGAATGAGTGAATGCATGCTTTTCCCTCCTCTCTCCTCCTGACTACTTGCATTCCTGCCTTCTTCCTTCCCCTGAATTTTTCTTTTTAAAGCAATCAAATCTTAAAGGAAGAGAGAAAAAGAAGGAACACAAAACACAAAAGAAAAAAAAAAAAACCAAAACAGCCAGAGAACAAACAGAATAGCAACACATGCATATCAATTATTAAATATTACACAGTAATACAAAATGATGAAATCTAGCCATTTGCAACAAGGATGGAACTCGAGGGGATTATGCTTGAGTAAATAAGTCAAGTCAGATGGATAACAACAAATACCATAGAATTTCAAAATGCATATGTGGATAAAGAAAAAGGAACAAATAAAACAAAACAAAAATAAACACCTAGATTCAAACAAGGAATGGTGGCTATCAGAAGGGAACAGAGATAAGAATGTGGAAAAAATGGGTAGTGTGAGTCTACCGTACGGTGATGCATGAAAACTAGACTTTCTGTGATCATACTGTATTATATTACAGATGTTAAAATATATAGAAACTTAAAGAAAAAGCATTCATTAGTCCACCAATGAAAACAGATGACTGTAGTTGTTACTAATCATTACTTTATAAATTTGACTATACCAGTGATTCTCTATGGTTCTCTAATCTTGCTACACATAGGAATTTTCTGTGAGTGTGCGCGTACAAATTATTTTAGCCCTAGAGATTCTGATTCAGTTACATTTAGAGAAAAAAAAGTAAATGCATACAGAAACTGTGACAGTACAGCTCTTTCTAGTCCAAAGTCAGAACTAGTCAATCCATTCAGTTCCCTTTCACCCCACATACCCCTATATCGCTTGCTAAAGCTGCTTTTAATCTAACTTCCGAAGCTCTTAGTCTCTAAGCTCTTCCCAAGCAGCCTGGTTCTTGTATTTTAGCTGAGACTAAAGCTTTTCCAGATTTCCTACTGCCAGTCTCCTGCTGCCAGGGGAAGACACACTTGCATCCACATGTGCCCCTCAGTATTTCAAATCGGATGAGAGTAAACAATCGCCTCTCTGATGGGGGAAAAAACAACCTGGGCACTTAAAAGACACAGGACATCTGGCAGAGAAAACAGACCCTGCGATGACAGTGTCCTCAAGGGGGAACAATGTATATGCACTCTGAAGAGGAGGGGAGGGGAAAAGATATGAAGCTAAGAGCAAACAAAAAAAGGAGAATAGTAAAAAGTGGTCAGCTTTTACTGTTAGAAAGTAGTTCATAAATACTATGCTCAATTTAGTGGCATCAAAGGGCAACTCCTCCAAATTCATACTGATTCTAATGTATGCTCAATTTAGTGGCATCAAAGGGAAGGTCCTCCAAATCCAAACCACCATTTATGACAAGGTACCTTCTTTGAGGGTGGCTGTGAGGAACTATAGTGGCAAAGATCTCCAGCCAGAGTGCTGGCAGGAATTCTCTTTTATGACTATACTCAATGGAAACACCAAAGACATGCTCCTATTCATCTGTTCTGATCCGATTCCAATGCATACATATTTCAAGCTAAATAAATAAATAACAAAAAGAATTCTGAAGAGAAATCAGTTTCAGCCCCCAACTGAGTTTCCATAACACGGACATATGCTGGGTGGGGGGACCCTCCTTAAAACAGACCTATCTTTTAAGAAACTCAAACATGAGACTAACACTGCAATTTCAAGTTACCTGCTTAGCTTTTCCCATAACTGTAAAATCTTTTAAATTTAAATTGAGTTAGGATATAATACCATCTTTGTTAAGATTCAGGATTTCTTTTGATTTTCAATTTACATAGAATGCCTTAACTCTTAAAGGTAAAAATTGGTGATTACCTACCTTTCTCTTCACAATATTAGTATTTCTAGAAATTAAAATGAGAATTATGACACAATAGTATCTATTTCTCATTTATTCATAGTTGCCCACTTGTTCATCTAATACTTCAATGAAGTTGCTATATGAAATCAGGACATGATCATCTTCCTGTCTCAAAGTAACAACTCTGAGGAAAAACCATATATTACGTTTTTTCTTAATATTTAATTACAGAAATACAGGACGGCAAAGATACATGAAACCCAGATGATTCGTCTCTTCACTGGCTCTAACTGTATCCTAATCCGGCCCACGTATGCTCACATGTATAAGATTGGTGGAAGAGTGCGTGTGGAGACATCTCTAGCCCACTACTCACAGGCTAAGTACTACACAATTCCATGAAATACCCACACAGCAGTATATGAACAGTGCCTCATAGATGAGGGTTTTTAAGTAAATGTATTTTTCCAATTGTAAATTTATATTTTAAACAGAGGAAAATTATTTTGCATTTTTGTTAAATGAGATATCATGTAAAGTGTCTTCTAGGTATTCAAATATTGTTCTGATCTCTTACAATAGTCTAAATAATTGTAACATCCACCAAAAAGTTTCAAAATTATGATGGCCTTTCATATTCATCTTTGCTCAGATACAGATTGGCATGAATACACTTGAACTAGAGGCTATATTCTTTCCCATGGTGTCCTAAGAAATGAATGGCACATCAATCAGTTCACAGCAAGGAGCACGGGATGCAATGCAGAAACTCGGAGGTTATTTTGGTGATGACGGTGGGGAGTAAAAATAAATCGGGTAGGTAAAAAAGTGATTTTCTCCAATACCTGCTGTGACCACCATGATGTTCCAGAAGACTAGTCTCACCAACTACCTTCTTTTCCTACAACTTCCCACCCAGGTCATTCCAAACCTCACCCAGTCTCCCTACCTACCCAGCTGACCCTGTGTCCTACCACAGCAGGTTATTTACTAAGACTCAAAGTTTGCCAGAGGTAACAGTGCCTTTCACACACAATCCCAAATTGTCTTGGATACTGAGTCCACCTCCTCTCTTGAAATGCCCTCTCCCTTGGCCACTCCCCCTTGCAAGCCAGCCTCCTGTCCCCCCTTCAATTCTCGGTTTGCTTCCCAATCTTCGTATTCCTTACATCATCACACTGCTTACACACACAGTATCTAGTCAGATCACCTTCCTGAGCTCATGTCAAAAAGATAGTTCCACCTGGATGCTGTTGCAAACATTTGAAATTAAATGTGCTCAAACTGATCTTCCTTCAAAACCTCTTCTTCTAGTTCTCCTAGCCAGCATCCCGGCCGACCAGACCACAAACTACCATTTAGAATGTAGCCAGAGGAAAAGATAAGTCTAATTAGGCTACACCCAAGCTTTAAATCACTCTGCCCCACCTCTCATGCAGGTAGTCCATTCCTGTCAATACTGCTTCTTAGTTCCCCTAAATAGATGGAGGGGGACAGAGCTTCTTTCTTTCTTCTTTTTTAGCTTCTGTAACCTGCCTTTTTAAAAACTGATGTAACTTTGATTTACAAAATAATGTAACTCTAGATGTACAGATTCACTGTTCATCAAACATAGAACACACCTTGAAGGGACAAGACTTTTCTTACCTTTGAAAATCCTATTAAAAATAAAATGAGTGTTGTCTAACTTTTGCTTGGCATTCTTGACAGTTTATTTTAGACTCAATTTTTTTTAATGAACCAAAAAAGCCACAAATATTTGATTCATAATTTAATACTGTTTCATGGCAAAGAACAATTATTTCTATACCAAACCTTATTAGCATGGAAAGGTATGGCACAATCTACAGAATGGATACCTATGTTACATTAATGTGTGAGTTCATTAAAAATAATCTAGTATATGTGCAAACACTACTCCAGACAAAAGAAACAGCATGTTTTGTTCTAAAAGAGTAAGTTTTCCTATGCTTACCATTCTCTTAGAAACCGAATTCAAATGCAATAAATAAGGTTTCAGAGATGCTTTAGCGACAATAAGGCATTTATGTATATGTGTCTCAGAGTGGAATGATCTTTAATTTTCCATTCTAGGGCAGTACTGTCCAACAGACAATGATGGAAATGTTCTAGGTCTGCACAGTTCAAAATGTGGCTACTGCAAATGAGGAACTGAATTTTAAATTTTAATTAAATCTAATTTAAGCAGCTTCATATGGTCAATGGTTACTGTATGGGACTGCACAGTTCTAGAACATGGGATAACTTTGTGAAATGAATGCATCAGCATCTTAACTTAGAAGCTAATTCACAAAAAAACACCCTTCTGATTATTAAATTATCAAATCTCCAGTAGTATTTTATTAGTAAAAGAGACCTACGTTTTATGATTAATGAAGTGGCAAAGTTGATAAGATTGATACATTTTAACACATCTCACCAGGGTGTCTTATTTCAACTACTAAACAGAGAATCATCAATGGAAGCTCTCCATCATTTTTTCTAAACCTTGCCAATAAAAAACATTCTTTAAACCATCTGAAAGTTGAAAAATGAGGAGAAAAGGGAGTGTGCTTTAGCAGAGAAACACAGCAACAGTTACTTTTTATAAAATGCACAACTAAAACGTAAGCACAAACCTAAGACAAACATCCTTCCAATGAGAAAATAAAAATAAAAATCTTTGGCTAACTTAAAAAACAACTTTTAGGACTAAATGCAAGAGTAGACTGTCTGCTTCTAACTACTAACCACATATATATCAAAAATATATTAGCTAAGGCAGTATATGAATTAATCAATTGTACACCATTTGTTCTCTTAAATCTTCAACATTGGAGTTTCTATAATCACCTAAGTCACTCTGAATGATCATACTGCATTTTCCAGAGCATACCCCCTTCCCTCCTACCACGTCTGCTATGAGATAGCACTGCTTGATGCAATCCACATGATGCTCTCACTGGACATCTCAATCTAACCCAACACTACCCATATTCAGGTGGGCTTTTATCATTCATTACCTACCGTGTTAATCGGTTGTATAAATATCCCAAACCACAACTGATGTTGTTTCAGTCCAATATGTATTTCCCAAACAGCATCTTGTTTGAAAGGGTGATTGAGAGTGTCCTGTATTGAGGGAGACTTGAACATGCAGTGACACCCCCCAAAGGGGGAAATATTTTTGGGAAACCTTGCCTTATAATCAAGGCATATGCAATAGATACTTGATTATTTTTTAAGAGAGAAGTATCCCTGGAATGATCTAAAGGTTTCTTCACCGTTTCAACAAGTTCTCTCTAAACTTACGGATTTGGATTTAAATGCCTATCTCTGCTAAGCAGTTTTCTCTTGGAGTCACCAACAAGTGGCTGGGCCTTCCTGAATTTCAATCCAATTCCACATTACAACAGACTCATTTTTTTTCAAAAACCTACTTTGATGCCATCTGTGCTCATCTTGAAAATTTTTTACTGCTGCTACCCGTGTGGAGGATAGAAAAATTCAATTTCTATGTGTCATTTTGAGGTTACTGTGATCCACCTTAGTTTATTTAGCTGGTGAGTAAAAACTCTGCCTTTTCACCTCAGGAGCTTTGGTCAAGGCTTGGCTAACTCCCGTCTGCCCAAACACAGGCCTACAACATGCTGAAGCTTGAGCACAGCGCCCCCCTTCACCCACTGAAGCCAAGAACAGACTTCTATCTACACAGTATTCGCCATGCTATTTGTCTGTTTCCTATACTACCACCACAAAAAGTTACACTTATTGAACACATATATGACGGATAAGACACAGCTTTAAGTGCTTTATATACATGATCTTCTTTATGCCTGAGCCAGCAACACTCTTCACATAGGAAACCTGAGGCTTAAAGAAGTCATACTACACGCCTCCAGAGTACTGGGATAGGGACACAGGTCACCTGGTTGCAGACTCCGGTAGCTCAAAGGATTACTATATTACATCAGGGGCTCCTTAGGGCAGAATTGAAGGTTTATCAGCTGCTGGTAGAGATAATGATCAGAATAGTTCCTACCTGAGAAGCTGCCTCTCATATAGAAAGACTTAACTTCTAGTGCTGTCGGCTGAGTAGTGCCGGTTTCATGGAGATGCCCCAGGTTTTCCTTTCCAGGTAAAAGGATTCAACAAAAGCAAAACTCCCTTCCCTGTCTCCAGAGATGTTCTTCATAGGTGTTATGAAGGACATCTGTTTGCAAAAAGAAAAACCAAAATGCCAGCTACTGAACTGAGGCCTTTACCAAGTTTTAGTGACAGAAGCACAGATAAGCCTTGAATTTACAGGCAGGAGCAACAAAACTACTCCCAAATACACTAATTACTGTTGATGAAAAGAAAAATGCTCAAGGCAAGCTCACCTTTTGGTTCTAGTTTAACAGTGATTTTCAAGGCAAGAGGGATTTAAATTCATAAAGAAAACCAAGTTAGTATGATGCATATTTAACACAAAAAATTTTTTTTAAATATGTTTCCAAAGAAGAAATAATCAGAGTGCATTCTGTAGGTCAGGTATTTTACAAACGTTGTTCCTGTTTTGTTAAAGGGTCTATTTTAGAACTATCAGTTATTATTCCATTTTACAGAAGAAGAGGCTAAGTGCTCACAGAGGTTACATGAATAGTTCATGGTTTCGACCTTAGGTCCATGTAGTCACCAAAACCCATCCACTGAATTAACTTCTAAGTTTAAAAATGCGGCACAAACTCTCCTTTCAACTCCATTGAAGCAGGGCTGGGGCCAAGGCCTCGTTTCCCCTCCAGCCCCCACCCCCACTCAGGGAGATAATACACCTGTATCACTAATCAGGAGACAATCTCCACCCTTACTGTTCCTCTCAACAGCATCCAAGTGCTAGTTAGTGGGAGTTACCATTCTAAGATTTTAATCTGCAAGGTCAGAGTTTAAGTAATTTAAAATGAACACCGCATGGGATTGTAAGATTTACCTCTAGATCCCAGAACTATAAAAGCTGCGAGATCCGCATTATAACGACACTTTCACAACTGATGGGAGAACTGCATAAAGCTTTCCCGTCCTCCACTCAGTCAAAACTGACATCTCTATTTCTAATCCATTCACTCCAGACCAACGCCTTACGCCTTACCTAAGGCATTTTCAAAAGCCCTTGGAGCTTCGCGAGTACCGCCCAAGCGCACACAATTTGCAAGGCTGTCAGGAGTTAAACAACCTCAAAGACAACCTTGCAGGTCCGTAGCCTCCAGCAAAACTCTAACTTTACATCTCCCATGTCTCATGCAGAGGTCGACTTCACACCCATCCGCCCACAGTCACCATGTGCGAAGTTTAATCCTGAGTTCTGCCAAGAGACATAGCCTTCTTCCTTAAATGCAGAAGATTTGGACCTGTACGCTTGCCTGGCTGCCCAGCGCTCAGGACCTCTTCCCGGCCGGTGCCCCGAAGCCGCCCGGGCAGGACCCACCCGAGCAGGAACGCAGAGCCCCTCCAGGTGTAGCTGCCGACTGCAGGCCACGCCGCCCGCGGCCGCCCGGGACTCGCAGGCCGAGGGCGGAGGCGCGGCCGCCGCGCCCGCGCACAGCCAGCCCCGCCCGCCCGCCCCGCCCCCACCGCCCCGCCGGCGGGAGCTGCGGGCGCGCGCCCCACCTAGGCCTCGCCGCGCGCCGCCGCGCTCGCTCCCCGCCCCGGCCCCCGCCCGCTCGCGCGCGCTCGGCTCGCGACCCCCTCCCCCGTCCCTCCCCGCCCGTGCGCCCCGCACTCACTGAACATCCCAGGTGGCTCCGGCTCCTCCTGCCGCCGCCACCTCCGAGATCGAGTTGCTTCCGCCTCTGTTGTCTCTGCGGCAGGGTCTCGCTGCGACGGCCGGTTCAACCGGGGCCCCGCGCCCCGCGCCCCGCCGCTCTCGCGGCGGCTCTGGGCGGCCGCTCCATGACTGACTGACACGGAGCGGGCCGCAGGCTGGGCCGCTTGGGCCTCCAACGCGCAACTGTCTCCACCAATAGGCGAGGCGCCTCGGCGCTCTGCTGGCAATGCCTGGCGTGCGTGCTGCCCCGCCCCGCCGCGCCGCCGGCGTCGGGCGGAAGGAACGCGGGGCCGGTCCCACGTGCTGGGGTGGTGGGGCAGCCCCGCCAGCGAGATAATCTTCGCAGGTCCTTGTCCGGGGCCAGCCCGGAGGTGAGCTCCGTAAACTGGGAGCTGTCCTCAGTGCACGCTCGGGGTGGGGCCTGGGGTGAGCTCCTCACCTGGGCGGCCTAACGGTGAGTCCTAGAGGTTTGCCTTCCCGGTGAGCTTCCTCCCTGGGGCTGGCGCCCCGCTCCCGCCCGTGGTCTCTTTCCCGGACTGGCTTTGGCTGGAGGGAGCGCCTTACTCCGGGGCCCTTTCCATCCCCGCCAGCGGCCCCTTCCTGGGGCCAGCCTCGACGTGAGTATCCTTTCCCGGACGAGCTCTCATTACCCACCGAGACACGATCCCGAGGTGAGCTTCTTACCCAGGACGACCCTCCGTCCGGGCCCTTCTGCTTTCAGAAGCAGAGCTGGGCGAGAGCGGACTACGCTGATTCCTTGGGGTACCTCTCACGGGCTGCAAATTGCGCTTTCCTCGTTCTTGTTAGTTTTGTTCTGCTCGTCTGAACTGTGTGTGGGCTTTGCGTAAGTACTAACAAGGCTTTGCTGTACGCTTTTTACTTCATGTCCCTTCGCGGAGACCCCTGAAGGGCCCGAGAGCGCAGCGTTGGTAGAGTTGAGGAGGCAATTTGTAGCATTTTTATGGCTAGCCAGTTCTGCAAACATTTGTGCAGCATTTTGTAACTTAACACGGCTCTGTAGTATAGTGAAGTTACGTAATTGTTGAATGGTATTGAGCATTTCGACACACAGTAAAACTGACAGCATTTGACAGCTCTTGTTCCCTGTAATGAAGGATAACATCGTGCTGAATTAAGTCTGCTTCACCCAGTGTTTATTTTTATTCCCTAGTGATTGCGAGTGTTTCGAAAGTAGATCTGTAGGATTTCACGCCCCACAGATTAAAAAAAAAACAACAAAAAAAAAACCCCAGCTGATCCAGGTCTCCTTATAGCAAATTCTTTTGGTTCAACAGTTTTATATTAGAATTTTGGACTGCAATTTTACTTTTGTCTTTCTGTTGTCTTGTTTTTATGATACTTTATTTCAGTATTAAATGTCATGAAAAATTTCTCTTTTGAGGAACTGACTTTTTCTTTTACATACTAAAAATGACATAGACATGTTTCCCCCTTTTACTTTAACTTTTAGGAAACTCAAAGATATGTTTGTTTTACTTTTATAGAAATTATAGGTAGTTGATATGTTTACTTTTCTGTATTTTATTCTATCTTTATATCTTAATTGTGTAATTTTTTTTTTTTGTAAAATCATTTTGGAAGTAGTGTGTGTAAATATTCATAAATGAATGAAGTTACAGTGAGAAGTTACTGTTGCAGGTGAAAGAGCAGTGTTTTTATTGGCGTTAGGTTTCTAGTGTATGTGTTTTTTAGTTGAAGAAATATTACTTTCCTTTGTATCTCAAACTATTAAGTGGAATTGTTTTTAATACTTAATACATAGTAAATTTCAAAAGATTGGTGCAGAAGCATATTTAACCAAAAACGTGTGAATGCATCTCTTTTCACAAGTAATCTGAACACCTTGGACTTAGGCCAGTTGAATTCCTCCACATTGACTCACTCGCCTCGAGTTGTGATACTTCATTATAACTAGTACATGTATACGTGTAATCCATCTTCTCCCTGATTTTGTCTCAGGGCTCAAGCCTCTTATATATAGATTTATGCCTGAAATTTCTGTTGATGTGTTTTAATTTAAGGTACATGCTATATAGAATATGAGATATATAATGTATATTGGTGTATAATATATATTGATATAAAATGTTCATTTTTCTGTTGAGTATGACCTTAATGTAATATTTTTCCTTTGTTTTAAATTGTAGATAAAGGGTAGCAATGGCTGCTATTTATTCTGGCATTTCCTTTAAGCTTAAAAGCAGGACAACTTCCTGGGAAGATAAACTAAAACTAGCTCACTTTGCTTGGATTTCTCACCAGTGCTTTCTTCCAAATAAAGAACAAGTAAGTTTAATGTGAAACTTGCATTTTACAACCTAAAATCATGATAGCTTGTGTAAATTGCATATTGACATTTAGTTAAAAGTTTTAAAGATTAGAGGAAAGGTTGGGAAAGGAAACATCTTGGAAGTTAAAAGTTGTGTCAGTGAGAAAAGTAATGAGGCAGGTATTTCATGAAGATTGTTTTTGTTGTTGTTCCAGAACCTCAGCATTTCTTTTATGTTTGGAAACATCTCACATTTCAAATTAAGTATATGGAATGGTGAACAAATTGGGAGTTCGATTATAGTCTGTAAATCTAGTGTTACACTCCATAAGCAATTGCTTATTGGAGCTTTATTAGCCATCTTTGAATTCGATAAATTGAGAGGTGGAGAAATGCTAGTATTTGTATGAAGTCATTCTAAAAACAGACTAGGAACAAGAAAGACATCCCTCTTTGCTACCATTTCTCAAACTTATTGATTCAAAAAATGCTGTCACTACAGTAGAGCCACCAGGACAATGAGGTCCCGAAACTAGACGAATGTATACACATATGCTGGTATTATAGAAGACACCACGAGATGTGTCAGATGAATCGCATCTGTTAATTGATGACTAGGTGCAGTGTGTGCAGCACTAGCATATCTAGTTGTTTCTAAACTGGCTGTACCTGAGAATTGGCTTGGCAGCTTGACAGTTACCTGGAAAGTGCTACGTGGCGTATGAGGAAAGGGGAAGCTGTGGCAGGCGGTTTGGTCAAGGTCTCCACTATCCTTATCCTGGAAGGTTGGGTTGTTTGTTTTTTGGTTTGTTTGTTTTCTTTCTTTTTAGCATCTGTTACTTTTCTTTCTTTTTAACATCTGTTACTTTTCGTAGTTATCCAAAGTCTGGTATCAGTGAGCTGAGACCTCACCACATTTTTATGAATAAGGAAACATGCCACAATAATGGAAATGACATGGAGCCAACTCTCCTTTTCATAAAGCACTTGTGCATTATCACAGAAGACTGGTGAGGCAAATAGATTTTGAGGTGAAGCTGCGAGTAGCTTTGGATGCCAGGACACAAACCCTTGTCTTTGACTTTGCAGTTTTGATGCTGTGGCCTCTGTGAGCAATTGTTGGTATGATTTTAAATTAGAACTTGAGCATCATTTCAGAGAAGTTAGGAAAAACTGTTCAAGGTTTATTTGACACTTTTACTGGCCCCAGAGACAAACTTGGTTTTTTCTCTTTTCCATTGATTCTTTAATGAGCATTTTAAGGCATCAAAACATTCATATAATAACCTGTTCCCAAAGATAAGTTTTAAAGGGTAATTTTTTTTCTTCTGACAATTGTATTTGTTTATTGTGGAATGTCCCTATAAATGTCTGGTGTCTTTCTTTCTTGGTAAAGAAGTTCATTTATTTTCCAAATATGTTTTTTCCAAATTCAGGTATTACTTGATTGGGCAAGACAGTCATTGGTTGCATTTTATAAGAAAAAACTGGACCTGAAAGAAGACATTGTTGAAAAGCTTTGGATCTATATAGATAACATTCTGCATAGCAGAAAATTGCAGAATCTCCTCAAGAATGGAAAGACAGTTGACCTGCAGATTTCTCTTGTCAAGGTAATTAGTCATTTCCTGCGTTGTCCTGCATGTGTCCCACATTGATTCCCTGTTTGTGCTGGAGGCGCATTTATTTTAGGGTTAATTGTACGGTGATGCAGCAGTGCCAGTGGAGTAGAGGAAACACTGTCATTAGAATTATAACTGATAATTATTGAATGTATATTCTATGCTCTATACTGTGTAAGCATTTTGTTACTTAATAGTCAAGAAGAACTTAAAGCTATGTCATAAACTAGTTGTGGATTACCTTTTTAATTGGAAAAGCTAGCCAACAAATCATGTGACTTTGTGATTTCTTTCCCTCCACCTTTCTGTTAGACTGAAGGGAGATCAAAGACCAAATTCTGGATAGGCATTTCCTCAAATTTTTTTTTTTTACCCAAAGTGATATTGAAATCTCAAATAAGATTTATGAGCTCTCATCGTCAAAACTGACTGTTTTGAAATACTGTGAAAATAGCTGGTGCCTATGGAAAAGCACTAACAGTGAGTACTTTGACTAGTCTCAGAGAGGTTCAGAAACTTGCTGAAAATCACACAGCTAATAAGTGGCAGAGCTGGCATTTGAACCTAGATTGGCTCTATTACAAAGTCTATGCTTTTAACATTATGCCACCCCACCCATATGAGGATGCAAGCAAAAGGAGAAAGTCAGTAGAGGCTGGTAACAGAAGAATTAAGTAGTTAGCTGCTTGATGGTTCATAAGCTTTAGTATTTCTTGAATTTATGTCTTAAATTATGTGTCACTTTATAATACACCAGTGGTCAACAAAGTGGGTTAATCTGAATGGTCCTTTAGGATTGTGGAAAGAAGACCTTACAACGTCTCTGTACATTCGAAAAAAGTTCATTTGAATTTTCATGTATGCTTTACAGTTACGTAAGATAGTAATACTATAGTACACACATGCATTTTAATCCAAAAGCCTTATCGAGTATAAATCTGGAAAAAGTTTTTATAGTTGAGTTGTATAATCAGAAAACTTTGGAGCTCATCTAATGTATTGACTTTAGAGTATTTGACATTTTTGTTTCAACTTTTCCAGAGCCAGCCATCACTTGTATGGAGATGATCACACCCGTGTTATTGGGCCACTGATAACTTAGGTTAAATTTGATGCTCAAATCACTAAACCTAGGAATGAATTTAGAATCTTCCAGCTCCCATAATTTCTGGTCTTTGTAAATTTTAGAATTGTGGAAGTAATAGACTAGAGATTTGCGTATAATAAGTAGTAACTAGAACCATGTGCTTTATTCTTTTAAGAGTACCTTTTGCTTTGGCTTTTAAATAGAAACAGTATAATTGACTAAAAATGTATTTTGGACTACAGGATCATAACCCAGATCCAGCCTGGGTTGTCCAGCCACCTGTAGCATCTAAGCTGAATTACAAGTTTAGGGTCTAAGAAACACTGATCTTTGAAGTTTACATCTTTCAAAGCACTTTTCTTTTTTTTTTTTAAAAAGGGGCAGCAAATTTACAAAGGCACTGGGCATTTGGATTGTTAGGAGATAGATGTGTGAAGGAATTAAAACAGCTACTTGCCTTTGGTAAACTAAGCAAACATTATGCTCATTTAGCTATGACTATCTGGGCATTTCTCATCAAGGTGAAGGCAATGAGTGAGTTCACTAATTCTGTTGTATTTTCGGCGTGCGTGTGTGGGTTTCGGGTCAGTAATGAGTTTTCTTTCTTTTCTAATGCTCAGATCATAAATGAGAGAATAACTGAATTCTCTGATTCAGGAGCCCAAAGAAGCATCTGCAGTGTGCTGAGCTGCTGCCAGGGCATCCTCTCCACCCCGGCCCTCGCCGTCATCTACACAGCCAAACAGGAGCTGATGGTGGCCTTGCTGAGCCAGCTGTGCTGGTCGGCCTGTAGGCAGCCAGAAGGAGCCGTAGTAGGCCAGTTATTCGACGTCATTCATCTGGCCCTGGGCCATTACCTCTTGATCCAGAAACAGCAGGTCAATCCAAGACGTGCGTTTGGGGAGATGACCGGGCACCTGCTCCAACCCTGCCTGGTCCTGAGGCACTTACTCTCTGGGGGCACGTGGACACAGGCCAGTCAGGGTCAGCTGCGGCCGGCGCTGAGCCGGGACATTAGGAATCAAATTGAGGCCGTGCTGCGAGGTGGCGTTTTTCAGGTTGAGCTCCTCTCATCCTACAAAGAGGAACTCTTGGACCAGCAGCAAGCTGACGCGAAGGTGGGGGCCATGAAGAGTCTTGCAGCTCCTGTGGACACCGTGATTGCCAGGCTAGTAGAGACAGGCTACTGTGAACCATCTCTTCATGCTGCTGTTATAGCCAACTCAGTGGCCTTGCTGTATAAGCTCTTTCTAGATTCTTATTTGAAGGAAGGGAACGAGTTTCTCTGCTTCCAGGTGCTCCCCAGGTTGTTGAGCTGTTTGAGGATTTCACCCCTGCAGGAGCAGCCCGGAAAAGCCCTGTCTCCCTCAGACTGGACCACAGAGCTGCTGGTAGTGGAGCAGCTGCTGACAGCAGTGTCCAGCCACAATCTCTACAACATTGCGGCCGACAGGATCCGGCATGGAGAGGCTCAGTTCCACTGTTACCGCCGTGTGGCCGAGTTGCTGCTGAACCATCCCCAAGCTAACGTGCCAGCCTGGTTCCGCTGCCTCAAGACCCTGATGGCTCTGAATCATTTGATTTTGGAACCAGATCTTGATGACCTGTTGGCTTCAGCATGGATTGATGCCGAAGTAACAGAACTCCGAACAAAAAAAGCCCAGGAGGCGCTTATTCACACTCTCTTCCAGACGTATGGCAAACTCCGACAAGTGCCACGGTTGTTTGAGGAAGTTTTGGGGGTGATCTGTCGTCCAGCTGCCGAGACGCTGAGGCAGCCTGTGCTGACCTCAGGCCCCTCCACAGTGCTCTCTGAGTGTCTCCTGGAGGTACCTCTGAGCCAAGTCTTGGACACATGGGCCCTCGTGCTAGAGAAGTTCCAGTCTTTGATCTTGCCTTGTTTGCGGGGTGACACGGACCTGGCCCTGAAGTCACTGTCCCTGAGCTCACTGCTGCACTGCATCATGTCCAATATGAGGAGCCTAGACAGCAGCACACCCCTGCCCATCATCCGGCGGACGCAGAGCATCATGGAGAGGGTGCTCCAAGGACTCGTGAAGCCCCTGCTGGACCTTCTCCTGGACCCCCAGGGTACAGAAAGTGAGCTGTGGCTCGGGAAGGTCAGCGATGCAGCACTCCTGCTCGCCTCCACCTGGGCCCAGGTTGACACCATGTTTAGTTTAAACTGTGGCCAGTATCACTCTGTGTCTGGTCCCCTTACAGGTGTTGCTCTGGAGATCTCGACCCTCCCTTTGTTGTTCCCAGTTGTAGAAATACACCATTGGAAGAAGATAGAAGAGCTAACAGCTCAGTTCAACTCTCTTGGCAGGTATTGCTTAGAACAGCTCTACCTGCAGAAAATGAAGAGGACTTTAATGCAAACTAGCTTCCAGTCTGAAGAAGCCCTCCACACTTTGAGGGCTGATGCTGCCTATGTTCTTGGTTCTGACAGAGAGGTCTTGAGTCAGCGGCCGAGGGCTTCCTGGGATGGCCAGGTCGGGACTGTGAGTGTACTCACATACCTCGTAGCACACTGGCACTTGATTGTGTCTAATCTCACACTCTTGATATCCTATCTTTGTCCAGATGACGTGAGCTACCTGGCCAGTGTCCTGCTGAGTACTTTGCCAATGAACAAAGCCCAGGAAGGCTCGGCAGATGAAGAACCACATATCACACTTGAAAAAATATCCAGGGCAGTCCTCCACAGCCCTCTCTTTCCAGAAATGCAGTCTCTTCATTCTGCTTTCTTGCTGTGCCTCACTGCAAAATGTACTAGCATTCTGTCTTCTGGTGCCCCGAATGACCCTTGCCTTCTTAACCAGCAGCTTCCCTGGCTCTTTGAAAAGGACTACATGGTGGTGGCTGATTGGGAAAACAGATTTGCAAAAATCAGACTCGAAGGTGTGGAACCAAGAGGAGAGATTGCCCAGAACTTCCTATCCTTGGTCAAGGGTGACTTCCCCATCCAGCTGCGGAGAGAACAGTTAGAAAGCATCCTGGGGCTTTTGGAAGTTATGTCTACCCTACAATTGGACAGCCTCCTACCTCCCTATCACGTGCATTCTTTTCTTCTGTTACTGTCTATGGCCGTCGGTGAGCTGGAGGGCTCTTGCTCTCCCTCACTGACCCTCAAGTTTTTGATGACTTGCTACCAGCTTCTGGGTTACCTACAAAGGGGAAAAAGTGCCCGCTCAGTGCTCAAGATCATGTATGCCAGTGACATTTTTGAGATCATATTGACCTCGCTATTCAAAGCCAGTGGTAGACTTCACATTGATGTGGATGACCCTGCTTGGTTGGAATTCCTCCAAGTGACAGGGACATTCTTAGAACAGCTAATGCAGATGCTTATCCAGATAAAGCTGAGCTTGGTGCTCAATTTTGGGAAAATCATTGCATTCCTCTCAAGGTGCAAGCAGTTGGAGAATCAGAATCCCCTGGGCAGACAGTTCCTTCTGGCGTCTTTCACCAAGTTGTGCCATGTCCTGGGGCCTTTTGTCAGAGAGCGGCAGCAGCACAAGGCCTCAGAGGCCTTGCCTGAGTTCTTGCGGCAGGCCATCGTCCACACGGGAGATGTGCTGCAGCTCTGCACGGCCCCCGGGGTGCAGGGCCAGCACCTCCCCGCCACCCTCCTCTCCTCGGTCATCACACTCTTGGAAGCAGAAGCGGATGTGGGCCAGCACTTGCGGCACAGAGGGGCAGAGGTTTCCCAAGTGACTGACCAAGCCCTGCCGTCCCAGCCTGCCCTCTACCAGAGTGTTTACTCTCAAGTGCTGTCAGAGTTGCCAGCGCTCACGGGAAACACTCAGTCTTTCCAGGCCGCCGTGCGCTTTCTGACTCTCTTCTTTTTGGCCCCAGAACTACATCCCAAGAAGGATTCTGTTTTTGCTTCCATGTTTCATTCTGTGAGGAAAGTCCTTGCAGGTAAGATGTTTTCTCTTGAGCTCATTCTGTCGCATAGGGATTTTGGCAGAAGGTCACTAAGTAGCTGGCAAGGTGGGTGTCCCCTGCCCTCCATTTTGGAGCAGGTGAACATTCGAAAGATATAGCCCTGTGAGCCGTGAGGACTTCTCTCTCCCTGGTGGCTCTCAGGCGTTGATCCCAGTGCGTCATTCTCTGCACTTAAGCAGTGATCCTCAGACAGTTGTCTCCTGCTTGGTTTGTTGTTTGGCACTTCGGTTTCTCGCTCATTTTGGAGGTGGTCTCATTTATCAATCTACTTTTCTCTTTTTTACCTTTTATCTTACCTGGCTCTGGAGGGTCAGTGTAGATCATTTCATCCTTTGTAGTAGCTCTTCAGTGGCAGACCTCCAGTCCCTTAATATATTAATAATTAATAGATTTAAGAAAGATAAAATCTGCCCGCTTTTAAAAAACGTGAATGTCCTCGTACAATTCCTTCAGAGATCTCAGTGCTACATAGATTTCTCGGGACTGACGGTGTTCATTGGGCAGAGGCTCTTTGGGCAGTGTCCTCGGTGATGTTATAATGGTGTTATAGTCACGTCACCCCTCTAGGCCAGCTAATCAGGACTGCAAGCCCTGCCAGTATCTTCATGCATGAGTATTTGTTAGCCGCCCTCCCTTTGATCTAGGCTAATGGGCCAGATCTTTGTTTCAAAACACCACACACCCCACACACAGTCGCTGTGGGTGGCCTTTTGATTAGGTTGTAAAGGGTTGGGATTAATACAGCCTTTTGGGGTGAGGTTGCAGGGTCTGTCTGCCCAGCCTAATATTCAGAATGCTCGTAGTATCTCTTCCCCAGGGAGAAACCGACAGGTGAGGTGGGGCCACAGGTGTGGTCAGAGGAGAGAGTGAAACGGGGCCTTGAGAAAGAGTCCCCTGCTCTGCTTGGCCGCTGCCAGAACTAAAGTGTTGTGGCCTTAATGCTTCTCTTGTCTCACTCTCGATGGCCTTCCACGTCTGCCTTGATTGTGGAGCGACATATTCTGTCTTCATTTGTCAGCAACTCTTTCTGGAAATGGCGTCCCCTTCTCAGGGGATAAATCTAGTCTTTTATTAACACATTGCATGCTCTAAATGAACGCCCTAAGACGCGGCCACTGTTGGTCTCAAGCTCTGGCCCTGGGCAGCCCGTCTTTTTCCCTCCAGTGCTCCTGAGCTGAGGTAGCCTCTCTGTCGTAACTGTGTGTCCCTGGACTTAAGGAACCTCTGATCTGGAGACGTAGCCTCAGTTGGGTGGGGCTGGGTGCAGAGGGAGCCACCCTGTGCCCCCTCGGACCATGGGCCTGGGCGTTGCTGCTGGGTCCAGGCCTTCTATATCTGAGACGATGTCTAGAGAAGGGATCAAAGTGGTGGGAGGTTTGGAAGAAGTGCCAAGTGAGGGGTGGCCCAAGGCTTTGTGGGGGAACAGGGAATGATATGGTTGGCCCCAAATGGCTGAAAAGTGGCCACCTGTGTCCCTGGGTGATTCAGGTAGGTTTGAGCATATCAAAGTGAGCATGTATGAGGAATTCTTTCTGACAGTGGAATAGACCATCTCAATTTAGTTACAAAAACCATCACTTTAAAAAATGCTTAATGTATACATGTGGAACGATAACCTACTTTGGAGATAATTGAAATGGTGATTCTGATCTAAGTAATCAGACTTCCACACGCATCACACAGATCACAGGATGATGACAGACTCTGAAGTCTGGGACTGGGTTGAGAGACTGCATGCAGCAAATCACTAGTGAGCGGTGGCCTTCGAAGCCTAGAGTGCGAGGTAGTGAAGAGGCTCACTGAGCCTTTCAAGTGGTAGACAGTCATTGTGCCATTTCTGTTATCTGCCAGCCCTACGTTGGTACTATTTTCCCTGTTTAACTGATGAGGGAATTGCTGCTCAGAGATATTGAGTCCAGGATCTTGTAGCTTATAGGAGACTTAGACCCAGATCTTTATCTCTCAAAGTCTGTGAATTCCCTCCCACCCCAGAAATGATAAGCTGGAATCAGATCATAGAGGGCCTTGACTGCTCCACCTTTGTGCTCCGTTATGAAACTTTGAGCCCAAGGACGCTGAGCCATGGACGGCATTTCCTTTAAGTGGGAACAGCTGGATAACTGCTGCAGACAGTCTGCAGAAAGTGTGGGGATCTTTCATCTCTAAAACAGATCTTCCATCTGTTTAAAAGTACTGCCTCACCCCTGTGCCCTTTCTGCTTTCATAAAAGAATACAGGGAACTAGAAAAAAAGCCTAAAGTAACAGGCCCCCATCTCCCAGACGTCACTGTCACTATCTCAGGCTCCTCCTGTACTGTGTATGCACAGATGCAGCTGTGTGTGATGCCTCCTGCCATGATGTCGTGTGCCCTGTTGTGCTAGGAGTATTTCCATTCCCTGAAATGGGGACTTTTAATGGCTCTACATTATTTCGTCACTGGAGTACTCTAGTTTATTTCATGCTCTTGGTCTATCACATCTTAACAGCTCGGGTTTCTTTTCCACACAGATCCTGCCATTCCGGTGCAGGTAATTCAGGACATTGAGCCTCATTTGGGAACCTTGTTCACCCAGATGTTAGAGGTGGGGACGACAGAGGACTTCAGGATGGTGGTCCAGCATATTCTCCAGGGACTGGACGTCAGCAACATGTGGAAAGCAGATATGCAGGTGGGAGATGTGCAGCTACATAAGTGAAAAGTTATTTGAGATACACTGTCACCCCTCAGGCTAAAGCAAATGTCAAATCAAGCCTGTAGAGGCTAGAAGCAAGGAGGAAATTTACCAAGGGACCTGTGGAGTTGCCTAGGGCCTCCATGTAAGGAGGCCTTAATTGCTAAGGGAGAACATTTTCAAATTACACTGTATTTCAGATTGCACTATCTTACATGAAATACTAAATACTATCAACTCATAATATTGGCACATCAAAACATTAAATTCTACTCATCCTTTGCTTAAGACCTGCCTCTCTGATCACGCTTTTTGAAAAATTTTCCTTGGTATAGTCAAACATTTGAGAATCTCTCAGCTTAGCAAGCTGCCCTTCCATTCTCTGCACGAGTTTGTTTGATAGTTGTGGACAAAATTCTGCATTTGCATTTGTCCTTACCTGTTTTGGGGAGCCTCTGCACGGAGCTCACGTGCTGGAATCTGGTCCCCTAAATGCCCCCATATTGGACTGGTCAGGTGTTCCTCCTTCCACAAGAGGAAAAAGGATTCAGGATTAAAGTTCAGGACTTTTGGTTCTCAACTCCTTGTTATTATCACCAGGGGTTGGGTTTTGATTTGCGTGGGAGTGCTGGAGAGGGCAAATTCGGGCAGAATGGGCCAGCATGGAGAAGTCACGTCTCAGAGCATCAGGCTGGGGTGGATGCGCAATGAGTCACAAGCATGTGGACTGGTGGTGGGCAGACACATCCCGCAGGTGGGTGGGACCCAAGCTCAGGGGAGAAGGTGGAGCTGCCATTCGGGGTTAGGGTGTGGAGGGGTGAGTCTAGTCATAGGAAGTGAGAGTCCTATCATGAACAAAGGGCAGAGCTGGAATTTTATGGGTTGAGGGTCTGCAGTGTTAGGGGAGGAAGAGGCTACGTGCAAAGCTGAAATGGATGGTGTGGCATGTCCCGCATTGTGTCCGGTATTTGCTGTTCATTCCCGCCCACGGTTTACAGCCGTCCCCTGTAATTACTGTGCCTGATCTAATTGCTTTCCTTTGTCCTTGTTCTTCTGGTCACTCCTTATATCCATAAGCATGCATGGCTCCTGCCCAGGTAAGTCACAACCTCCCTTTACCTTGACAGGACTGCATCTCTAGTTTTAGAGCCCTGTACCCATGTGTGCCCTTCTTTTATTATTTCAGTCTCCTGGCATATTCACATGTGACTTATTGAGATTCTCCCGAAAGAGCCCTTATTTTGCCACAGTTCTGTTCATCTTTGTCATTTACTCCCCACTATCCTGAGGACTTAACGCAAACCTGGTGTCATCTGTGCCCCTGCCACCTGAGTCCTAACAGTGCTGCTTTATCATTTCAGCACAGTGACCGGGCTTCTTCCCCAGGTAGACTTCTTTAGGGAGTTGACTGTTTCTGCTGTTAAGTTTTTTGTCCTTTTCCCTTAGACCGTTTTGTCAGCTGTTAGGCTGATCAAGTTGCTTCTGAGGTGCCCACTCAGTGGAGAGAAAGCGAGTTTGTTCTGGCGTGCTTGCCCCCAGGTCATCATGGCTCTGACTGTGAGTACCCCTTGAGTCATGTGTGCCTCCTCATTTCCCCTCTCCTACTGGCAAGCCAGCATCTTTGCTCTTTCATTCTCTGGGTTTATGCAGAGCGTTTCTGGAGGCTGCTTCCTGAAGCAGAATGCTTTCTGTCGGTGTGTGTGTTCAGCAGTACTTCTGTCTGTGTGCACTTTGGTGACATAAGTCGGAAGAGTCACAGAGATGGTATGGAGGTCATTAAGGAGTGTTGGGAGGCCCCAGGCAGGCAGTGATGGAAGGCGATGACACAGTGAGACTGTGGAGGCCTGTTTAAGTTGGATGAGATCAGAAGGGCTTCTGGGACTTACTTTGTTACCAAAAGTTTTGTGGTAAGTTTAGGGCATTGCTTCGTTTAAAATTCTATCTGTATGTATTTAAAGTCTATGATACAGGGAGAAAAGTGCTTTGTAGAATGGGATCCTCATGTTGCAGCTGCTTTATTGTTATAATCTTACCCAAACATTACGTTGTGGCACCTGGTGAAATTTCTCCACATGACTTTTTACTTTAGAACAGAAAGCTGGTTCACATGGGGGCTGTCTCACTGTTTACCTTCTAAAGAGTCCGCACCAGTGTTTTCACACTTGGATTTGAAACAGCAGTATCTGTTTTACGATTGTTAATTCTAGCCCTAAATTCTAAACCAGTCCTAATTCTAGCCACTGTGACTGGAGAAAACTGCTCTTTGTTAGCATACTCAGGACAGAAGGATCTAAAGAATTTGTTAATGTTCTCTTCTGTTCCTCTGTTCTGTTGCTTTGTCATTTTGGGATAAGCTGCATTATTGGACAAATGCTTTACCTAGTTTGTATTGTGCACATCATTAGGAGTGTGGGGGTAGCATGGGGTAAGAGAGGGACCCTTGTGGTGATCAGTGCTGGTGGAGCGTATAGTAGGTCTGTATTGATAGAAATATCAGCCCAGAAACCCCTTAGGTAAACCAAAGGAGCATAGTACACAGGCAGCACAGCTAGAAAACCCAGAAAAAAATGAGCATCATGCAAGACAGGCCCCCAATGGTCTAACCGAAGGAGCATAGCACACAGGCAGCACAGCTAGAAAACCCAGAAAAAAATGAGCATCATTTAAGACAGGCCCCCAGTGGTCTAACCAAAGGAGCATAGCACACAGGCAGCACAGCTAGAAAACCCAGAAAAAAATGAGCATCATGCAAGACAGGCCCCCTATGGTCTAAACAGACAGACCCCCAAAGGCTGCAGATGGCAGTGTCAGGGAAGGGCCGGGCCGCGGATGAGCTCTCTCAGGTTTTACAGGAAGGACTTTGAACTTTCACCTGAGTCTGTTCTCTTTATTCTCAATAATTGCATGTCTTTAACTAGAACTGATTTTTTAAGAAATGTAAGAAATGAAGTTTCTACACCATGTAGAACTAATGGCTTTTTGGGCAAAATGCTTGTTTTGTATATCTGATGTAAAGTTAACTGTTCTGAGAAATTGGATGAATCAACTCTCTTATAAGAACTTACTTCTCTTCATGGTAGATGAATCCAACCAAAAGTGTGGGCCAAACAGGCCAAGTCCACGATGAGCTGGAGATTGGAGCCTGGCCTCCGTGTCTCTTCCGGCTGCCCACTGACCACATGAGTTCATTCTGTAGTCTGGACGTTTTCGCACTGTTCATCAGTATTTGCTTTTATGTGTTTACCTCTGCTTGTTTTACTTTCTGTATTATTTCTGTAGAGCATCGACTTCTTTTCCTTGATTTCTTCTTGTCCTGCAGCTACAAAACCGAGAGGCTTGTCAGGAGCAGCCGGTGTCTGTCGCGGTGATTGGGCCCCTTCTGGATGTGCTGGCCGCTCTGCTGCGGCAGGGGGAGGGGACCATCAGTAACCCACACCACGTCAGCCTGGCCTTCAGTGTCCTGCTGACGGTCCCTCTGGATCACCTGAAGCCCCCTGAGTATAGGATCATCTTCTCAGGGGTGCACAACGTACTCTTCTCCATCCTGCAGTGCCACCCGAAGGTGAGGAGACACCAAGGGCACCAGGCAGCCTTTTCGTTGTCAGCAGAGTCATTTCAGCCTGTAGAAGAGCCGCAGACTTTACTGTGGCAGGGGACTAGCAAGGATGACTTGCTAAGGGAGCTTTTAGGTTCCAGTAATTTTCAGGGCCAAAGTGTTTTTTCAGGCATGGAAATGTGTGACCTTTACAACAGACTGTTTGAGCGAGCTTATCTTTGTTGGATCTGGCACTTCGAGCAGTGTTTGTAGGCTGGCTGCTTAAAGCAGCTCATTAGAACTGGCTTTCTGCAGACCACCTCTTTAACTGTCATTCACTTGCTTAGGACTTCTCTTGAGTTGATAATTCAAGTGAGCATCGGGAGTGAGGTATGAGAGTTCCCTTTGATAGTACGCTTCCTTTTAAATTAAATGGAGACCAGGAATCAGTATCCCATGGAGAACATTCTAGTTCAGCTGACATTTGCTGTGCATCTCATTTCACCCCTCTAGCAAGTCTGTGAAGTCGATAATCCATTTTATTGATGAAGAAGCCAAACCTCAGAGCCACTAAATGATTTGACCAATGTCATCTGAGTCTAAATCTTAGATTCCAGACTACTGGTCTCTTTGGCCAGTGTTCTTTTTACTGTGCCGCCGCTGTACCTGTGATTCATGAGAACTCGTAAATAGAATTGATGCACATGTACGTGGGCACATTCAAATATGTGTGTTTGAATAGTCTAAGGTCAGAGGCTTACCAGCAAAGCAGTTTTTAAAATATTTATTCTCTGGCAAACTAAGTGCTCATGACACTGGGCCTCCCTCCAGTGCCTTCCCCACTTAGGAACTACCTTTAGCTCTACCTTTTGACATCTTTGCCACTAAATCTCTCTGCTGATGATTAAGTTTTTATGTGACCATTCAGTAGAAATGCAGTATAGATCAACTGCAAACTGAAATTGCAGATCTTGCAAAAGATGCAGAATTTTATGCGCTTGATGAATGTAATACAAGAAGAAAGCTGCACGCATCACCTCAAAACCAGTAACCAATGACATGAGCAGAGCTAGACTGTCTAATGCAAGGAGAACACTGACAAGGAGAATCACGCAGTGTCATGCTGAAGAATGCTGTGACTATCAGCAGCAGGTCACACTCGCCTGCCGGGGGGTAGAGTGAGGTAAGAGGGGTGCTGTGTGGTGTGTGTGGTCGGTGTTGGTTAGCACTAGGCTAGTGTCTGCCTCAGTCAGTCTCGCAGGGATGATGTGAAGCCATTAGAGCCGCGTTCCCAGTGGAGCAGTCAGCAGCTGCTGCTGTCCTAAGTACTTTGCATATTTTAACTTATTTAGTCCTCTTGACACCTGATTATTATCCTCTTGAAGATGAGGAAGCAGGCACAGAAGGGCTGGGCGATCTGAGATGCAGCCAGGGTGTGAACTCCGCCTGTTCCTGGATTTGTGTGCTTATAGTCAGTATGAGAGCAAAGGATGAAGAGAGGGCCTTGGGAAATTTCATAAACCTCTGGAATACTTTGGCGAAAGTGACCTCTCTGAACATGCTGCAGAAATTGAAAATTTGATATAAAGCAGGTGACGTTATGCTCTCAAAAATGTGGTTGATTAAATTATACCACAGAAAAGAATCTTAACACTTGACTTACATTGTGTTCATTCTAAGAACCGGAGCAGTGCTCTCTGCTCTGAGTGTGATGGTCGAGTTCTTTGTTTGCATTGTCCAGCACGGTGACCACTGGACACGTGTGTCTTAACCACTTGAGATGTGGTCTGAGGACTGTATGGCTCGGAACTGAATTTTAATTTTAAAGAATTGAAATTTAAGTAACTGCATATGACTTAATAGGTGCTCTATTGCATTGTGTGGCTTTAATCACAGTCTAAATATGGTTGAGTATCAAAGAAGCATGTTTCGTAGTTTCAATTTTATTTTTAAAAAACAGAGCCCCAGTCAGAAATATTGATTCCCTTTTTAAAATAGATTTGCTTTATGTAGTCTTTTTTCTAGTGCCAGTTATTCTTGACTGACAACTGTTGTTCCTTTTATTATTTATTCTTGCCCACTTCCAGAATGCATTCTAACGGCTTACAGTAAAAGGCACAAGTTCTAAGCTGGGATTGCGCTGTTAGAATCCTAAGGTTGTGCAAGCCCTTAGACATGGAAAACCTACCTTAAGCCATTAAAATGAATGTTAGAGTCAGATAAAGTGGACGAGCTGTAACCCTCAGAAAGTCCAGCAAAAAAAGTCGCCGCAACTGTTTTGAGTGTTCTCACCGATAAGGCTGGGAAGGAAACAAAAGCCTTTTAAAAAAAAAAAAAAAATTTTGTTAGAGAGGAGCAGAGGGAGAGGAAGAAGAAGGAAGAAAACAGTTTAAGACAAGAAGAAAGAGGAGGAAGCATTTCTGTTAATTTGTTTTGGTTGTTTCCACCAGGCCTCAGGTCATGGGCCTCAGCTCATGAACCCTGGTCCTTGGACTTTACATGGTCAGTGCCCCAGCCACTGGTTTAGTACCTTAGCCACCAGGGCACTCCTATAAGCCTTTTATTTATCTTTTTCTTTTCTTCTCTCTCTCTTTTTTTGTATTTTATTTCAGTAACTTTGTTTTACAAGTTAAAATAAACTCATGTGTAGGTCCACATAGGTGTAATTTCCCCATTCCTCAGATACATGTCAGCATGCCCTATAACCCTATAACCTATCCTTTTAAAAGTGGAACTGGTGAGGCAAACAAAGTAATGCTATTAACATTTGTTTGTCGTGTAAAATATCAGATCCAGGGAATTGTTATAACCAAATGCCAGAAATTCTGCATGTTTGGAATGCATGCAGGAGGGCCTTCAGCTGGTAAACCTGTCAGGGGTCTGCATGGGCAGAACTCAAGTATCCCTTGCATCATAATTAACTCATGACCATATTCATTCATGGCCGACCCAAACAACAAGTAATCCTAATTAGAGTAATCTCACCCCATTATCCCTTGTCATCATTATCCAAGGTACAAGTTTAACTTGCTTCAGCTAAACACCTTCCTAAATGTGTTCATGTGTTCTCTAGAACTCTCTGAAACTATATACAGTTCAGAATGATACAGGAAAGTGTTACAAAGGATTCTGGGAAAAAACAAATTCCTTCGGTCAGAGTAATACACTCATTCTGAGAAGGCATTGCCTGTGGATGTGGTTTGATTTTGTGTATGTATATGTATGTCAGTCATAGGACAGACTACATTGTGTTGATACTTACTTGGGGGGTTTGCATCTGTTTCCATAAATGGTAGGAGCAGGAAGATAGACAAAGACAGCACTGGTCTCACAAGGCTTCTCAGTATCCACCCCACAAGAAGAGCCAGCACAGTTGCCCAAAACTGGAGCGGGGAGCGGAGCTGGGGGTTTTCTGAACTGCCTGTCACAGGATAAGGACTTTGCAGATAACCTTCCCTTAGTTAAACCCTGTTGCTAAAACAGTCTTCAGTGCTTTCCTGTTTCAGTTTTCCTTCACATATGCTGAGCACTGAAGTTGGCCCTGTGTATGGAGGGGAAGAATGCAGGAGGCTGCTCTTCAGGTTAACCCTGAGCTACTTAAAGTAGAACTTGACATAAACCGATGCTGACATATTTTTATATTCTTTTGTGTGTTATTATTATAGGTAATGCTGAAAGCCATCCCTTCCTTCTTGAACTGTTTTAATAGATTGGTGTTTTCAGTTATTCACGAAGGACGACAGAAAGACAAAGGTAATGCAGAGTAACTGTCAGACATGCATTTTTAAATGTGTTTATCATATGTCTCTAACCACATGTATTACTGAAAATAAGACCACTCGGTTGAATTAAATAAGAGAAATATTCAGATACTAGTCAGGTTATTCAAGTGAATATTCAAAAGTTTTTTAAGAAATTTCAAGCTATCACAAAATTTTATCCAAAACAGTGACTTCATTGACATCTGCTAATTGGAGTAGTCTTTATCTGGAATAAAAATCTCTAGAGCCAGGAAATACTCACTGTGATATAAAAGAAATACAAAAGTGACTGCAAGAATTAAAAGTCTTAGTCTTGCCCTTAAGCAATTTATAGTTGAAGGGGGACATTAAAGAGAAACACCCAGGTATAGAGCTCTGTTTAAGGAAAGGGAGGGATTCCTGCAGCTCACCCTTCCAGCCGCCTCTTGCCAAGGTCTTGTTTGTTTACCAGTGAAACAAACATATTACGCAGTTTGTTCTTCAGCCTTGAAGTTGGTTACTTTTTGCTGAATTTCGAATTTCAGTTGAGTCTCACTAGTTAAAAACTTGCACATAAAATAAGACTGCCTTGCTCTCTATTAAATTTGCAGAGCCTGAAACGTGACACGTGAGATGCTAAGCATGAGGATGGGCGCCTGCTGGGTGCTGTGGGGCTGCAAAGGAAGGCTTCATTATTTATCTGGAGGGCGTCAGGAAAGACCCTGTGGCACTAGTTCTGTACTGACTGATACATGAGCGATACTCAGCTTCTCCCCCTTCAGTGTAAACAGTTCCATGGGTTCACATTGGAAGTAGAAGTAATAGCCACGTAAACAAATTCGCTTTTGAGAAGAGAAAAGGTATTGTCGACACTGGACTGTAGTTCCCAAATCACTCTGCCTGTTTTGGGGTTCAGTCAGTGGCACAATGAGGTGTTTTAGTCTAGTGCTGAGCAATTCTTGATGTGCCACTGTGAATATATTTAGGAGCAAGATTAGGAAGCAGCTTCCATCTCCCATGCCAGTTGGTGGCTGCCTGCAGTTCTTGTGGGGACCTCAGAACCAGCCAGAACTCAGCAGGAAAGAACCTCTTCAGGCTGGTGATGTCAGTAGGGACATTCCTCCCTGAACAGAGGTAGAGCAGAGTCCTGGTCCTGTTCTGCCACAGGTGTGTCCACACTGTGATTGTAAATGTGTCCTTTGCTGTGTGTCCTGAGTGGGCATGGGGGTGGTTCCATGTATGTGTCTCTGTACTCTGTCCATGTTGGCATAACTTGGTCACCTCCAGTCTGCCGAGACTCACTTCTCTGATGTACCCATGGTTTAAACAAGTGGAGCTTCAACTACTTTCTTTGTTGGTATCTCATGCATTGTCGAGCAGCTCTGCGTTAAAGCTGTGACTCTAGTAACAGCCACCGAGTATTTGTGTTGTGAAATGCATGTGTACGTTTGTTGAGCAATCCGCAAAAAAGAAGAGGAATGTCCTACATCAGATAGCTATTCAGATGCCTCACATAAGTATCCTCTGTTGAAATGGCCATTGAATGTTAAAAATTTATAAATTCTTAGTTACATCAATCTAGGAAAATTATATATATATATATGTATATGTATATATATAACATTTAAAAGGCCTTAAAGACAGTTTACATTCTAAAAGTCAAGTTAGAGGTAAACGTGTGTCAGACTGTATCCACTGAAAGTATACACTTTAATGAGTTTGATAGGTAAATACATACAGGAGGGTGCGCCCTGGTGGCCTACTGATTTAGTTCACCAGGCATAGTCCACATATACCCCGAGGTCCCTGGTTCAAGACCCCGGCCCCGGGGGACAACCAAGATGAGCCACTAAGTAAAATTCGTGCCTGTCTACTTGCCTTCATTCCTGCCTGAGGCTCTCCTTTAAAAAAATTAAACAGAGGAAGCCACAGTGCAAATATAGGTCATTTCCATCATTCCCCAGAGAGTCCTCCTGTGGTCTAGCCCCTGCTCTGACCTCACCGCTAGGCAACCACTGATCTGTTTTATGTCTCTAGATTTGTTTGCATTTTCTAGAACTTTATAAAAATGGCTGTATCACTGCTGAAAGAATGTCACGGAAGGCATGCTGGCACAGTCTGGGTTCGCCACTCAGGCTCTGCCGTGAGCTCCTTGGAGGGAGCAGGTGGTACCTGGTCTGTTAGAATTCTCCAAAGGAGTTTGTTCAGAAGGGCCTGGATGGTCTTGGCTTCTTAAGGTGGAGAATTAGGAATCAAATAAATCTGTTGTGGAGGAAAAAAATAAAGAAATCTGGGCAAACAGAGGGCAAAATAGAAATGACAGTTGAGTCTCATATCTCTCCACCTGTCAAAGAAATAATCCTGCATACTTTCTGAAACTTTAGGCAAAGACCTAATTGGGCCATTGTATCTTTAAAACCATATGATGCCAGTTAACCACTTTTAAAGGTAATTTTCCATTTCCTCCATTTTACACCTTCCTTGTAATGATGCATCTCTTTTTAAAACACAGCAGCAATCCTTGATGTCATCCAAAAAATGGTTATTTAGTCAGACTCAAACTTACGGACTCTCGAGTATTCTAAGTGTTCTTCTCTGTTATGTCGATAAATATTTGGACTTACCGTCTCTTGCTAATTATGTTTGCAGAATATGCCAACTGAAGAGTGGAAAACACGGAAGATTTGAGATAATTTGGGGCTGTGTTAGAAAGTGTAAAATTAGGAGAGCTGAAACGTGTGCTCTTGAGCTAATCGGTTTGGAAACGTTTGCGTCCGTAGGAAGCACAGCTGACCTGGCGGTGATCCTGGAGGGCGCACGCCTGGTGCAGAGGATGTACAGCCACATTGCTGCTCGGGCCGAAGATTTCACGGTGTTTTCCCCCTTCGTGGTGGGCCAGTACGTGACCGAGGTGCAGAAGGTAAACTGACCGTCTCAGCGCTGCTTTCGTTCATAGTCCTTTGTAGCTTGGCTGCTCGATCCCGGCAGCACAGCTTGAGACCTGTTGGTTGGCTGTGGGGCTGGGCCGCGGTCCTGCTGTGGAAACCGGGCCTGTGACCTGCAACGGGCTGGCAGTGCCTGGTTCACTACGGCACCTGGTAGCTGTTCGACCTCTCTTCACGCGCCAGCATAACCCTGGGCCTGTTTCAGGTAGTCTCTTGAGTAATAAGGGAGACGATATGTTACTCTGGTCCAAGGACAGGAGCTTTCATGGAAGCAGGCTTGATAGAGACCAGAACGCGTCCGGGCGTCCCTGGGCAGCAGTGTTTCTTGGATCTGCACTCTTGGGGTCCATCGTGCATGTGGCTAAGCTCCTTTGACACTCAAAGTTGATGGCACAGTGGAGATGCTGGTAGATCTGCTCCGCTCCAGCGAACACCAAAAAAGACTTTTGTCTCGATGAATCTTTTTGACTCAGTATTCTGGAGAACCAAATCATTGTTCAGCATCGATCTCACTTTGAAGTGCCACTGTGCTGTTTTCAAAATTCCACAAGAGCCTGTGTGACCCGGATAGTTAGTTCACTTTAGGACTTCGTATCTGTGTTTCAGCTGAATGTCCGCTTACAGGCCCGTATGCTCAGGTGCGTATCTACGCACGTGTGCATGTATAGAGGAGCATTTATATCGTTTCATTGCTCTACACAGACTTGGCTCTGTCCTTTGTAAATCTTCTAAGAGCAAAGGCAAGACCACTGGCAAACTTGTTAGAATATAGATTTCAGCATTTCTTAAGGGATGGTAGGCTTGAGTGGCATTGCCCAGAAAAACTGGTGTCACGTCACAGTCATCCTGACCTGTTTCAGGATGAATCTGTGAAGTGATTTTCAAGCGCACTGGCTCTGCCTGCCTTCACCGGTGGAGGTGCCTGTCATCCGGGCAGGCAGTTGGCCATTGAATGGGGCCCTTGGGGCAGCCAGGCCCTGTGGGTGTGTGCTGTGCTTACCGTCACAGTGTGGGTAAGAGCCGCAGCACACGGACACCCTTTCACATCGTCCTTGGAATGAGATGTGGGCTTGGAGTTTGGTTTTCTTGAAATTACTTAGCATTCGTATAGACTCTTAATACTTCTCAAGCACTCAAATCATTAATATGTGAGCTTTCGCTGAAAGAAAAGCTTGCGTTTTCTGTTTCACTGAAGAATAAAAAGAGACATAGTAACATCACTTAATGAAGCGTCAAGAAGGGAGGAATAACTTGAACCCTTGAGCCCACTAATTATTATACTGAGATGTACTTTACGAAAGGTTTCTGGTTTCCTGGTCTCATTATTCATGTCTAATTTATGCTTATCAGGTTTTTGTTTTTGTTTTTTAATTTCTAATCGTGAAAACCAAAGGCCTTGGGATTTATTTAAGGCAGTAGCATCCCAGACCATGTGTCATCTGTTTTGTTTTGAATTTGGTAATAAGAAAATATTCCATATGCATTACAGGCTTCTACTGAGAAAGTCATGTCTTTCTAGAGCAGAAAGTCTAACTGAATGCTAGATAGCAAGTATAGCTGAGTCAGGCTCCTTTGCGTTCCCTCATCTTTCCGTGGAGTGGGGAGGTGGTGAAGGTCTGGCAGAAGTCAGGCGGAAGACCGGGTCTGACCGTGTCGGCGAGGAGAGGCAGTGATGCTACAGATCCTGCTCCCGCCACGCAGCGATGTGTCACAGTGGAAGCATGTCACAGGAGTCATGGCCACTGTTACCTTCTCTTTCACCTGTAGCTCACAGTTACCACTGTCTTTCTATATCGATAGCTTAGATACTGTACTCTCATCCAGCTCAAGGGCCTTGGAAGCTTCTTTAGATGTTTTCATTAGTGCTGTAGTGGTTGACTTCTTTCCCATGGTTTTATAAATGAGCTGTGAAACAAAGATTCAGAGTGATTGCATAGTCTTACTACTGCTGGCCTTCATGTACCCCAGCAGCGCTCTGCGCTCTAGGCTGTGTTTCCACTAATGAGACACTATGGAAAGGGACTGAAGAGCCTGGGCTCTGGACTCTGGTTCCCATCTCAGTTCCGCCACCGGGAATATTCCTTTGCTCCCTTTTACCTTTGGAAGTGGAATTATTTGTTTAGTAAGTTATGGAATGAATGAGCAGTCTTCACCCTGCAAGCAGCATTGAGGACTTCTTTTGTTTTTCATTCGTTCACTTTGTTTGATTTCTTCTTTTCCTTCCTACTGCCTTAGTAGGAAATCACACACCAGCCATTCCACACTATCCCTGAGTGTTTTTTAACGTCTGTAGAGAAGTAAAATTTAAGATAGTCACCTGTTAAAACGTTTTGGACACACGTGAAAAGGACCATAACTTTGAAGAATAGTATCAGCTGGTAACAAAAGCAAATCGCCTCTTTCGAATTATCCCTCCTAATCCTTCTAGTTAATAAACTATATTCCCACTAGAAGCTATGTGTTTGCAGAGAGACTTTGACTCTCTTTAAGTCATCAGATCATTAATAAGTCGGTCAGCTGGAACCTTCCTACACTTTTTGGTTTCAGCGACTGGGGTACTCAGATTGGATTCAGCACGAGCTTCAGCTGGAACCTGAGTAGCTGTGGCAAATGCCATTAGAGCTTACGCTCTTGGGCTTTTTGTCTAGCTATTAATCTGAACCTCTGATCTGAAAGCTCGAATATAATATCAGCTACAGCGAAGATATATGGACTGCTCTCTGCTGCTGAGCCCGAGTTTAGTTAACCCAGAAGTTTAGGGAAGACTCGCATCTGTAGGCATAGTGTCCAGTTAATCCATTCTGGGGCAGGTAGGAATTAGGGGCTGTTGTTGGTAGAAATAAAAATGTTATGTGGTAATCATAAGTTCTATATGATGCTGATGCGATATGATCTAATTAATTGTGTTGGTCTGTCAGTGATCTGGAGCACCTCGGAGCCTGCCCGCGCTCCTGCCTTCCTCTGGGGAGGTGTGGTCAGTGATACAAACATGGCTGCCATTATCCCACAGTGAGGACGGACTCCAGTGTGAGTGACCGTGTGGGAGAATTCGACACAGTGTGCCGGTGGCCCTTACTATAAGATTTTTAAATTTAAAGATTGTAGTTCGTTAATGCCCCTGGTAGACAGGCACCATTTACCAAATAGCAAAGCTACCCTTGTGATTTTATCATGTTTTATTCCAGGATTTTGTGTGGTTTGCTTCTGTTTCCCCCAAAATATAAACTATTAAAATATGAGTTTGAGTCATGTGCAAATGATGTTATAAAGGAATGTCACCTCTCAGGTTGGAGGCAGAAGTTGAAATTCCTCATCAAGTCTTTCCAGGACTTGGTGTCTACCTGTTTACTCTTACAGAGAGGTATGTCTGTCTTTCCTAGGTCACCTTGTATCCGGCTGTGAAAGACCTTCTGCAGGAGGGCATTTACCTCATCCTGGACCTCTGCATTGAGCCAGACATCCAGTTCCTGCGGGTCTCATTGCAGCCTGGAGTGAAGGACATCTTTAAGGAACTGCACAGTGATTATGTGAAGTACCACAAGGCGAAACAGGAAGGAGAGAAAAGATACACCGTCTGAGGCCGAGATGCAGGAGTGCTGCTGGGGTATTGTCGGTCAGCTTTGGTCACATGGTCTGAAAGGCTTGGCGAGTGAGAGACTTCAGATGTTCTAATTTGTACTGTTGAGATGTGTGGAAAAATTCTTTTGTATATATAGAATATATATAAATTGAGTATTTAAAAATGTATCATTATACAGTAAATATTGTAATAGAATCCTGAAAATTGACCCTGGATTGAAGTAAATTCAATAAAAAATTACTGAAAATCCCTTGTGGCCAGCCTATTTGGGGTTCTTGTCTCGGTCCAGTGGTTTGGGGTCCCCTTTCCCCACGAGGGGCCACGTAGAGTTATTTTTTTACTTCAAGTAAGTGGCTATATTATTAAGTACCGTTTAGGTAACATTGCCTTTTCCATTCTTCAAGTAACACGGGAAGTATTCTTGAAATGCCACTTTTCTGCCTCCCCGAGAGTTTGTTAAGGTGTCTGCCACAGGCAGGGAGAGCAGCCCAGGTAGGTAGGGAGACATTCTTCAGTGGAGGTGCCAGGGCTCTGTTTCCTGTCTGTTCTTCTTGCTTCCTTTCTCTGAAATTTATTTTGGGATTTGTTTTTCTATTCAATATAACAAATACTGTTCTTTTTTTTTTTTTAAAGGAAAGGTGCAGGTAGGCATGAAGGTAAGTAGGTAGGGAGGCAGGAAGACAGAGGAGGAAGAAGCACTCCATTTTTTTGTTGTTGTTCATTTAGTTGTTCACACTGGTTGTTCCTTGGGGCCCTGGGTCTTGAACTTGGGGCCTTGGGATGTATGTGGGACTGCTTCCAAGGTGTGCTAGTCCACGAGGCCACCAGGGTACATGCAAGAATTAGTCTTGTTTTTATTATCTAAGCAATATATTTCATTGTAGCAACAGCAGAAAATAAAACTAAAGGGGAAAGATTTTAAAATACAATCTCAGTGACCTGGACAGCTGTTATCCTCTTGGAGTATCTTGTCTCCAACCCTTGCTGTGCATGTGTGTTTGTGTGTGTGTGTGTGTAAGTAAATATATAGATGGATCATAAATGTGTTTGCTTTTTGTTGGTAGGTTTTTATTTTAGTTACTGAACTTTCTTGTGTAATATTTCAGTATATCTTCGAGTCTATAAAGAAATTCAGCATACTTTTTGGTGGGTACTTATTAGTCCATTGAGTAGATACAACTTTTATTTAATAAATTCCTCATAAATAGACATCAGAATTTTTCCAAATTTCCTTATCAGACAGTGCTTGCAACCCAAATCTTTCCTTTTCTCTTTAATTGTTTCCATAATTTCCATAAGTCATGTTACTCATCAGAAAATCTTACCAGTTTTTAAGGGTTTATACAAATATTGCCAAATTGCCCTCAAGAAAGTGTACTAATTTATTTTCCCACTAGTGAATCAATTCTAGGGATATTGATTTTCTTTGTTTTATGCTTCCTTGGTAGAGAAATAGTTGTTTCATTTTGAATGTCTTTAATTACTAAGCAATTGTACATTTTTCATATTTAACATTTTTATTTCTTATATAAATTATGCTTATGTGATTAGATTTCTTACATGAGATTAGCCTATTTCTCAATTGGGATATTTGCTTTTTTCTTTTTTTTTACTATGTTTATGGGATTCATATTTGAATTCTCCTGATAGCCCTTTTATACGCAATAAAAATATAGGCATTGTTTGAAAGATCATCCTTAAGCACTTAACACCACTTTTTAAAGCACGTGTGATTAGAAAAAACAATATAAAATGGATTTTGGTTACCTAAGAGAAATAACCCATTTTTTTGTGCTCCAAATTTGATTTTATTTCTTACATTGGCTAATGAGTTTGGAAAATAGTTTGCAAGCTGTATATTTCATCTGTTTTCTCTCTGTCTAGCCTGTCTGTATCAAGGCTTTCTAAGTTCTGGAAACCAGAAGTGGATTCAGGTGGCCTAACGTCTTTTTGCCTAATGTTCTGTAGATGGAATTGTTTCTGTTCTGATTTCCCTGCAGGATCCTCCAAGAGAGGTTGATAACTATTTCTTGTTCACATTGGGAGATGATGAGTTGAAGATAGCAGGTGACCTTTCTCAAGGACACAGGCTGTAAACAAGGCTGGAATTAAATCTACATTCTTGGCTTTGCACTTTTGGTCGAGTGGCCAGACTGTAGGGTCCCTGGTCTTGGAGGCCTTCATAGAGTTATGCCCATTTTTGCCCCCTTTACTAGATGGTCATAAAGGCCAGGGGTTAGCAGTAATTCCTTTTCCCCCATTTTGGAATGTTCCCGGGGTGCAGACAAACATGGAGCAATTCCTCAGGCGTCCTGACGGTGGCACTGCAGGGCTGCCGCGAAAGACCGTAGCCTGCCTTGAAAAGGGAACAGAAATAGGTTCTGGGTTCTGATGAGCTGGCAGCCTTGGGAGAAAGGAAAAGAGGAAAAGGCTGCCAACTCTGTGTCCTTCCTGCACAGCTCAGATGTTCTGTCTGCAGTATTCCAGGCCTGAGAAAGTCTCCTGATTCCCTCACATTCATTTCGATTTGAACTCTTAAACCTCAGGAAAGAATAGTTTTAAACACAGTTGTTTTCTTTTTCTTTTTTTTTTTTTTTTTTATAGGAAAGGTACAGGCAGGAATGAAGGCAACTAGGGAGGCAGGCAGGAAGAAAGAGGAGAAAGAGCACCTTATTGTATTCAGTTGTTCATCAGTGGTGTTTTCCCCAGCCCTGAGTCTTGAACCTGAGACCTTGGGATGCATGTGGACTAATGCCTGGTTTAAACTGCTAGGCCACCAGCACACACCTTAAACTCAGTTTTGCTGATTAACAAGGAAGAGGAAATGTTTTTCTTAGTGGCAATAGTGGAAGCTATGCCGTGGTCCTTTTTACTTTATTGGAGTGGATCTCACAGGCAAAGAGTTAACCCAGGTGAGCTGTCTACACAATAGAGTGGGGGACTTAACGGAGTGGCAGTGCAAGACGACTTGAGTGAGATTGTGTCAGACATGACATGACACCAGACTCTCTACTGGAGGCCTGAGTTGTTCTTTTAACAAGTAGCCGTTGATTTCCTCTGCTAGGCGCTGGGGCCACAGTCCTGGTCCTCGAGGAGTTCGCTTTATGGCAGGGGACATGGACGGTGAACCTGCAATCAAATAAGCACATCATTCCAGAGGCTGGCCACAAGATATGAGGAGCCAAGATGAGTGCAGGGACTGAGAGGAGGGGAAGGCAGTGGAGAGAGAAATTTGAGCTGAGACCTGCTTGGATGATAAGGAACCTGCCATTCAAAAGATGAGGGTCTTCAGAACCACAGCACCGAATTCACTTGTCAGTTGGGAGGAGAGGAGGCTTAATGTGGGGGTTCTGCCTGGGATGGTGCTCTGGAGGGGGCTGCCGTGGGAGGTCCTGAAGAGCAGTACCTCAAGTAGCCCCAGAGGACTGACAGTACACAGCCCCTCTTCCAGCTTTGACCTTGACCGCTACCCTGGGACTGCTGCAACGGGTAGGTCTTACAGCCCTTATTGTCTGCAGATTCCAACACGTGGACTCTTCACCTCCTCCCTGCTGCTGCTTCATGGAATCCGCCCAATGCTGAGGAGTGATGTTGAAGCTTTAAGGAGAAAAGACCTGTCCAAGAGGCCATATGTGAGCTTCGAGGAGATTTGGGTTGAAAGTTTTTTATTTTTGCCTGTTTTCTCATTTTAGTCTTCCAGATAGTTTCTAGAAATTACTTTGATTTACAGCCAGTGCACCCAGCTAACCAAGTCTCCCTTGCTGGCTGGGCTCCCACCTTTATGCTCGGAGCCTCGTGACATCTGGTGTAGTGATGCGGCTGTGTCACTTTTTGATTCTTGACTTTCTAAGGGACTCAAGTTTCTGTCATTGTTCTCTTCTAGCTATTCCTTTTCCTGCTCAGCCTGTAGAAAACAGTCCCCTCTAGTGGATGTGACTCTGGGCCGCCAGGCCAGCAATGTCTCTTGTGCCCTGGGTTGTTCCAGGCGTGCTGCTGCCACCGTCTTTCAGCAGCATCTGTTCGCACGTGCTCTCACCAGAGTCTGTCTGAAGTTCCCAGTCCTCCCCACTTGCTGGTGACTTTGGGCGACTCCATCTCATTTCTCCTCTTATTTCCTGCTGGTATGCTCTGTGGCCTCCATGTCCACACTGGGGATCCTTCTGGTGCTCTGGCCTGGTATCTATAGGGATCTCTACCTCTGCTCTTCTGCCATCAGTGTGAACACTAGACCTGCCCCGGCCCATGGAGCCTCCTCACTGGGCTCTTCTTGGCTCCCTTTCCTCCAGGAAGTCAACGTCCCTTCCATACCACCCAGTCTTGGTCTGTCCTGTTGTCCCAGCTTGTTCCTGGTCAACACCATGGCCATGCCTTCACTAGCACTCCCCAAGTCTGGCATCTCCTTCCTTTGGCTGTTGTCACTTTGTCAGACTCTGGAGCTACCCCTCTCTTTCCACCACTCCAGGGGATTGAATTCTGCTGCTAGAGAAAGGGCTAGAACCGCAGTAACTGTTGTCTTCAACTAGATCCTAATGGAGGAAAATCTCTTCATCAGAAGGAGAGGCATCCGGGGGGCAGCATAGCTCTGAGATGTTATGAGTTAGTGTGGGCTGGATTACGATAATGGTTTTCATATGAAGTTATGGCCAACTGTTGAACAGAAATGTTATGCATGAAAGAAGGTTTGTGAAATGCTGCTTAGTGAACACAACTGCTAGGAATAAAGGGTTTTCATGACAAAGGAGCACTGAAGGGCACGACTCAGCAGGAAGGGGCAGCCACCTTGCTGGTGGCAGCAGGACCAGGCTCTGCTGGTGTCTGGGATGAGAAGCACATTCAGAAAAATGGGACCAGACCACAGAAGACCCAAATAACAAGTGCCTGGCCAGAGAAAGGTCTCACAGATAAAGGTGCGGGCATGTACCTATGGTCATCCTGGCAGACGAGGCATGCTCAGCTTATCAACTGTGGCCACTTCCAAGTCTGGGCATTGCTCTCCTCTCTTCACTGTGGGACCCATGGCAGTCACCAGCAGGTGTTTTCTGACTGGACATGATGGGATGTGTGTTGGTATTTTCTCTAAGGCCGTTTTGAACTTTTAACAGATGAAATAAGTCAAACAATCTTTTTCCCCAGTATGACCATCTCCCTTTGTCTCTTGAATTTCTGTCACTTTCTGCTTACCGACAGAGAATAATCTTAATTTAAAATTGCGAGTTTGATCTTGTTGTCCTCCCAAATGACCGCCCCTTCTCTCGCCGGCCCACCACACATAGAGCAGTTTGCACTCACAGTCCATACATTGTTCCCTTTCATCGTCGTTTTCCCAGTGAGGCCTCTCAGGATAATGGGGTGAATCAGAACCACCCAACATTGTGGCTGGCTGCTCTTCCTGATCCTCTGTCAGCACCTTCAACTTGAACCACCATAGATTTTCCACCTCCTCCAGCTCTGGGGTCCTGGTGTCTCCAATGTTGTTTCACCAGCTCCTTTCTCTCTCCTTACCCTAAATCACTGGTGTCCCCAAGCATCAGTCTACGATTGCTCTCAGGCTTCCTCTCCATCCGGCCTACACTGCCAGTGCCCCTCAAACTTCTCTACTCATTGAGTCTCCTTGTCTCCTGAGTTGACAGCTGGAGGCGACAACTGAGCCTCCACATTCTGTCTTCTGGAGTGCTATCCAACTCTCCTTTGGCCTGAGTGCCCAGCTTCTGTGTCACTGCACCAACCCCTGCCTGCCCTCCTTGCTGCCTTGCTTCTAAATAGTGTCAATGATGGTGACTCCATCTTGCTTAACGCCTTCACAGACCCTTTCTCTTCTAAAACAAGCTCCTCCCAGCCCCAGAGGCTCTGTGATCTGATTTTAGTCCATCTAGTCTTCCTGGCCATTCAGGAAGGCCCTTCACCAAAGCGGCGCCCTGTCCTGCTCCAAACACTGACTGCTTGTCACACCTGCGTCCGCCTGCACTTCCCCTCCACCTGCAGGTTCTCTACTTCGTCTCCCACATTACTCACCTGCCCTCGTGCTCAGGCCGATTTTCAGGGTTGCCTTCCCTTGCTCCTTGGAGTGGAGAACGGTGACTTCTGGAGGTCACACCTGCAGCTTGCATGGCTGTGTTCCTACTCACACACGTCACCTTGCTTACCGGCTCGTGTGACCCTGAAAGGCGGCTCCATGTTTGCGCTTCTCTCTCACACAAACACGGGAGGGACAGGGACAGGGAAAACCCACACTGAGCTCTGCTAAGTTCTCAACAGCAGGCCCAGTGTACTCTCTGATCCTCATGCTGGGCATGCAGATAGTGGGGTCAGAGGTCCCATGAGTGCTCCAGGAAATGCAGGCTGCCAGTGACAACCTGGGGGTTGGACCCAACACAAATTCTAAAGCCTTTTGACATCACATGGATGGTTTCAACCCCCGCGCCCTTTAACAGTAAATGCTTCCTAAAGTAAGTTCCACCGTAGAACACCAGTGTTTTGATCAGATGGAGACAGGAAAACATGCGGCCACAGCTGAAGTGCCCAGTCACCTGGCCTGGCCGCCATACCCCCACCCCCACCCCGCCCAGCCTCCTCTGCTCTCCGCCTTGCATCTGCCTTGCCTCTCTCCCTTCCCCTCTTTTTGGCTCTGCCAACTGCCAAGATCTCCTTTTCTTTCATCTCTACTGGGGGGGCTCCTGCACTATTAAGTCTTCCCCAGACATCCAGTCCTCGCCGAGCCTCCCCACTTTGACTATCCTTTCCCCTTTTTGTCTTTATGACTTTTTCCTCTCCAATTGCTCTGTGTTTTTCTTAATCTGTCCGTTCTTCTTTCTTCAAGGTGAAGTTGCCGTCCACAAGAAGCAGAGCGTCTGTGTCCTCCACTCCTGCCTCTCAGCCCCAGGCAGCACCTGCAGGCACACAGTAGGTGCACAGTCATATTTGCCCAATGAAAGCAGTCTGGGACCGTGAGGCTTTCAGCTGAGCAGTTTGCAAACCCGCTCCACGCTCCAGTCTCCATAAACGTTCGCTTTTGTAGAGTAAATATTTGAAAGAACAAGTGGATAAGTGAGGGGTGTCCCCACACCGTGGGCAGCCGTGCTGCTGATGTGTGGAGCGGGGCTGGGTGCTCACCATGGGGAGAGTTACCGCCGCTGGGTGCTGAAAGGCACCGTGGGTCCCCTGAACGCCCACAGTTTACATTTTAATAAAATCTGGCGATGTGACACTGGCATTGTATTTTTTTTTAGCCTCCTGATTGTCACAACGTCCAGATCCATCATCCTAAGCCAGCACATGTCAGGAGAGCTGCTTAAGCCCAGAGGCACGAGTTTTCGGAAGCTGTTTGTGAGGCACCTAGTTTGGGCTGTCATTTGGATTTGAGAGCCGGCAGATTTGACACTGTCGATGTGCTGGGTGGTGCGTCCTGCTGCCGGCACACGCTCTCAGCACTGAAAATCAGGCTACTCCCTTTGCAGCGCGAGCTGAGAGGAGAGGGAGATGTATTTCGAGTTGCTGGAGTAGGTTAAAAGCCACCAGGCTGGCTGAGATGCCTCTGCACAGACCAGGGGGCGTGGGCAGGCCTGGATGCCCCTCACCTCTTGGGGTTCTCTTGCGGCATTTGGATGTCTGTTGGTTTTCAGTTGGCAGGCTGTCAAAGTGATTAGTGTGCATGTCCAAGGCTGGTACATTTGCTGTACTTTCAGCAATTACTAAAGAGTCCCTCCAGCCTTAAATGCATATTCATCATAGATGTGGCTGTGTGTTTTTTTTGAGGGGTGAAGTGGGCGGGGGCTTCTCCTTCCTATTTAGGAAAAGAAAACGGTAAAGTTTCCTTTCAAAGTCTCCAAAAGGGCAAATGTTTCTCCCTTTGGGATTCTCCCTTGGGTTAAAGTGGCTTACAGAAATCCATCAGAGTCTCAGGTGGCATTTCCCCTCCCTGTGTGGCTGGCAAGGAGGGGAGTAAGGGTGGGGATTCAGATGGCTGCCCACCTGGGACAGACCCTTGAAGCAGGACTATGGTAGCTGCTAGGGAAGGACTCCAAAGGGTTCTGTAAAGAACCTTTCATCTTATTGAGCAATTTTGATGCTTTTGCTGAGATGCAAAGGGCATTCTGGGAAAAGACTGTGAAAGCTGTGGACTGGGACTAGGATGTGGTCAAGAATTGGAGCAGTTTAGGGAGAAACACCCTCTCCCATCTCAAAACCTCATCCAGTTTCTCAGTCACCTTTGAGAAAACCTCCCTTGCTCCTGGTTGGCTGACGTCCCCTGGCTATGGCCAATGCTTGAGCACTTCCAAAGTCAGAGGTCCTGGGATGTGTCCAAGGATGAGACAGAGAAACTATCCTTTCACTTAGACACGTCAACCTCTACCTTCTTCTTGAACTTCAGGTTCGCACACTGCCTTCGGGGGAACCACAAGCTCATGCAGAGCCCATGCCTCAGGGCGTATGTGCGTTTTTCTGGGGACTGGGTCTGTGGCTTCTGCTTATTCCAGCCTAGCCCAGGTCCCCACAAAGCGGAGTGTGAGACAGGAGACATGTGTAATCTTATTTTATTATGCAGTTCTATTCCCAGGATCAGAGTGAGGTGGCACAGGTGTAAAGCAGAAGAGAGAGTGAATAGGAGGGTGTGTTCTGCTCCTGTGGTCTAGACTGCATCTGCGCTGTTTGTCATCAGGTAGGGGGTTAAAAATGACTAGTATGCATGTTCAAGGAGGCTTTCATCAAGGATGCAGTGGGGCAGGTTGCTAGGTTGTGTCAAGTTGAGGACAAGTTGTGTCCACAACACGTGAAAATCCACATAGAATGGAACAAGAGACAGGCAAGGTCCAGAGCCTCTTCAGTGGGGCAAAAGGGGTCTGATGCAGATCCTCCAACTACCTGACTAACTTCAGGGCTGCTGTGCACAGCTGTACAGTTTGTGCACTGTGCAAAAGTTCCTGGCTGAGGGGACAAGAGGAGACTGGCGTCTGACCTGAGTTCTATTTGCCGAGCCTTGTGCCCAAAGATTTGGGCTCACCGAGAAAGGGCACCTTATTCTATTAACTCTGAGGGAGTTCTACTCACCTGCTTTTTAAAAGTGACCGATAGGTACCCATGCCATCCATGCCACCGTGCCCCTGACCCAGCCTGAGCATGTTGAGTACAGTTTACATACCTCTGCATGAGTAGAGTTAACGCTCATGACCCCATGCCCCTCATTTGTCCCTAGTTTTGTTCCAGACTCTTGTTTCTTGGAGGCAGTTGAGATTGCTTTTGAACTTCTTGTGCCTGCTCAGACATGAGGATTTGGTTCTGGGTTCTTTCCCTTTCTCTCCTGTTTCTACCTCAGCTCCCTCACTCCTGCCAGGTGCTCCCAGCATCCCCCATGTCAGGGCTGCCTCTGTTATAACTTAGGATCCTTGGGAACGGAGTCATAGTTTTCTTTTAGAAAATGAATACATCTAGCTTATGGAATATATGGCTGTGGGTGTGTTTTAAGTTTTTTAGATAAATAGGATTTTTAATGATTTTTTTCCCTTATCACAGAGCTAATATATGTTCATTGAGGAAGCAAATCATAAAAGGAGAGGCCACAACCAGAAAAACAGCATGGTAAGTGTCCATGTTTTGCTTTGTCCAATATTCCAATGGCCCTTTTATAGCCATATACACTCACAATATAGCGGCACACAGCCTTTAGAACCAGCATTTTTCTAGTCTCCTTGAGAACTATTTAGAATCTCTTACTGTGTAAAGATGTATATAGCATGGTGGTTTGAGTCATATACATTGTGAAATGATTGTCACCATAGATTCAGCTATTTTCCATCCTTTCAGATAGAGAGACTAAAAAGAAAATTTCTCCTTGTGATGAGAACTCTTAAGATGTATTCTTTTAACAACTTTCCTATACCCCAGACAGCAGTGCTAGCGCCAGCTATGTGGTACATTACATCCTTCTAACTAGAAGTTTGTAACTTTTGACCACCTTCCTCCAACTCCTTCAGTATTTGTGTTTAACTTAAAACTGTGTATTTGTGTTGTCATGTGGCAGACATTAATTTTCACAGTATAGCAGAAACCACTTCCTAATTGTGAGACTCTGGGGGAGTATGTAAATTTCCTGGGTTTCATTTTCTCATCTGTGATAAGGAGATAATTATTTACCCCGGTGGAATTCTGCACCTTAAACAAGACCATGGATTTTAAAAGATTTCACCCAATACCAACACATGGAAGGTACCCAATAGGTGTGTGTATGTTCTTCCCTGGCAATATTCCCCCTCTTCCCCAAAGGCATAGAATGTGGGGTTCTACTCATCCCCTTTCCAGTGTAACAAGCTCCCTGGGATGGCCCGTTCTGTCTGGTCCTGCAGTAGGTGCTCTGGAAGCATGCTCTCCAGGCTCTCCTTATTTCCTGTGACTTCTGTGCCTCATTTTCCTTCTAGAACATACCTTACAGAGCTGTTGGGAGAGTTAGATAATATATGATGTGCACTTGGAGCAGTGTCTGGCACAGCGAGTGTTCAGTGCATAGTACCTATTACCATCATCTCTGCTACTCTTTAACCAATGAGAAGGAAATGAGTTGAAATTCAACCTTGCTTAAGAGCCAATAGTATTTGTAAAGACTTGTGTTGGTCCTTTGCCTGTGGGTGGTTGGAGAAAATCAACAGTTTGGGGAGACTTTAGAATGAGCAAGGGCAAAGGCCTACTGATGGAAGTAAGAAGACACAGCGGGTCTGGTCCCAGCTGGTCCCAGGGCCCTTGGCTGCAGTCACGGTGGGTGGCCAAGCTCTCAGGGTCTGAATGAATGTTCTAGTTTCTTTAAGTTTACATCACACTGCTTCTGGATCTTGAGAGCTATGAAGACCTAGAAAAAGGATTTTCTGGACTATCATTCTTTCTTTTGCATTTTGAGGTGGCATATGCTTTTGTGAATCAGAACATGGATTCCAGGTCAAACATCCACTGTTCTCATTTTCTTGTTATTTGTCAAACCAGCTGTGTGACTTTGTGCAAGTTATCTAACCCCTGTGTTCCCTGGTGTCCCTGTGTCAGGTAAATTGAGATATTAGTGCACATACCTTCTTTAGTTGTTTCAGGGACTGAATGTGATCATGTATGAAAGACTTAGCACGGTTCCTGGAAGAGAATAAGTACTATTATTATTATTTCAAAAATTCTGGCCTCTTATTTTTATTGCAAAAAATTTCAAAATTAAAGACATGCTGCACAGTAGGATATGCCCTTGTGGCCTAGTAGATAAGGTTGCTGGGCATATTCCACATACATTCCAGGGATACAGGTGCAAGACCCAGCACTGAGAGGATAAGCCAAGATGAACAAATAAATAAAATAAGTAAATGTTTCTTTCTCCTCTCTCTTCCTACCTGCCCCTTTCCTTAAAAAAACACAGCACAGTAAATACTCATGTACTCTGCACTTATATTCAAAAAGTAAAAATATTTGATGTTTGCCTTACCTCTATATGGTTATCTTTATCTGTGTACGTATATACAACTTTTGCTAGTACATTGTGAAAAGACATTGTCAGCATCATGATGTTTCACTCCTAAAAACTTTATTCTGCTTCTACTAGTAAGGTCATTCTCCTACATAGTCACAATGCTCTTATCACACCTAAGAAAAATAAAAAGGATTCCATAAGCTAGCTAATGTTCAGTCTGTATTCAAATTTTTCCTATTGCCTCATGAAGAATATTTGTATGATACCAAAGCAACACCTGATGATTAATTTTAAAGAGGGAGGAAGGCATTTTTCTTATAGAGAAATCTGGCTATATTAAAAATAAATGTACCGCCAAGTAGTAATTGCTTATACACCATCAACAAAGAGAGATTGCTGAAAAATATTTACCTGGAATTAAATCAAGCCTCTAGACCTGTATTGTTCAATATGGTAGCCACTAGTCAGCCAGATGTAGCTACTGAGCACTTGGAATGTGAAGTCCCAACCAAGATGTCTTCTAAGTATAAAATATGTGCCAAGTTTTGAAGACTTAGTATGAAGAAATAATGTAGAAACTTTATTAATTTAAAAATACGGATTGAATGTCAAAATCCTAAGATTTTAGATATAGTAATCTAAATTGACTTTGTCCGTTTAATTTTTTTCCAAGTGTAAAGCACTAGACAATTTAAAGTATATATGGAGCACATACCGTATTTCTATTGGACAGAAGTGTTCTAGACCTAATTTTGAGATAGCAAAGGAATGAAGGACACATGAGAGCATGAAGAAAACAGTTTGATAAAGCCAGCTTTTAGGACATTCAATAAAACTTCAAGAAATCAAAGTCATGAAAGAAAGAAAGATGAAAAGATATTATTCTAGATTGAGACTACAGAGATGAAAAAAAATTCCCGCCCCCCCCAAACAGCAAAACACAGCCCTCCACAAATAAACAAAAAGACAAAACCTGCAACAAAAGCAACCAAATATTTTCCCACCCCATCACTGAATAAAAAGTCATGAGACACTGTGTTGTATGTGTGTGTGTGTAGTTTTATGGTTCTATTAACACAGTACAATGTGTCCACAAACTTAGTTTTCTTCATATGCAGTTGGGCGTGGGGACTGGTGGCACTGATGGCCAGCTGGGCTGCTCTTCCCATAATGGCTTTGTGGTTCTTGGAGGAGACTTTGTGTGCAGTCTCATCAGAGTGAGATTTGCTGCACATCAGCAGCACTTCCAGCTCTTTGAAGTTGTGAACCAGGAATTTCCGAAGTCACTGGGCAGCGTGTGCTTTGTTTTCTTGGTGCTTCTACAACCAGTGCTGGGCATCAAGATCTGGCCCTTGATTCTTCTGCATACCCTGCTGTCAATGCCTTTGGGTTTCCACAAGTTGTGCTTAATTTTGATGTATTGGTCTGACTAGTGGCAGATGAACTTCTTGGTCCTCTTTCTGACAGTTCTGGGCTTCACGAGGCATCTGAGGGCGGCCATGATGCCAAGTAGCCTCTTCTGTAGGCTACCAAGAGACATTCTTTGAACCTGTTGCTGGTAAAGTAAAGCAAGAATTAAAGAGTGAAGTATGTGGTTTATATTTAAAGAGTGGCACAAGAAGGACATTCATGTTGAGCGATCATGTTGAGCTGAGTTTGGTGGGTTGTCTTTGAGAACACTGAAACTGCTCTCGAAAATATCCGAAGAAGGTCTTTATAGCAGAACACTAATAATAAAATATGCAATAAGATTTAGAAAAAGCCTAGGCTTTCTTAGTCATTGTTCTTTTTGTGGTCTTTGCCCTTGGGTCATTAGACTTGAATTGATATCCCAGCTCTAGGCGGTGAAGGGTATTTTAATACAGAAAAAGAGACATGGGTGGGGGGTGGGTGGGGTGGGGCAGTTCTTAAAGTGAATACAATCCTGCTAAAATCAAAATATCCTCCAAGGTGTCTGGAGGCTGCTGATGCTATAGATGTTTCTCTGCAGGTTTTGCAGGTGTTTCATTTTTATTTGCTACCTCACTTTCTCAGAGCTTTGAAATTGTTTCTGCTCTATTTCTTTTTAGAAACATCTAAAAATTGACTGAGAGATGAATTTGATGCCAGCTCTGGGCTTTTTCTTCATCCAAATTACACATTTATTGAGAATAGCTATGTCTGTAATTTCCACAGAACATGAAAAGATCACTTAAGAAAATTGATAGGCAGACGTAATGTACCTTTGGTCAGATTTACAATGTATTTCTGATTTGCATTTTTAATAAAGTATCATTATTTTATTTCTATTGTAACATATTGGCAAGAGATTTGTCCTTTTTTTACTCACCCAGTATATGAATTTAAAATCAGAGAAGTTATTATTTTTCAGCTAGAGAAAAGGCAGTTGGAGATTTCTGGGCTTATTTTCCCTAAAGTTTCTGTGATTCTTAAGGCTGTAGTCACACTTCTTGTCTGTATGGACATGTTCTGCCGTTCTGTTGCACCTTCTATCTGGTAGGTAGTCATTCTGTGTAAACATCCATATTCAAGATGTAAGGCTGCATAGTGTCAGGATAACCTTGTGTTGCCATGAGAGATGCCCATGATGCAAATGCTGAGGGGAACAATTGTAGGCTACCTGTATGGGCAGGGCTTGTGGATGCCAGGTCCTAACACACAGTCCCCATGTTCTGGTAATGCGCATGCATTTAGCAGCTTCAGAAACATCCTGTATCAGTGAGCCCAGATCTCAGAGCTAACTCAATGTCATCATTGCTGAACTTGAAAGAAATTTATAATGGACAGGAGCCATTGACAGTGACTACCATTTTTGATTTATTAACAAGGGCACCAAGTTCTACTAGTTTTGGAGTCCTTGGAGAGCTCATTCATCATGTGGGATTTTCTGGGTGAGAATAATGTTTGTGTAAAAAGAGCTTCATAATTCTAAAGGATAGTTCACATATATCTCGTCATTCCTCTGAACTTACATGCTGACAATACCAATCTGCTTGCAGTTCTCACACATGGCTTTCTTTAATTTTTTAAGAAATACCTTCGATTTACAATATCATATATGTTTAGACGTGCAGATATATAACAAACCATGATCACCAACAAATGACCAAAAGTCCTCCACTACTGTCCCCATCACCACTTGCTCCCACTCCATCCCCTTCCTCTCTGGTAATCTCAGTTCTGTTGTCAATGTCCAAGGGCTATTTTTTGTTTTCTTTGATCTGTTCATTTGCTTTGTTTCTTTATATTCCACATATGAGTGAGAGTATCCATTATTTGTCTTTCTCCTTCTGACTGATATCTCTTCTCATGTAGTTCTATCCATGTGGTCACAAATGGTAGGATTTCATCATCTTTTTTAGAGGTCGTATAATATTCCATTGTGGCACATGTGTCTGCACACATGAACACACATGTGTGTATCATATCTTCTTTATCCATTCATCTGTTGATGAACACTTAGGTTGTTTCCATTTCTTGGTTATTAGAAATAGTACTTCAATAAACAGGGGATATACATACATGTATATATATGTGTATATATACACACACACACATCTTCGGAATCGTTCCCTTAAAATGAAGAGAAATAGACTGATTTTCCTGCTGCCGAGGTCCATGTATCCACCTTGGCCCATGAAGACAAGGAGAATACCCTGGGGATGGTCGATAACAAGGGAGAGGACGCTGAGGTGTGTCCTCCGGTGTCATACCTGCTGTAGCAGAGACATTTCAAACAGTTCTCCAGATATCCCCAAGCCCCCACTTACCCTGGTAGTTAGGCAGAATCATGGTTAGTTATAACATACAACACTTCTGGACTGAAGCATGCTCAACTTCTGGTCTCTATTCTCCTCTCTGGTTCAGGTGGAGATGGTGGAGGTGCAGGTGGAGATAGTGGAGCTACAGGTGGAGATGATGGAGTTGCTTGTGGATATGATGCAGCTGAAGGTGGAGATGGTGGAGTTGCTTGTGGAGATGGTGGAGCTGCAGGTGTAGGGCATAGCTCCACAGAAGGCCTTGTGTGCAGATAATCTAAGGGTCACCTTGGATCATCCCAGAACATGATGTGGGGCTTATGTGGAGCCCTCTGAGCCCTGCCCAAGTCTCCTCTCCTTCCATGCTTGGCTGTGAGATAGCCTCCTGTTGCTTCCTGGGTTCTGAGGGGATGAGGTTTCCGTTTTCGTGGTGCAATCACATATCATGACTCCCTGCTACTATAGCTCATGTGTTGATTATACTTGAGAGTCCCCAATCTCCTTATTTTCACATCTATGGGCAATCTTTGGGTTATTTTTATATGTATCTATGGCCTCAGAATATATACATATATATGTGTATATATATGGAAAGGTACAGCCAGAAATGAAGGTGAGCAGAGACAGGCAAATAGGGGGAGAGAGAGGGAAGAAGCCTTCTCTTTATTTTATTCTTTGTTTATCTCGGTTGCTCACCCCGGCCCTGGGACACGAACCCAAGTCCCTAGGATGTATGTGAACTCCACCAGCTGAAGACAGTGGATCAAACCACTACTCCGCCAGGGCACACCCATAGTATATCTTATCATTAGTTTCTGCATCAGAAAGTAACCTTATTTCCAGGTTTTCAGGCCATTTACTTCTGCATCTAAATTACATTCATTCATTCATTCACTAGAATTTATTCATTGTTTTTAATTTCTTGTCACTCTTAGTCCTGAGTCCAAACCAGGGTCCACAGCTTTCATAGTGGGCACTTTAGCTATGTGAGACACAGAGGAGGGCAACAGCTATTTCTTGAGCAGCAATTCTGTGCTATTCTGTTTTAGTTGAGGGGAGTTCAAGGGTGAGGCAAAGAGACAAGTCTGCCCCCATCAAACTTGCACTCAGTGATGCAATGGGGGTCACTGTGCCTTTCTGCAATACTTACAAAGGCACGTGAGCAAGGCTGTAAGGAAAAGAAAGTATTTGAACCAAATTATTTTCACTCTTATTAAAACTGAAATGGAAGAATTTGCTTAAAATCAGCATCATAACTTACATATTAATATCTATTTTCTTTGTCATATGCCACAGCAGTAAATGTTGCTTAAATAGGGGCTGCAGACGCCCATTTTTCTTCAGTGGACTTCTCTGGTTTCTGTCATTATAATGACATCAGCCCATTTTTACTAATCATCATCCCATTTCTTTTTCTCATTAAGATTTACACTCAATACATTTCACTTTTGTAGAGCGCTTGGATCTTAGCCACCACTAATTTCAATTTGTATTATAAAAACCATTTCATGAGCAAAAGCTATCATAGATGCTTCTCAATGGATTTAATAGTCTTGCTTTTATGTTGAAATCCAGCAATACTTTTTGATGAGCCAAATTGTGAATTCTTCACTTTATGGCAGTAGGCATATTAGTCTTTCATTTTATTCCAGAATTAAATAGAAACATCTGAATATTTTGTTCTCTATTTTAAGCTGTGTGCTGACTACTACTTGGTTGAAATTCCGAGGAATATTCTGTTTGACATCTTCATATATTTTGATATGCGTTCTGCTAATACTTCTTCCTTACTGATTCTACCTCATTCCAAGTTCTTTTGATTCTCATTGCTTTCTTTCAATACCTAATAAAAATTTTATTTGTAAGGCACTTTATTTTCATTATAGAGAAGAGAGGAAAATCTTTCAAACAATTCTACACTGCATGATCAAAGCTATGCTTTAAAGGAAACTGCCTCTACCCCTGCTGTCTAGTATCTGATTGCAGACACCGGGTCGTTGTTTATTAGATAATACAAATGTTTTTCTATTTACAATTAAGCAGTAAGAATCTCTGTGCTTATTTTCAAAACAATTGCATGAACACAAAATAGCATTGGTATATCAATTTTATCTGACATATTATTCTTTAAATAGCTTTTATTGAATTTTGCTTTTTAACATTTAAAATATTTGTGAGAGAATATTGATCAAAACCAAATTATTCCATGTGGCAGGGTGAGTTCATCTAGGTAAATTTTTCTTAGTTCCTTAATTTAAATCCCCTCTCTCCCTGGGGCTCTGTTTTTAATCAGCAGCATATAGACTATCTTCATTCTGGTTCATCTCGGAGATCGCAACTAGGACACCTCCTATAATCCATATTCAAATCTGAATGGAGGATTTTCTGAAGGAAGGAAGTTGTGAAAACACAGACACACACACACACACACACACACACACACGCCTTAGTTTAAACCATTTCTTCTTGTGACTTGAACTTCATTGGTTTGGACTCACACAGAAATTCCTAACTCCCACATTTGTTGACTTCATGCTGACTGAAATAAAGTGTGTGAATTACAAGTGTATTCATTCTAAAACTCATTGTATATATCGTACAGCTATTGTCAGGACATAATCTGTGACTGCATACAGCATTATTCTCTTTATGAAGACTTAAGGGTAAAAACCTCTCAGTATCAGAAATTTAAGATATCTTAACTTTTTGTGTGTTTTCAGGACCTTTTATAATTCATCTTCTTTCATGTTTTTACTTGTCTACTAGGAATTTTTAATATCTTAACTCATTCCAGACTTCTGATCAGGACAATTTGGGATATAATTCTAGAAGATAATCAGACTGTAATTTCTTAATTATATTTTTTCTTTACTTTAAATTTTCAACTATTTAGCCTAATATTTAAGAACTTAAGAACTCAAGCTTGACCTGAATTCTAGTTTTTCTATTTATTAGTTGTGCCATGTCCACATTACATAGGGCCTCTCTAAATCTCAGGTTGTTTTATTTTTTTATCAAAAAAATGAATATAAGTGTTTTATCTGTGTGAAAGAGTTGTAGATAGAATGTAATGGTGGAGGTAAAACCTTGAGCATGAAATTACCACATCGTAAGTGTTTAATAAGCAAATTTTGAAAATTATATATTTTACATGCTACTCAGATACTTTATAAAAGTAATCCTATCAGCAAGCAAATGAATAACTTTGTGAGTTTTTCTTTTTCACACTTGCTCAGAGTGGCAAAACAGTTTTCTACCCAAAGTGCTGCAGTGATGAGTAGAGGGAAGAGCAAGGGCTTTGGAACCTATAGACTCAGTCTCAGTTCTCAACCTGCAAGCTAGTAGTTATATGAACTTGAACTGCGAAGTTGTCTCTGACTGACCTTTAGTCCTGTGTTTCCCATATCTGCCCTGGTTTTGAGCTTAAAAAACAAAACGAGCCACACCCTGGTAGAGTAGGGGTTGGGTGCAGTCCATGTACATTCCAAGGTCTCAGGTTCTGGTCCCAGGACTGGTGTGAACATCCAGGATGAACAACTAAATACAGTAAATAAAGTGCTTCTTTCTCCTCTTCTTTCCTGCCTGCCTGCCTCAGCTTGCCTTCATTCCTGCCTGCGACTTTCCTTTAAAAGAAAAGAAAAAACAAAATTAGCTCAATCTTGTGGGTACCTCCTCTAGTCAACATGGCTCCTTTTTTTTTTTTTGTGCCTGTGCTGTAGATTCTGGAGCCCCTTCTAGGTAATATCCTGTAACACTCTGCTCACCTTTACTACGCTGTATTTTATTGATCATGTTTGGAATCATCCAGTGGACACCTTTTGGTTTATCTACTGTTTTACTTCTCAAATTCACATGGTAGTTATGGTGGGCTCTTAGTAGTTATCTGTCCAAGGAATGTGGACACACACACAGAGAGAGAGAGAGAGAGAAATCTAGGGCAATAATATGCAAATGCGGTTAATGCTATTGGTCACGTTTTCTAACACAGAGACAGAAATAACAATGGAGGTCAATCTGTGAGGAAGAGGAATAAGCACACAGAGACAAGATGAGAGATAGTGATAGAGTGCCTGCTGAGTAACTTACAGCCTTCTAATTTCTGGATCCCCTCTTTTTCTGAGACCTGCTGGCCATTCCTACAATCTGAGAGAGACTTCTGATTTTTCCTAATAAAGACTTCCTTATTTTTAAGTTAGTTTCAATGTCTGCTGTTAACATGGATTTCCATGGGCAAAAGAATGAAGTTGGATGTCTACCTCACATCATATACAAATATTAAATAAAACTGGAACAATGATTTACAATACAGTATAAGTTTTAGATGTGCTGGTTCACTCTTCATCAGATATATGCAAAAACACCACCAAATTTCTAACAATCCTCCATCACTTCAATGAACCACCCCCGGACTGCCCCATACTACCCTTTACTCTCACCTCCATGTTCCCTTCCCTTCAGTTCTGTTGTCAATGTCGAAAGGTTATTTTTGTTTGTTTGTTTTGTCTGTTCATTGACTGTTTCTCTATAGTTCACATGTGAGTGAGGTCATCTGGTATTTGTCTTTCTCCTTCTGACTTATTTCATTTAGCATAACCCCCTCCAGTTACATCCATGTTGTTGCAAATGGCAGAGTTTCTTTCTTTCTTTCTTTTTAACAATTAAATTGTATTTAATGCATAAACCTTAATGAGCTAGGATTTGGTAATGGATTACTAGAAATTACACTAAAGTATGAGCAACAAGAAAAAATTAAATTGTATTTCATTAAAGTTAAGAATTTTTGTGCAATAAAAGACCTGAGGCAGTGAAAAGACAACATACAGAATGGGAGGAAATATTTGTAAACAATATATCTGATAAGAGTTTGAGATCCAAAAAATATAAAGAACACTTAACATTTGATAACAAAAAAGACAACCCAATCAAAAATGACATTTCTACAGAGAAAATATATGAATGTTCAACCTACACCAGAAAAGATGCCCAATATCACTAGTCATCAGAGAAATGCAAATAAGAATCACAGTAAGATATTGCCTCACACCCATTATGATGTATATAATCAAAACAGAGGAAAATAACAGATGTTGATGAGGATTGGAGAAATTGAAGTTCTTTTTCATTCTCTTCTAAAGGGAAAGGAAAATGGTACACTACTGTGGAAAACAGTTGTGCAGAAAAGCTAAATGTATGTGGTTGTGTTATCATAAATTTGATAGTGAGCCTACACACATGAACTTAGGTTATTTTGCAAACTAAATTCCCTTAATAATACAAAAAAAAAAGCTAATGTAGAATTATTGTATGAGCCAGAAATTCCACTCCTGAGAATGTAGCCGGGAGAATTGAAAACAGGGACTGAAACAGATACCTGTATAGCAATATTCATGGCAGAGCTACTCACAATAGCCAATGGATAGAGAGAATCCATCTGTGCCAGGTGTAATCAGAGCCCCCTGTCTGCAGGCCAGGCCAGTAGGCTTTCCCCTCAGACCCTTGCAGCTCACTTCTTCTGCCAAGCAGGTCACCGCTCCTACCCGTCATGGGGACATTCATACTTGTGTGTCCTTTACAGTCCTGGCAAAAAGCATCGCCTCCACTCTTCTAGCTAACTCCCTATTATTCCCTCTCCCCAGTCCCTCGTCACCACTCTCCTACTTCCTATCTCTATGAATTTGACAACTCTAGGTACCTCTGTAAGTGGAATTAAACAATATTTGTCCTTTTGTGACCTTATCCCACTTAGCATAATGCCTTCAAGGTTCACGCATGTTGTGGCATGTGTCAGAATTTCCTCCCTTCTTAAGACTGAATAAGATGCCGTTTTATATATATATATATATATATATATATATATATATATATATATATATATATATATATATATATATATATTTGTTTATCCCTCCATCTGTTGATGGACATTTGTGTTGTTTCCACTGTTTGGCTATTGTGAATAACGATATAATGATGCGATGCGTATTGAAAGTAAAGCATCTTTATGAATATGTGCTCTAAGTTCTTCTGAGCATATACCTAGGAGTTGAATTGCTAGATCACATGGTAATTCTATGTTTAACTATTTGAAGAATTGCCAAACTTTTTGCAGCAACTGCATCATTTTCCCCAGCAGCTGCACCAAATTGCTGCACCTCAGCAATGCAAGAGGGTTTCGCTTTCTCTACATTTTTGCCAACATGGTCATGTTCTTTTTTTTTTTTTAATAGACTAATTGATGTAAAGTCGTGTCTCCTCATGGCTTTGATTTGCATTTTTATAGTGAATAATGATGTTGAGCATCTTTTATGCACTTCTGATTCATTTGTATAATCTTTTCTTGGAGAAATGTCTATTCAAAATTTTTAGCCAAGTTTTGAATCGATTTGTATTGTTGTTATTGAGTTGGAAGAGTTCTTCATCTATTATATTCTGGATATAAAGTCATTATCAGATATATGTCTTGCAAATATTTTCTTCCATTCTGTGCATTGCATGTTTACTCTCTTGATTGTCTCCATGGTCTGATTTTTCTCCTGTTGCCTATGCTTTTAGCGTCATATCCGAGAAATCATTGCCAAATCCAGTGTCAGGAGGCCTCTCTTTTATGTGTTCTAAGTTTTACAGTTTTAGCTTTTAAGTTTAGATCTTTGATGCAAATTTTTAAAAAATATTTTGCACATGGACATTGAATTTTTCCAACATCATTTGTTGAAGAGACTTTTCCCCATTATGTATCCTTAGCACTCTTGTCAGACATCATTTGATCTTATCTGTGAGGGTTTATTTCTGAGTTCTCTGTTCTATTCCATTACTTCATATGTCTGTCTTTATGCAAGTATGATAGTGATTTGATTATTGAAGCTTTTTTTTTTAAGGTTAGGTGCAAGTAAGAATGAAGGTAGTAGGCAGGCAAACAGGAAGAAAGAGGAGGAAGAAGAACTTTACTTACTTTATTTAGTTGTTTATCTTGGTCTCCTCCCCACCCCAATGTCTCAGGGCACAAACCTGGGTTCTTGGGATGTATATGGACTACACCTGGTCATAGATGGCAGACCCAACCATTCCTCCACCAGGGCATGCTTCTTTTTTCTTTTTTAAATGTGAGTATTTATAGCCATAATTTCCCTCTTAATGCTGCTTTTGTTGCATTACATCAATCTTCGTGTATCGTGTTCTGTTTTCATTTGTCTCAGCATATTTCTAATTTCTGTGTATTTTCCATTGGTTAAAAGTGCATTTAATTTCCACATATTTGCAATTTCAGTTTTCTTTCTGTTACTTGAACATTTTTATTGAGATATATTTGATGTCCTTCTGTTACTGATTTCATTCCATTATTGGAAAAGATAAACTCGTATAATTTTTAGTCTTTTGAAATTTATTGACTCTTGTTTCATGACCTGACATATGATCTGTCCTGGAGGTGGGTCCATGTGTGCTTGAGAAGGATGTATATTCTGCTGTTGTTGGGTTGAGTGTTCTGTATATGTTAAGCCAAATGATTTATTGTGCTCTTCACATCCTCTATTTATTGCTCTATAGTCAGACTGTTCTATTCATTAAGTCTCCAGTTATAATTATAGGTCTATTTCTTCCTTCAATTTTGTAATTTTTTATTTATATACTTCAAATTTCTTTTATTAGGTGGTGATATGTTTATGCTTGTTATATCTTCATGCCATATCCAACTTTTTTATCAATATATACTGTCTGTGACCTTTTCAAATTTAAATTCTATTTTGCCTGAGAATAATATAGAGCCCCCTAGCTCTCTCTTTTGATTACTATCTGCATGGAGTATCTTTTTCCACACCTTTACATTTAATATCTTTGTATCCTAAAGTGAGTCTCTTACAGTATATTAATGGAGCCTTTTCCTAATCTAATAGGCCAATGTCTACTTTTTAATAGCTAGGCTTACTCCATTTACATTTAATGCGATCACTGATAAAGAAGAACTTAGTTATGCTGCAAATGTTATTTTCTTTAAGTTCTGTTTTTTGTTCCTCAAGTCCTCCATTACTGCCTTCATGGGTATTTAGCTACTTTTTGTAGCTAAGTGACATACTATTTTGATTCTCATCTTTTGCATATTTTTTAGTATTCTCCTTCTTGCTGTTGCTCGATTGCAGGGGGTGCTTCTATTAATACATTAAAGTTAATTAACACAAAAAGTTATGACAACATGATTTAAGTAATACCAACTTAATTTCAATGACATACTCTGCTCCTGTATGTCTCTCTCCCTTTTATATCACTATTACATAGATTACATCTCTATACATGTTATGTCCATTAATATAGGTTATAGCCATTGTTTGATACACTTACCTATTAATTATGTAGGAAAAAGAGTTAATTCATAAACCATACTACAAATACAATAATATTGGCTTTTATATTTAGTGGTCTTTGATATTTACCTATATAGTTATCTTTATTGGTGCTCTTTATTTTTTCTTATGGCTTTGAGTTACTCTCTAGTGTGATTATGGGAAAAATTGAGAGGAAACCACTTTTCTCTTGTTGCTTTTATATTTTCCCTTTGTCTTTTAAAAGTTTGCTTAGGCATGGGTTCTCCTACAAGTAAGTTTCTTGGATTTGTAAATTCATATTTTGATGACATTTGGGAAATTTAACATGCCCTCCTGGAGTAGTAGTTTGATCAGTCGCCTTCACCTGGCACAGTCCACATGCATTCTAAGGACCTGGATTCCTGTCCTGGGACCTAGGGAAATAACCAAGATGAACAAATACAAATAAAAAAAGAAAGTGCTTCTTCCCCCTTTCTCTTCCTGCTTTACTGCCTCTGTTCACCTTCATTCCTGCCTGCACCTTCCCTTTTTAAAAAGAAAAGACATTTGGGAGATTTTCAGCCACGATTTCTTCAAATATTCTTTCTGCTCCTTTCTTTCTCTTCTTCTTCTGGATCACCCATAATGTGTATGTTGGTTTACCCAACAGTGTACTTTTCTTCATTTTTTTCAGGATTCTCAGATTTGATAATTTCAATTATCCTTTCTTTAAGTTTGCAGATTTTGTTCTGCCTTCTCAAATCTGCTGTTGAGTCCTCTAGTAAATTTTTCCTTTCAGTTATTTTTCTTTTTAGCTCTGTTTTGTTCCATTTTATAATTCATATCTTTTTACTGATGTCCTCATGCTATTCTTAATTTGCTTTTCTGATTCCATTCCATTCTTTGTCCATGTTTTCCTTTAGAGATTGGATCATATTTTACACAATTAAAAATCTTTGTCTAGTAAGTCTAATTTCTGGCCATCTCCTGAAGTTATTTCTGTCAATTATTTTTTTCCTTTGAAGGACACATACTTTCATTTTTTTGTAATTTCTCATTGATAATTGGATGCTTGACTATTATAACATTAACTTTCCAAATCAGATCTTCCTCTTTCCCTAGAATGTGCTGGCTTTGCTAGCTTGTTTATTTAGAGACATTACCAAAGTATTATTTTAAAGACTGTGTTCATGTCAATGTGATTAGTGAAGTCTCTGCTCCTTACTTGTGTACATCTGGTGTTTTGACAGAGAATTCTTTGAATGCCAGGAAATCTCCCACTTTTTGCAAAGTGGCTCTGGGCATGGGTTCTCCTTTAACTTAGTCAGTCTTGTATTGTGTCTTGGGGTCTGTCTAAGGTGAAAGCTTCACGTCTTCTCAGGTGGTTTTTGAGAGTGCATTTTGCTGTAGTCATCATCTGTCTATCTAAATTCTCTGGTTGTTTTGACTGTCCTAATTTTCTAGAGAAACTCTAGAGAGCTTCCTTTCTTTCTTTTTTGCAATAGATTGTCTATTGTATATTGAACTGTAATCTTTTTTTGCTGTGCATGTGGGAGCTGTTACATCAACTTGCCATATTTTTTAGCTTTTGGAGGCTTCAGAGTTAGGCAAAAGAGAGATAAATGCCTTGTATTTGTCCTCAGCCCTCAAACAGGTTAGAAGAGACCTGTGGCTTAGACCTACATGACATACACATAATTTTCAAATAAAGTGTGTTCTGTTCCCTTTAGAATCAGGAAAATGATCCCCCACTGGGAATTTGGCCTGTTACCTCTTTAAATGTGCTGCTGTTTAAGATGGTTGCCATGTGAAGACCACTGCTGTTTTCAGACTGGCCACTTTAAGACTTTTGTCCCATAGAGGAATGGGTTGGGGAAGAGCACACAAAATAACTGGAAAACTTTCCTACAGTTTTTGTTTCTTTAACTTCAATTCTATTCTCCTTTTTAAAAAATTTACGGAAAAAGCATTGCATCATAACATTATATTGGAAAACCTTCAACAATGTTGGAATGCCTTTTTCTTGAGTCAGCGCTCAGTTGGTGGCTATAAACTTGTGACTGGCTTCCAGAGTCCTTGCAAACTTTGTTCATAAAGCTTCTGTTTCTTTTTTAATGTTTCTGTGGGCAGGGACGAGAGCTTGTAACTTCTTACTGTGCCCTTTTGCTGACGTCACTCTGTTCTGTTTTTACATCGAGCCTTTCTTGTTGTAATAAATGTGTCGTGAAAGGCAGCTATGTGGATTTCCAGCTTACAAATATGCACTTTCTTCCTAGTATTACAGGTGGTCTCTGCAATGTACATCAAGTGGACACCCTTCTCTTATTACGAGATGTCTCTGTGTGTTCAGCCAGAAAGCAGCAAGTATGCCTTTACTTTCAGCACAGATGATTATAATCAGTTTTGCTGAAAAGCATTAACTGAGGGCTTGCCGTGTGTCCAGTAGTGTGGAGGGCACTGGGCTCTGAAGGGATGAAACAGGCTCATGCCAGAGGAACTTCATTCTAGATGGTAAGCAGCAGTTTCATGACGTCAGGTTTCCAGCCTGGGGCATGTAGAGGGATTCATGGGAGCATAGCGAAGAAATTTCTTGGAGTTGAGTCTTAAAAATTGGTTGGGAATTAGCTAGATAAAGGAGGACAGCCTGCCAGCTAAAAAAAATTCGTAGCACAGCCTGAATTAACACCCAGAATTCTTGGTCCTACTTCAGGATTTTTCTTCCTTAACAAAGCTGTAGAGTCTCATTGAAAGCAGATACCCACTCTTACTGAATCTGGTGGGGCTTTCCCCCTAGTAAGTGTTTTTAGTGAGGTATTTTACTCCACTTGAATGATTTATCTATTAAAAGTGATAATCTAATTACTGCTCTAGACAACCACTTCTTCAGTGAGAATGTAGCCTGATAGAGTCTGTGTGTCGCTTCCCATATTATAATCCATTACCCATGTTCCAATATACCTTGACAACTGTTTACTGACTTCTAGAAGCAATGGCTTGGCTTTTCTTCCACAGATAGACTCTTCTGGATGCTTGCCTAGGCTCAGTCTAAGGAATTGGTCTCTACTGAAGGCAGAGATATCGGCAGTACCATGTCACTCAATCCCCCTGCAATCAGATAAATGAATTGCCAACCTCTCTGAACAGTAAACTCCAGTGTCTGGAATGGGGCCCTGCCAATTCCAGAGATGATTTTGCTGGCTCTAGGGTCTACGTACAAACAGAGTTCTTGGTGAGATGCAGGGAGACCAAGCAATAAGCAGGCTGAAGGAATGGGGGAGTAGAAACCCTAAGCAAGCAGGGAAACCAATAGAGAGAGAAGACACACAGAGAGAAGTCAAGTTGAGAGATGACATGAGAGAGAGAGAAAGGTTGCTATTTATTCTCCTATTACCTCGAAGCCCAAGTGTTTTTCCTACAGCTGGGTTCTGTTAGATGGCTCTAAATCTGAAATAATAACTTATCATGCAGTAACTTTTGCTTGAGATAGCTTGTGTGGGTTTCTGATTCCTCAGCAAAAACAGCCCCTGCTTCCAGCAGTCCCAAACGAGTTTCTCCTCCAGTCCTTCAGCTGACATTTCCTTTCAAATTCTTTCTCTTTTGTTATCTGGTCTAGGGAAGTGAAGGGAAGTCTGGCAGCCCAGTGAGTTCCTTTCCCCAGCTAAGGCAAAGCGTTTTGCATCAACTAAGACTTAGAGACAAGTCCTCGGTTTCTCCTGTGGAGGTAGACAAGCCTGTGTGGTTGAGAAGCGTCACTTATGGGCAGTTCCATGTATCCGTGGATTAGTCAGTGGATTGCTTGTTACACAGACATGGTCTCTAATTGAAAACAGAGCCATACTAATAGAATCTTATATGTGGCCATGTGATTGGCTAAGAAGTGTCCAGACGAAGAGCCAGGGAGACAAGATGCACGGTTTCAACTCTGCCTCTAACTGCTGATTGGAGGCACCAGTGGCTTTAACAGTGTGGAGTGTCGTTGTCCTCCTTCCCTCCTGCACATGACCAACTGGGACAAATGTCGGAAAGCTCTTTGAAAAAGTATAGAGTGTGCTATCCTGATTATAGGTGAAGAACTCTATTTGGCAAGTGGCAACTGGAAGTGGGGCCTGACTTTCCCCACTATGTTCTGTCAAAGACCAACAGCAAGCTGGAGGAGACCACAGAGACTGGTGAAGTGGTGGATCTCAGTTCTGGCTGTGCTTTGACACAGCATTGCTTTATGGACCTATAGTGGCCGACTCTCTGAATCGGAGGCTTCTCAGGTAATGCTGGGTGACTAGGGCTGGGAAACTGTCCCGAGGCCCTATCTCCCTGCTCAGGGTCAAACCCTGTGGGAGGCAGGTCTGTGTTGATTCCAGGTGGAGAATGAGGTCAGAGCTGAACGAAGAGGCAGTGACCAACTGAGCAGAGATACATGCTCCTCCTCCTCTGTGCCAGTCACACCGACAGGAACCAGGAGGAGACAGATGTCATTGGGGCTAAGGGGCTGCGATGCTGGGATGGCAGCTACCGGGTGGTGGGTTGACGTGGTGAGGTGTGGATTAATTTGCAGTGGGAGCTGGGCCAGGGTGACCTTCACCATCTGCCTCTTGGTCAACACTGCAAGTAGGAAAGACAGTCATATTCCACCAACATCTGATCTTATGCAGACAGAACCCTTGGGTTTTGACATCAAAGTCAGAGGTAGGCTTTTTGTTTCAAGATCATCCCCTGACACTTGAAAAGATAGGAGGTGGGAAGTTGTCTCACATGTTTGCGGTTGGAATTTTGGCTATTTCGAGTGACCAGAGTATCCCAAATGACAGAATTTGACAATTGAGAATAAATTCTGGGCTCTTCTAGAAGCTTCTAGGAATGATCTGGCCCCTTCTAACTCTCTGGAACCATCTCTTACATCTCACAGACACACTGGGGTCTTCCAGTTATGTGTCTGCCCTGCACAGCCACTCTGTGTACATTTTTATTTCTCTGCACAGATGACCTCTATCCTTAGTACCCCTTGCTTGGCTGACTGCTAGGTACCCTTCAAAACTCAGGTCCGGAGTGATGTTTCCTGAAAACCTTGTGAGTTCTCTCCTTCCCTATCTGGGTAAGGTTCACTGGGCTCTAGGTCAGCCGTCGGGCAGACTTGCGCCCGTCGACCATGCACTGCTGTGACTGGGCAAGTGTGGCCCCCTCACCCCAGCCCGGCTCGCTTTCCTGCCGCCTAAAATGGGACTAATAAAATCCATCCTCTGATGATGTGGCAAGGACTGAATTATCACGTGTGCCAAGTGTTTCCCAGGCCATCTGATATTTAATAAATGTTCAACAGATCGCCGCTGCTCGTCTACCGCCAGGATTGGTTGGATGTCTCCTCCAGAGATGGACGCAAGTCCTGGCACTTGGTGTGGGCACGGTCATACCGATGAGGCATGTGTGCGGCAGAAGATAGAAAAACCAAGAACCTGGTCTGCACACGTAGACTTAATGGTAATTAGCATAGTTTGTTAAACTTGTCTATTCTCCCTAATTATCAGGCTGCATAATTGTGTGCAAGCATAACACACGTCTACACGGCACTTCCTGTGTTCTCGATATGTTCTTGTCATAGGAATTCCTTTAATACAGTAACTATGAAGTAGGGATTATGCATTTGAATATCATAATTTTCATGTTACAAAAGAGGAAACCGAGGCCTGGCAGGGTTGATAAACTCATCAAAGGTCATGCAGCAGAACCAAGACTTCAGCTCTGGCTGCGTGGCCCCAGAACGGGTGCCTCTAAAAACCCAGCTTCAGTGCATTTGCTAGATGAGCACAGTCAGACCCACATGAAAGCCCAGCCAAGTGGAAGAAGCCCACCCATAGCTTAGACCTCTGGAGGAAGAAGATGGTGGCCTCAGTCGTGGGTGGGAACAGCATCTTCAGAGAAGCCTGCATGGCTTCAGGAAAACAGCCCCAGCCAAGAATATATTTCCAGAGGGAGTTTTTCGTGAGGGATGGCTGAGGAAGATCACAGTGGCAGGGGAACAAGTGTGGGTGGGTGGGGAGGGGGTGCTGGGGGAATGGGCATGGAGAACAAAGCTGTCGATGGGCTCAAGAGAGCGGTCCACTCGTGTGATGAGGAATGAGAAGCTCCCATCGGAACGCAGCCATCCTTGCCCTCAGTCATAGGTCCTTGTAGAGCTCATCCTGGTCTGTTGAAACTGCAGCCCCTGCCTGCCTTTCTCTGCCCATTTGGGATCCTGAGAAATGAAGCATGTCCTCTCCAAATGTCAGAATGGCTTTAAAACATTCTTAGGTACTTACGTGTGGAATGTGTGGTTGTACGCACTTTTTATTGACATATAGATGTGGGATGATGCCAGGTTAATGCTGTATTAATCATGACCCCTCTGCCTATTTCAGTTTCCACATTACTGACACACTGATACTCTGGGGCCTTGCTGGCCTTGGAAGGATGTCTCCTCCCAGGGTTAGCCAATTCCTAATACTGTCCTGCTAACCCACCTTTCATATACAAACCAGCCAATCCAACCCATACCCATCCACCTCTATCAGTGGGGCTCTCACTCTGCTCTACTGCCCACCTGTCCTACTCTCCGCAGGGCCAGATACAGGGGACAGTCCTGAAGTTATTCAAACTAACCAGTCCTGAGCTTGCTTGCACTCTCTCACCGGTTCCTTCCCAGATCAGAAATAACAATAAAGGCTCCTGCACGCAGTTCCTATCCCTCCCCTCCCCCTCCTCCTTACTGACCCCTCTGCTTCCCCATGAGCCCCCACCATCATGCTGGCATGCCCCCTCCTCTTGGGAACTGTGAATAGCAAGTTATCTTTTCAATAACAGAGGTCTCCTCCTCTATTGGCCCTGCCCTTACGGCTGAGTAGTAATAAAGCCTATAATTTGAAACATTCATGTATTGACGTAACCAGCACCCAGGTCAAGAAACATTAGCAGCATTTTCTGAAGCATCTCGTTCTTTCATCATCCAACAACCATATTTATTAAAGGCCTTCTATGAACTCAGACAGTCACATATTCACCAAATAGTTAGCAAGCCAAATAGTTTACTCTAGTGCTAGTCAGTGGGCCAGGAGTCATTTGCTCACATTGGTGAACTAACAGGACAAAACTCTGGCCTCACTAAGCATATTTTTCAGTGGAAAAGGCAGTTATTAGTCAAATAATCACATGAATGACTATATGCTAGCAAGCAATGATAAGTGCAAGGAAGGAGAATAAAAATAATCTGCCGCGCACAGGACACTCCCATGCATTATCTCTGGTAGCTTTCCTCTTGTTAGGCGGGTACCCTTATCCACAGCCTACGCAGGAGGAAAGTAAGGCCTTGCGCAGTCAGGCAGCCAGAAGGAGGTAGGGCTGGAATGAACCCAGAGCTGCTGCTGAATGACCTTTACCACACCCTTAACCATGTGGTATAAATGCCAAGCCTTTGCCAAGCCACTACCTCCAAGGATATACTAGTCTCCAGGGACAGAGAACTATTTGTTCCTTTGCTTAACCTGGTATGTGAGAGCTGTTGAGCTGGATGAGGTGCTTAGGGGAAAAGGTGAGGATCCAACAAACCAGTTCCTACCGGTGGGAGCTGTGTTGTTAGGAACCAAGGGGACCAAAGAGGTATAAAACATCACTCAGAAGGTGATGTGCATGAGCAAATGATAGCTTCAGGCAGCAGGAAGACAGCCATCGCAACCAGGGAAGGGCCTGATGTATTGCCAAGTGATGAGAGCTACAACAAGGCTGTGTCCATTTCAGAGGAATCATGCAAGAGCTAGCTAGTCAAGGGCAGAACTTGATCAGGGCCTGGAAGAAGGGGTGGGATTTAGGCAGGCAGAGAAGCTGAGAAGGGCCTTCTTCTAGTCATCCCCTGATTTTTGGTCCATGCTGGGAAGGTGGATACCTGCTAAAACATACAATCCCTCATTCCAAGGAAGGAGTGCACAATTCTCTTTTCAAAGGCATTGGCTTCCTCAAGTCTATTAGGTAGCACTTCTATAGCAAAGTACTTCCAGCCGGAACTCTGTGAGGTCTCCAGTTGGAAGACAATTGTTTTCTAACTCAATGCAGGGCAGACGTGTGACATCCTGAGGGAGCTAGTCAAGAGCTGTGCTGTAAAGCCTGGGGCCACATAAGCACTGAAAGACCTAGAATGCTGGAGAGCTCAGGAGCCTGGGGTCTCAGGTTGGACTCTTACTAAAAGCAGGAAGCCCTTGGAAATAGTGTTCAAACTCTATTTTGTAATTGGACCCAAATGGCATTTTCCAAATTCTGAAAAAAAGTAATTGAGTATTGTTTGATTGAGTATTGCAAACAGGACAGATGGAGACCCCAGAATTACCCCCAGGCAAAATCTGACCTGCCCAGTGAGGTTGTTACAGGATGAGATGCTGCTTTCCTCCCTGCCAGAGAGAACTGCAGTCTGGGATGAGAGTGGAAATGTCCATGTGCAGGAGAGAGGCAGATGGTGCCCTGAGAGAAGGCAGAGCTTTCCTGGCCTTGAATCCTTATTTCTTGTCACTTCCTAGCTGTGTGTCCTCATCCAAGCTGATGAGCTGGTTTCTGCATTGGTCTGATGGGGATAAAATGTGAGCCTGGCTGGAGTGTGTTAGAATGTGAGTTCACATAGTTGGCACAGAGCTTGGCACGGAGCTCAGCACAGGGCAGACATCTCTGACACCCACCATTACTCATCCACACCCTTCCCACAGCACTGGAGCATGTGTCTGTCATGGGGAGTTAGCTGACTAGTCAATTCAACAAACTCCGGGCAGCGGCCAGCAAGCCCTACATGGTGGCATGGGGAAATGATGATGTTCTTTGTCTCTTCTTTCTGTTTATTTTTTTATTTTGTTTTCATTCGTTGCTCCTCTGGGACTCCCAGGCAAGGCCAGACGTCATGAGGCACAGCCATGGAACCAAAGACACATGCGCCGAATTATGGCCCTGCCAATGGCCCTGCCAGACCCAAGTGACCTCAAATGTGCTCATCCTCGGCTGGCCTCAATTTGTAAATGCACACTGCACAAGACCATGTGTCTCTGGGACTTCTGAGAGAGCTGCCAGGATGTTTCCCCGGAAGCGAAAATGCTGAGGAAGCAAGATATGTCCACACTAGTGAGAGCCACTCACTAGTTTCAGGCCAGCTGCGCCCCCGATGGTGACTTGTTGGAGAAGAGTGTGTTTGACAGAGATTAAACTCACTCTTTAATTTTTAATGTTATTTCTTTGTTCCTTGCCTTGACTCAACATTATCTCAGGATTCTAAAAGAAAAAAAAGTCCCTACCATGCAGAAATGACTTGAGGTCATATGATAACTATAATTTTTACATGAGTTTTAGCTGTTTCCATCAAAGTATGTGGGAAAAAATAACAGGAAAAAAAAGTCATAAAAATGAATAGTTTTTTTTCACCCCCACATAGTCAACCCAAACTCAAAGAAGGAACAAATTGGCTATTTGTATATGTATAGAAAGCACCATTCCTGGTCTTGATAGATATTCCACGAACCAATTTTCGTTAGCTTTGCTTGAGGCAAGGAGCTACATTTGGGATTGCTTTTAACTCTATTTCTGTGACAGAAACAAATATCCGCTCTTTGGAGTACTGGCCTAGAAGGTTATGTTTTATCTCCTTTTAGGGACAAGAAGCAGGATTCAGGGAAGATAGCTTCTTTCGTCTCCAGACTGTAGGATGGATTTCATTAGCTGCTAACTTAGTGCTCTGCATTGTAAATGCTGGCATCACTTTGTCCCCAAGCTTGGGATCAGGGCGGTGTCCAAATGGAGGAGGGAGAAGGTGTGCTATGTGGTAATCTCGGTTATATTGTGCTAATTCTGGGAATAAAGGTCAGTGGAGCGAAGGGTACTCCAGAGACCATTATCTTGCTTACCAGGTGGTGTCAAATGTGCCAATCTTCGGGAGGGCATGGGGGTGGTTTAACGGAATCATGTCTTTGTATATTAGGCTTAATTTTTTTAGTCAAAAGGAGAAATTTCCAACACAAGTTTTATCTTTTCTCCTTATGTATTTAGATGCCTTATAGCCAACTTCTCGATTATGTGATTAGCACTTACCCTGGCTCTCCTCACAATCAAAGTCATTTCTTTTCTTTTTCCTCTTATACATTTAAAAATGTATTAAATATTCAGCAGAATTTCCATTGCTGCTTAGGATGCAGGAAGTTGTCAGAGCATCACTCTTACCCTCATGTGAAAAACTCAGGTAATCGGTAAAATTGTAGTTTTTTTTAAGGCCTTCATGGAGCTGAGGTTGTTGAATTCCAAATGCAGGTAAATGGAGGATGTGGCTGTACAAACTTTTGCTAATGCCTCAGAAAAATCTAAAGGTAAGAGCGGCAGTCACAAAAAAATTCTTTCAAGTGATGAAGTCCCTTGAGACAGGAGATTTATCTTGGATTATTTTGGATTATAGGGGTTCCAACTGTACCACATGAGTCTTTAAAAATGGAGAACTTTTTTGGCTGCAAAGAACTGAAGGGATGGCATCATGAGAAAGACTCTGGTTGCCATTGCTAGCTTTGAAAATGGAGGGAGATATGTAATACATATCTATATATCAATATATGCACATACATATACATATAATATATATATGAACATGATACATATATGTATATATACATACATGAAAGTAAGGGATGAGAACAATAAACAAAAGAAAGCAGGAGTGATTATATCAGATAAAGTCAATTTCTAAGCAAGGAATTACATGAGGAATAAGGAAAGGCATTCTATAACAATGAAGGGATCAGTTAAGAAGGTGTTAACAGTCCTAAATGTATAGGAATGAAAACACAGCTCTAAAATACATAAAGCAAAAATTTATAGAACCAAAAGAGAAATAAGCATATTTATGATTATAGTTGGAAATGTCAACATTATTCTCTCAGAAATTAATAAAACTGGTATGGATATAGAATTTGAACAATGCACTTATAAGACCTGTTCCCACCTTCTGGTATTCATACCTGTGTAGCTCTTCGTATTGCACCATTGTTGATCTGAGAGACCTACATCATAAGGCAGACATTCTAGTATGTCAATTCTAAGACTAGGTTATTAAGAAACACATTGCCTACTGTGTGCTAAGATGGCCTCCCCAAGATTAGGCTATTAAAAATTTTGACTTCTGACTTGCAAGTTCATGCTCAGTTTCTCTTGGATTGTTCACACTGGGGGAAGCCATTATGTGAACTCCATGGTAAGGCACTGAGGCCTCCTGCCAACAGCCCAGTGAGAGAACTGGGAAATGGATGGACTTGACTGCAACTCATGGGAGACATGGAACCAGAATTACTAGCTAAGCCACTCCCAGTTCCTGACTCTTAGAAACGTTGTGGAATGATAATGTTTATTATATAGGGGTCATTTGTCATGCAGCAATAGATAACACAACTACCAAAGATTTGATCTAATTGGTATGTATAGAACAGAGTATGCATTCTTTTCAATTGCCCAAGGAAATTTCATTAAGATAGTGCATAATCGGGGCTGAAAAACAAATCTTGTCATATTGGTGATCATTTATTTTCTTCCACTTGGCTTCTCATCATTTGCTTTTGTTTTTGTTGTTTAGACCTCCCATCTGGGATCATTTTCTGGTGCTTCAAATATATTCAAATATATTCAGAATTTCCTTCTGAAGTCAGGGTGTATTTGTGGCTAACTTCAATTTTGTATTTAAGAATTACTTTCTCTCCCTTTCCATCTGTGAAAATTATTTCAACTAAAATCATTTTAGACTGGTAGTTTTTCTCTCAGCAATTGAGAACTTCATTCCTCTACCTTTAGTTTTGCTAGGGAGAAGTTGACATACAAATAGAATTGTCATTTCTTTGTAGGGAATCTGTCATTCCCTTCAAGGTGCTTTAAAAAAATCTTCTTTTTGTCTATGTTAGGAGCCAACAAATTTAGCCTATATGTCAAATCTGATTCACAAATAGTTTTCCTAAGTAAAGTTTTATTGGAATTGGTCCTACTCAATTATTTACATATTGTAGCTGTTTTCAATCTATAACAGCAGAGTTGAATAGTGACAATAAAAAATTAGCCTATAGGAAACTAAAGTTTTTACTAATGAATCCTATTCAGAAATAGTTTGGTGACTCTTGATACATGGCATTTTCCCTTTACATTGTGATGTATCTTTTTATCCTGCTTGGGATTTTTTTTGAGATGATTGAATCTGAGGGTTTTTATCTTTTATAAGTTTTAGAAAATTCTCAGTTATCATCACTTTAAATCTATTTTTTGTTTCTTCTTCTGGGATTCATATTAGACAGTTGGTGGGCCACCTTTCTCTTTTCTCCTTTCTCTTAATCTTTCAAATTTTCTATTTTTTGTTTTTACACCTTGTTCTTCATAATTTCTTCAGATTTTTTTCCATTCTATAATTCTCTCTTCATCTGTGTCTCATATGCTGTTAAACACAACATTGAGCTTTACATTTCATTTGTCATACTTTCAAATTTTCTAAAGCTTGGTCATATAATATTTTATTCTTTAAACATGCTGCATATAAATTTTCTATATGTCTAATAATTCAAATTTCAGAATTCTTTGGGGATCTAATTTTTCTCTTTGTTATTTTTCATGACTCTATCTCACGGAGACTTATTCCCTTAGCATTGCATAATATTTTTATTTGTGACCTTCCTAATTGTTGAAATTTTATCAGTGAAAATTCTTTGAGCTCATCACTGAAAGTGATTTTCTCCAGGAAGTGCTTATGTACGTCAGTTGCCTAGAGGCACTATTAACTCAGGACATTTTTTTAAAAAATTGAGAATACTTGACACATATTTATTTTAGTTCTATATGTAAACCATAATGATTCAATTTTGTATATATTGCCAAGTGAGCATCACAATAAATATAGTTAGTATTCATTACCACATAGCTACGAATTATTTTTTTTGTAAAGAGAACTTTCAAAAATTCCATTTCTTAGCAACTTTCAAATATACAATACAGTATTATTAACTATAGTCAGCATTCTATACATGATACCGCCAGGACGTATTTACTTCATAACTGCAAGTGTGTAACTTTTGATTACTTTCACCTCTTTTAACCACTCCTCAGGCCCCACCTCTGATAACCATCAGTTTATTCTCTGAATCTATAATTTCATTTCCCTATTGCCCCCCCATAGTCCACATATATGTGAGGTCACTTGAAATTTGAGTTTTCTTTGTCTGACTTCTTTTACTTAGCACAATGCTTCCAATCCATTACATTGTTGCAAATTTTGAGATTGCCCTCTTTCTGTGACTGAATAATAGTCTGCTGTATATGTTTATCCATTCATTTATTAATGGACATTTAGTTTGCTTCTATACCTTGGCTAATGTAAACAATGTTGCAGTAAATTGAGATGCATATGTCTTTATTACTTTTGGATGGAATGTTATGTAATATGTCTGTTAAGTCCAGTTGGTCCTACTTGTTATTTAAGGCCAATATTTCCTTACTGATTTTCTGTCTGGATGATCTACCTGTTGATGTAAGAGGCGGTATTAGAGATCCCTGCTATTATTGTGCTGCTGTATATATTTCTCATTTAGGTCTGTTAATATTTGTTTTATGTATTTGGGGCTCCATGTTTGGTGCATAAATATTTACAAATGTTATATCTTCCTGTTATATTGACTCCAGTAACTGGTTTTTAAAAAGTCTCAGTCTGAAGTTTTTCAAACTATAAGTAGCATAAATTTGGGTTGTAAACTCATGTGACAACTGCCATGTGCTTATGAGTCCCTGGACATAAGTCCCTCTATGCCCCTTAGGATGCAAAAACTGTGACTAAATTTCATGAGTCTAACATGCTTTCAAGGTGAAAGCTGGCTTCAGTTCTTCACCTGCCTCTTTAGTTCGTTCTTGAGATGTCACCCTTCAGGTATTGCTTAATTTCTCCCCACCATTTATTACATTTAAAAGTTGTGTTATGTATTATCTAACAAGGAAGCTACTTTATAAGTAATCTTGTAGCATGAAGTATAGTCTGACATATTTTAAAAACAAGTGATTTACTGGTCTAGAGATCCGTGGAGAAAGACAGTGTTTTCCAGACTGTGGTTTTCTACTCTCTAGATCAGGACTTCTTATTTAAAGTATAGGATATCAGGCCTCAATTAGACCCATTCAATAAAAGTTTTCTTGAGTTCTCCAAGCATCTGCACTTTTCTTTTTTTAAAGGAAAGGTGCCAGCAGGAATGAAGGTGAGTAGGCAGGTAGGCAGAAAGAGAGGAGGAAGAAGCACATTATTCACTTTATTCAGGTGTTCATCATTGCTTGTTTGCCTGGCCCCAGGTCTTGAACTGGGGAACTTGGGATGTATGTGGACTGTTCCTGGTTTAACCAGTGGGCCACCAGGGTGTACCAAGAATCTTCACTTTTAACAAGTAAATTTGATGAGTTGGATGTGCACACTTGGATAAGATCCACTCCATTAAATCTTCTATACAAATGTAATAATTCTTACCTAACTTTACTGGAGTATTGTAAAAATAAACTAAATAAAGAATATAAAGTTGTTTAAAGAATACAAAAAATAAATGTGCTCCTCTAGGAGGGCACAAACAAAATTCATTAAGCTATATTAGAAACCTATTAAAGTCCTTGACTAGATTGAAAGAATTAGTCAATAAATTACAAAGTAACAGAAACTCAGCTTGACTATACGCTGCAATGCATTTCCCAATGGAGAGTTGAATTTAAATCAATCTACCATTGCTTTCCTACTGACACACAAAATGCTTGTAATCTTTGAAGGGAAAAATCATCAGACTTTTTTGTTCAGGTATTTATGGGTAGGAAAAATACAGGCCTCTTCAAATGAGAGGAAAATTCTTTATTGTCTTTCTTATATTGGTGTCTGATAAAATTTTGTACATTTGTGTGTGTGCGTATTAAACATATATATCATACCAAGATTTCTAAATTCAAGATGTTATCATCATGATCACTTCCAGGTAGGTATTCCTTGCCACTCAGGTAAATGATTTCACCATGACGTCTTTAGGAGCACTGAGAGGCCAATGCCATTCTCTTGTGCCCTTATCTCTCCAAATATCTTGTTTAGAAGGATGAAGACAGAGACTCAAACTTTTAGAGGATGTTGAGGATCTTACTTCCATCCTACCCCAAATGTTGATATGCACGAAGGATCAATTCTAGCAACTGCATCCATTGCCATGCATGGACAGAGTTCTCCAGAAGAAATAAATTTGTTAAAAGCTTTTGCTCCTTCAAGGGAGATACTCTTTGGGCAGCACCACACCTTTGGTGATCTTGGATCCCTTTTCTGCTTTGGATTATTTTTTTCTATTCTCTCTATGGGACATGGGTGGTCATTTGGGCCTAGAATGTCTTCTAATCAGGACAGAATTATCTTTTATCATCCTCATTATTTCTTTTGTGATCTTTTGCCTAGTTTTCTATCTATTATTGAATGTAGGATATTAAAGTGTCCAACTATTATTGTTGATTTTCTATTTTTTTTTAAGGAAAGGTGCAGGCAGGAATGAATGCAAGTAGGCAGGCAGAAGAGAGAGGAGGAAGGAGAATTTTATTTTATTTAGTTGTTCACCTGAATGTCTCCCCAGCTCTGGGTCTTGAATCTGGTTCCTTGGGATATACGTGCACTATGTCTAGTGGCCTTATCTGCTACGCCACCAGGGTGTACCAAATTGCATATATATCCTTTCAATTATGTCAGTTTTCCTTCATTTATTTGGAGCTCTATTGTTATGTGCACATAGGTTTATAATTATTATATCCTCCTGATGGGTTATTCTTCTTAGTGTAAAATGTGCTTCTTTGCCTCTAGTTTCCTCCTCTCCTTCTATATTGAAATGACATTTACTTCAAAAAATTCCTACTATACAATGCATATATCCAAATGGACACTTTCCCAGAGAAGACATACAGATGATCAACAGGCATATAAAAAGATATTATACATCTCTTTATTAGGTAAAGAAAATGAAAATAACAATAAAATATTACCTTATAACTATGAGAATGGCTATCACCAAAACATTTGGAGGCTACAGGTGTTGATGAAGGTGTAGAGAAGGGGGAACTCTTATACACTGTTGATGGGAGTGCAAAATGATGCAATCATTATGGAAAGAAGTATGGAGATTCTGAAAAAAAATTGATAATGGAAATTCCATGTCATTCATTTATTATACTACTGGGTAATTACTCAAAAATCACGATGACACTCATTTGCAGAGATCAATACACTTCCATGTGTATTGCATCTCTATTCATAATAGCCAAGAGCTGAAAACAACCTAAAGTGCCCATCAACAGATGAGCAGACAAAGAAGATGTGGTGTATACATGCAATGGAATACTACACAGCTATCAAAAAGATTAAATCTTCCATTTGCATTAACATGAATGAATTTAGAGGAAATTATACTAAGTGAGATAATTTGAAAGGGTAATGGTTTACATTGCATTGTTTCACTAATATGTGGTATATGCAGAAACCAAGCAAGCAAATAAACTCAAACAAAAATCGACTTAGCTAATCAAATGAGGGTTACATAAGGGAAAGATGAAGAGATGTGGGTAAATTGGATAGAGGGGCTCAAATGCATAGTAAAGGAAGAACTGGCAGGGTGGTGGTAAGTGTATTATATAACGATGTTAATCTACAATTATGCACACCTCGAGCATATATAATTCTGTGATGCAATGTTCCTTCAATAAAATTAATTAAATTTTAAAAGAAATACTGAAAAGATAACTTATCCCCAAAGAGCTGTCTTTGGAACTGTGAATTTGAGCTCTTAAAAAAACCCCAACCTATTTCTAGTCTCCATAGCACTTACCACTAGCTAATATCCAATGCGTTTTAATGATTTGTTTATTTATAGTCTTTAGTCCTTTCTAACATGATCATGAATTTATGTGTATTTTGTCCACAGCTATTCCTTCAGTATCTTATAACACTCTCTGGTATTCAATAAATATTAGTTAAATTAAGGAAAAAAAAAAAAAGAAATAGCATTGGTTTATAACATACAGGCTTCAGGTGTACCACAGAATAAATCCACATCGGTATATAAACTACATTATGTTTGCCACTAGAATTCAAGTTTTTATCCTCACCATATAGTTGATCCCTTTTACTTGATTTACTTACCCCACCTCCTTTTTCCCTTTTGGCAAATACTATGTTGGTCTTATTGTCTTAAATATGCTTTCGTTTAGTTTATTTATTTTATTTCTTTATCTACCACATTTGTATAAAATCGTGTGTCTTTCTCCATCTGACTTATTTTAGCAAGCATAAAACCCTCTAATTCCACTCAGGTTGTTGTAAACAGTCGGAATTCATTTTTAAATAACGAAACAGTGTTTCATTGTGTATATACACCACACCTTTGTTATGCTCTCTTCTGCTGGTGGCACTTAGGTTATTTCCAACTCTTATACTGCCTTACTTTTAGTTCCATATTTTCTAATACATCATTCTAATTATCTTGTTCCTTTTACTATATTTTTTCAGTTCAAGTGTCTTTATTAACTAATCCTTTTATTCTTTTGTATTTTATTGTAGTAATTATTCTATACATATAATTTCCTATGTATAGGTTCCCCACTTCTTACATATGTTTCAACACACCCTGCCCTCCACCAAATCACCAAGTGTTCTTCCCTATTGTCCAGTGGGTTCCACCACCATTGGCCCCTGCCTTTTTGTTCTTTTTCCTTGAAATAAGCCCATGGGATCTTAACGGGCTTTATTAAACCCATATATATGCTTTGGGTAAGATGGCCATTTTAATGGTATTGATTCTTCCCAGCCACTAGCAGGGGTTGTTTTTCCATTTCTTTGTGTCCTCGTCTATTTAAGTTAATGAAACTTGTAGTGTTCATTGTATAGATCTTTTACTTCCTTTGTTAGGTATATGCCCAGGTGTTCCATTCATTTAACTTTATTTTAAATGGTGTGATTTTTGAGATACCATTTTCTTCTAGTGTGTTGTTTGTGTACAAAAAAGCAACACATTTTTGTGCGTTGATTTTGCAGTCTGCCACTTTACTGTGTTCATTGATGAGTGCTAGAAGATTTTTGATAGAGTTTTCGGGTTTTTCAATATATATAATCATGTCATCTGCAAATGAAGAGAGTTTTACTCCTTCCTTTCCTGTTTGGATTCCTTTCATTTTCTTTTCTTGCTTAATTGCTCTGGCTAAGACCGCCAGTACAATGTTAAGTAGCAGTGGTGAGAGGTGGGACCACCTTGCCTTGTTCCTGACCTAAGAGGAAGTGCTTTCAATTTTTCACCATTGACTATGATGTTGGCTGTGGGTTTTGCATATATGGCGTTTATTATGTTGAGGAATGAAACTTCTATTCCCATTTTATGAAGGTTTTTTTAAAATCATATATGGGTGTTAGATCTTGTCAAAAGCTTTCCCTGCATCTATTATATGATCATGTGCGTTTTCTCTTATCTTGTTAATATGATGTATGCATTGATAGGTTTACATATGTTGAACCATCCTTGCATCCCTGGGATGAATCCCACTTGGTCATGATGGATGATTTTTTTGATGCATTGTTGAATTCGATTTGTTAATATTTTGTTGAGAATTTTTTTCATTAGAGATACTGTCTGTAATTTTCTTTCTTGGTAACATCTCTGTTGGTTTGGTATCAGTGTAATGTTAGCCTCATAAAAAGCATCAGGACAGTTTTCTATTCATCAATATTTTGGAAGAGCTTGAGAAGAAGAGGTGCTAATTCTTTTCTTAAGGTTTGGTGGAACTCATTGGAGAAGCCATTTGGACCTGGGCTTTTCTTTTTAGGGAAGCCCTTGATTACTTCTTTAATTTCTTTGCTTTTGATTATCTGTTCAAACTTTCCAGTATTCTGGGTTCAGTCTTAGTAAACAGTTTTCTAGAAATCTGTCCATGTCCTCAAGATTGTCCATTTTGGTGGCATAGAGCTGTTCATAGTAGACCCTTATGATGTTTTGAATTTCTGTGGTATCTGTTTCAACTTCTCCCCTTTCATTTATGATTCTAGTTATGAGAATTTTCTCCCTTTTTAACTTTGTGAGTCTAGCCAATGTCTTGTCAATTTTATTTTTTTCAAAGAACCAACTTTTGGTTTCATTGATCTTCTGAATTGTTTTTGCTTTCTATTTCACTTATTTCTGCTTGAATTTTGATTATTTCCTTTCTTTTGCTGATTTTTGGCTTTAATTGTTCTTCTTCCTCTAGTTGTTTTAAATGTAGAGTTAAGTTGTTTATTTGAGATTTTTCTTGTCTCTTGAAATAGGCCTGGATTGCCATGAACTTTCCCCCTAGTGCTGCTTTTGCTGCATCCCATGGTTTCTGGTAGCTCATGTCCTCATTTTATTTGTCTCCAAGTATTTTTTAAAGTTCCTCTTTGATTTCCTATTTTACCCAAGAGTCATTCAGGAGCATATTGTTGAGTTTTCAATTGGTTTGGGGTCTTCCAACTTTCTTGTGATTGATTTCCAGTTTTAGTTCATTGTGATAAGAGAAGATACTTGATATGACTTCAATCTTTGTAAATTTGTTGAGTGATGCTTTGTGTCCCAGCATATGATCTATCCTTGAGAATGTTCCATGAGTGCTTGAGAAGAAAGTGAAATCTGTTGTTGATGGGTGAAGTGATCCATATGTGTCTATTGGACCTATCTGTTCTAGATGGTCATTTACAGTGGCTGTTTCCTTATTAATTTTCTGCCTGGTTGATCTGTTCATTGTTATAAGTGGGGTGTTGAAGTCCCCCACTGTTTTTGTGATGCTATCAATGTGTCCCTTCAGGTCTAATAATACTTGCTTGATATATTTTGATGCTCCTTCATTTAGTGCATATCTGGTAATAAGCATTATGTCTTCCTGCTGGATTGATCCTTTAATCATTATATAGTGTCCATCTCTGTCTTGTATTATGTTTTTTTAGATGGCAATCTGTTTTATCAGATATGAGTATAGCTGTTTCTGCCCTTTTGTGGTTGCCATTCGACTGTAGGATTTTCTTTCAGTCATTGACTTTGAGTCTTTGTTTATCTTTTGGAAGAAAGTGGATTTCCTGAATGCAGCAGAAGGTTGGGTTATGCTTTTTAATCCATTCAGTCACTGCGTGTTTGACTGGAGAGTTCAGTCCATTAATGTTTAAGATGATTATTGATATATAGCTGCTTAATGTCATTTTATAATTTGTCTTTTGTATGTCCAGATGATGACTTATTTCTTTCTCTTTTTAGGTTGGATGGGTATAGTTCTGTTTTGATTGATTTTGCCTTTTGTTTTCTTCTTAGCTTTCTCCCTGGGGATGTAATTTGAGATTACCCTGAAGTTAGCGTTCACAGTTCTATGTTTACTATCTAATTTTATTTGAAAGCATGTTAGTCTTCCACTCATTCACATATTTGTTCTCTTCTCCTCCTCCCCACTTTTAATATTTGTTGTCTTACTGCTTTTCTGTTTGGTTTCTTTATGCTTTATAGAGCATCCTTTAATATTCGTTGCAAAACTGGTTTTGTAATGATAAATTCCTTTAACTTTTGATTGTCAGAAAAGGTTTTTATCATTTCTTCAGTTCTGAATGGTAATCTTGCCATATATAGTATCCTAGGTTGAAAATCCTTTTCTTTCAGCACTTTGAATACATTATGCCATTCCCTTCTGGCCTGTAGAGTTTCATTTGAGAAGTCTGCTGACAATCTTATGGGGGCTCCTCCATATGTGACATGTTTTTCTCTGACTGCTTTTAATAGTATTTCTTTATCTTGTATTTTTGACATTTTTTATGATGATTTGTCTAGGTATATTTCTGTTTGGGTTTCTTTTGTTAGGAACTCTTCGAGCCTTCTGGATCTGGAGGCTTGCTTCATTCTTCATATTGGGGAAGTTCTCATCTATTATTTCTTCAACTATAGGTTCTGCCTCCTTTTCTTTCTCTTCCTCTGGGACTTCTATGATGCAAATGTTGGTCCTTTTGATGTTATCCCAAAGGTCTTGAATGCTTCCCTCAATTCTTTGATTTCTTTTTATGTCTTTGCTGGTTTTGTTGATTGAGTTCCTCTATCCTATCTTCCAGATCACTGATTTTATTGGAAGCTTTATTTATCCTATGTTAAGTCCCTCTATTGAATTCTTTAATTCAGTCATCATGTCTCTTATGTGTTTGATGCCTTGTTTTAATTCTTCTCTTTGTTTCCTGACATTCTCATTTACTACATCTTCTGATTTCTGCATTTCCATGACTGTCTTAAGCACTATTACCCTAACTTCCTCTTCAGGTAATTTAGATGCATCTGCTGTATTCAGATCTTTCCCTGGGTTTTTTATTGGATCCATCATTTCACATATATTTCTCTGTGCCTTTGCTCTATTTGGCATTGTGTTTACGTTTCTGAGGGTTTGGTTTCCCTGGCATTGTGTAGGTTTGACTTGCCCAGGGTTGGCAATCTGGCTGCAGTTTTGCCTCTACCTACAAGATGGCGCTATTGGGTAGCATTGAGGGTTGGGACTGCCTTCTCACTGTAATCCAGAGGGGTGGGGCATCTGATGGATGGGATTTCTGGTGGACGAATGTGTGGTGGGCAGGATTTCTGCTCAGTAGCCCCCAGGCTCTGGCACTAAATGGTTGTGGGAGGGGTTTGAGCTCTTTGGCTGATTTCTGCTTATGGCTGTGCCCAGATCAATTACACTGTGCAGGCTCTAGCTCAGCTCCTGGTGTGCTGGCTGTCCTTTCACCCCCTCTCAAGTTGGCCCTCTGTGGTTCCGCATCTCAGTCCCACTGGGCCTGCCTCTTGCTGCCTGTGCAGCTGGCCCTGAAATCCCTAGTCTCTGCCCCACCACGCATTCGGAGACTCCTGAGTTCCATCCCAAATCCAAATCAGCTGCTTAGCTCAGAATTGCACTGGGTGCCCTCACCCACCATTAGTCATCAGCTGATCTGTCTCCAGCTGAAGTGCCAGTCGTTTCTTGCTGTTTGTCTCAGGAAAATAGGTGGGTTTTTTTTTGGTGTCTGTCGGGAGCGATCTGAAAGTGTGTCCCATCAAGTCACCATCCGGAAGTCCCCTTTTTACTATATTTTAACGTTATTTTCTTTGTGGTTTACCTGTGGATTACAGTTAACATCTTAAAACAACATGATTCCGAAGAAAATTAGTTTAATTTAAATAATGTACAAAAATTTGATCCAAATAATTAGTGACCTCTCCCTCCTTTTACTACTATTATAGGAAAATAAGATCTTTATACACGGTAAACCAATCAACACAGTTTTATAATTATTGCTTTATGAAATTTTAAATCAGAGAGGAGAAGAAAGGTGTTACAAATAAACACATTCCCACTGTCATTTTTTCTTCACTAAACTTTGCTTTAATGGATCTCAAAGTGTGACTAAATTTGGGTTATTTCCATTAAAAAGTGCTGTTTTTAAAAATGAAAACTTAGATCTGCCAAAACAAAAAAGAAATGGTCCACAAATTATTCTTTTTTCTCTCTGAAGATTCTATGATACATTGTTATCATCAATGAGTATTTTACCGTTAAAATTAAGCGGCCAACTATGATTGTTCTACTACAAATTAAGACTGGGGTGTCAGATATTGGAGATATTATTGATTTGCCTTCTGAACTTTATGGGAAGACTTTGTAATCTTGCCTGTTTCAACTGTCTTCTTGTCCACTGCTTTGATAGCACCTGTATCAGCCATTTGTCTCATGTCATGAATAGCAAGAGAGCCCAGAGGAGGATAAACTCAACACACATGGGCTTGCCAGAAACCATATCAACGATGGCAGCATCACCAGACTTAAGATTTTTCAGATAATCCATTTTCTTCTTCAGAGAAAGAAAAACTGACTAGAAATGTAAGCTGTATGACAATCCATTGCAGATGCTTATCCCACACTGATTTGGCCTGTATGGTTTAGAATTATCACATGCACTTCAAAGCCAACTACTTCCATTGTGGGTCATTGCTATCACCAACCACATTGCCATAGTAAACATCTTTGACAGAAATGTTCTTGACATTGAAGCCCATATTTTTCCTAGGAAGAGCTTTACTCAAAGCTCCTGGTGCATTTCAGTAGACATTACTTCAGTTTCAATGCTGACTGGAGCAAAAATGACTATGGTGACCGGTTTGAGAAGATCAGTCTCAGCTGGGCCCTTAGGGCTAGTACGAATACCACTAATTTTGTAACAACCTAGAGGGCTGGAGACAAGGGCTTGTCCCTTCAATGAGTTGGTGACAAGATGCAATCCAGAGCTTCAACCAGTGAGGCATTGCCACCATTATGGATGACTTTACATTCCTGAACCAGGCATGTTAGTACTTGGCATAGCGTGTTGTCACAATACCAACCAGAAATGACCTCAAGTGCTACTGTATTGTACTCAACTTTATTTCTTTTTATTTTCTTTATTTATAACAAAATTTATTGCGGTAATTTTACAAATTACAAAATTATTTAATGATTTATAAAATAATAAAAGCCCATTTGTGCAGGTTCACCTGCACAATGTATAGGTCTATCACATATGTGACAACACACCTTACCTACCACCAAATTACTGAAGGTCTTCCATTACTGACCATTGTACCCCCAACACACTTGTGTCATCCAATTTGTTTATTTTTTGTTTTTGTTTTCCTTGCAACTGGTGTTGAATCCCCAAAGTCTTTCTTAAGGCTAATATCATGAGATGTATTACCTCTTTTCTTCTTAGTGTTTTATCATTTCCAGTCTTATATCCAAGTCTCTAATCCATTTTGAATTAATTTTTGTGTATGGTATTAGAGAATGGTCTAGCTTTATTTTTTATTTATTTATTTTTTGCATGTGGTTGTCCATTTTCCAACGCCATTTGCTAAAAAAACTTTTTCTCTCCATTGTTTCACTTGACGTCTTTGTCATAAATTAACAGACATATGTGTGAGTCTATTTCTGGTGATTCAGTTCTATTCCACTCATCTGTGTATGTGTTTTTAGTCTAGTACTGTACAGTTTTATCTCTATCATTTTGTAGTGTAGTTCAAGATCTGGGAGTGTGATACCTCCAGTTTTGTTCTCTTTTCTCATGACTACTTTGGCTAATTGGGCCTTTTGGGATTCCATACAAATGAAAAAATTCTTGATTCTATTTCCTTGAAAAATGTCAATGGGGTTTTGATGGGGATTACATTAAACCTGTATATTGCTTTAGGTAAGATGACAATTTTAACAATGTTAATTCTTCTCAACCATAGCATGAACTATTTTTCCATCTCTTTATATCTTCCTCTATTTCTTTTAACAATGTTTTACAGTTTTCATTTTATAGGTCTCTCACCTCTTTTGTAAATATGTTTCACGGTACTTAATTGTTTTCTTTTCCATTGTAAATGAGGTAGTCTTAATTTCATTCTTCTCTTCTATTACATTGTATAATATTAATTTTGTAGTCTGCCACTTTACTGTACTAATTAACTAATTATAGTATTTTTATTGGTGTAGTCTTTAGGGTTTTCTGTGTATAGTATCATGTAATCTGCAAGTAGTGATAGTTTTATTTCTCTTTCCAATTTGGATTCCTTTTAATTTTTCTTATCTAATTGCTGTGGTTAGGACCTCCAGTATGATGTTAAATAGCATCAGTGAGAATGATAGTCTAGTTTCATTCTTGATCTTAGAAGAAAACTTTGTGTTTTTCACTGTCAAGTATGACACAGCTGTGGGTTTATCATATATAGCCTTTATTTTGTTTAGATATGTTCCTTCTATCCCAATTTTATTTAACATATTTTATCATAAAAGTGGTGCTGAATTTTGTCAAATATTTTCCCTGCATCTATTGATACAATTATATGATTTTTTCTCTTACTTTTTTCTTGATGAAGAGGCATCTTTATTTTATCTTTATTCCCTCTGGACTCAGGACTTGAACTCAGGGGTTTGTGACTTACTCCTTTGGAAACATTTGACCTAACTGCTGCTCCACCAGAGCACACCTCTCTTGCTTTTATTGATGTGCTGTATGACATGAATAGATTTACACAACTTGAACTGTTCTTACATCCCTGGCATAAATCCCACTTCATCACAATGGATGATCCTTTTGATGTATTGTTGGGTTCTGTTTGCTAATATTTTGTTGAGAATTTTTGCATCTATGTTCATTGGAGATATTGGTCTGTAATTTCTTTTTTTTGTGACTTTCTTGTCTACTTTTGGTATCAGTGTGATGTTGACCTCATAGAAATTGTTTGGAAATGTTTCTTGTTATTCAATTTTTTGAAGAGTTTGGAAGAATTGGTATTAATTCTTCTCTGAAGTTTTGTTAGCACTCACTAGTAAAACCATCTGGTTCTGGGCTTAGTTTTGGGGGAAGTCTTTTGATTATTTCTTTAATTTCCTTGCTTGTGATAGGTCTGTTCAAGTTTTCCATTTCTCCCTAATATAACCTCAATAGGCTATATGATTCTAAAAATATACCCATGTCCTCTAGGTTGTCCAATATATTACATATAGCTGTTCATAACAGTCTCTGGTGATGCAATATACTTCTGATGTATCCATTGTAACTTCTCCCCTTTTATTTCTGATTCAGTTGTCAGAGTTTTATATCCTTTTTTGTTAGTGAGCCTGACCAATGTTTTGTCAGTTTTGCTTATTTTTCAAAGAATAAACTTCTGGTTTTATTGGTCTTCTGAATTGTCTTTTTGATTTTTATATAGTTTATTTCCTGGTCAAACTTATATTATTTCCTTTTACTGACTTTTGGATTTAGTTGTCATATACACCCAGTATATAAACCAGAAGGGGCTGCTCGTGGGTTTGCTCATTCCTGGAGTTACAGGCTGCAAATTCACCAACACCACAGCACCAACAATCAGGACAGCACATTCTGCCTGAGACTTTCCTGCAATCATGTTTTTGATGGAATCTCTTTGTCCTAGGGCATCAATAATGGTCACGTCACGCTTTCTGGTTTTTAATTTCCACAGAAAGATCAATGGTGTTAGCATGCTCATATTCAGCTCAGTTTACCTAAGAACCAGATCTACTTGAAGGAATCTTTTTCCCATTTCATCAGCCTCCTTAAATTTGTCAATGATTCTTTTGTTGATCCTACCACCTTTGTAGACCAGATAACCAATAGTGGAAAACTTCCATTAATCAATATATGTAAAGATATCAATAAATCTATTGATATGATTCTTTTTCTTTCCAGTTTTAGCATAGATTCTGTGGTGATTTTCATGTCATCTGTGTCCTGATGGCAAATCTAATGTAAAAAGTCCTACTGTCATATTTAACTATGTAATTACTATTGTTGGTATTTCTTATTTCTTCAAGTGAATTTAAATTATGTTTTGATATTCTCTCTATTTTGTAAGATAACATTTTCATTATTTTCTTTACTTCTTAGACATATTTTCCTTTAGTTGTTCAAGTATATTTATAATATCTGACCTAAGATATTTTTCTAGCAAGTCCAGTATTTGGGCTTCCTCATGGATATTTCATTAGAGCTGCTTATTTTAACTATTTATGTTGCGTACTTTTTGTTTCTCTTCACGTTCTATAACTTTTTGCTTGAAACTGGATGTTAACTAATATAATATAGTCACTGCAATGATTATTTCCCTTATTCCCTAGTGTTTATAGTTTCTGGTTTTGTTCTTGTTGTTTGTTTAGTGTTAGCAAAATCTACCACTTCAATCTGGACTTGTTTATCTTAGGGTCAGCTATGATTATACAGATTCATTTAAATGCTTCAAACCAGTATGCTTCCCAGTCTTTGCTAAGGTTCCCCTCCCGTCTCTCTGGGGTGTGTGTGTGTGTGTGTGTGTGTGTGTGTGTGTGTGTGTGTGTTTACAATTCTTCCTTAGTCTTTACTTCTTGTTTGTCAGTCAGAGGGAATAAATTAGGACCCTCTTATGTATTTCCTGGTCATGCACATAACCCTGCACATGTGTGTGAATTTCTTGATTCCCAGGATTATGTTCAAAATTTGCAATGTCCCCTGCAGATATCTCATTCTTCAGTTTTGCCTTTTAAGCTTCTTAGTCAGTTGTCAGCGCCAACTGATAATACTGACTCAGGTAGCTGAGATGTTAAACAATTGCTGGTGATTGTTTTTGACAAATGCATTGCTTAGAGAACTGCTTGCACTGAGTGATCTCTGAGTCAGTTCAAATAAAAACAAGTCCCAAGAATGGAGCTTTCCAGTGCGTTATCAAGTCATTTAAGTGATAATTCTTTGAGAATGGGGCTTTAGGGAGATCCAAACTCCTTCTACAACCCCACCCCTGCCCCTGCAGTGGCTGCTGATTTTTTTCTTTTAAGAAAAACACCAACATTTGTTATTTCTTTTGTTGACAATGCTGTATTCATTTCAGGACACTGACATTGCATCTCAGTCCATATTTCACACCACATCCACCACCAGAGTTCAGTGTCCTCACCACCACCTCTACCTCTGCCCCGCCCCCACTGCCCCAACCACAGTCCAGGGTCCTGCAATTTTTATTGGGAATTATGTCATCATTTATTTCATTTCATTAGATTCACATACAAGTCAAATCATCCTGCATTTCTCTTTTTCTTTCTGGCTTATTTTGCTTAACATGATCCCATGATCCCCTCTAGTTCCACCCAGATTGTTGCAAAGAGCACAATTTCATCATTTTAATGGCGGCATTGAATTTCATTGAGTGTATAAACCAGAGCCTGGGCATTTAGTTTGTTTCTATATCTATTTGTGAACTGTGCTGCTATGAACATAGGGTTGCAGTTATTTTTTTCTGATTAGAGATTTTGTATCTTCTGGGTATATTCCCAAGAGTGGGATTGCTGGATCAAATGGTAAATCCATCTTTATATGTTTATGGTATCTCCATACTGTTTTCCAAAGAGATTACACCCATTTACATTCCCAACAACAGTGTAGGGGGGGTTCCTTTTTTCCCACATCCCCTCGAAGCCTTGGTATTTCCAGTCTTGTAGATACAGGCCACTCTCACTGTGTGAGGCGGTATCTCATTGTAGTTTTAATTTGCATTTCCCTGATGATGAGAGATGGAAAACATATTTTTAGGTGTCTGTAGGCCATCTGTGTCTTTAGATACATATCTATTCATTTCTTTTGCTGCCTTTTGATTTTCAAGTGTGTTATGGAGTGAGGGAGATAGGAGAGGAATTAGGACAAATTAATATGCTATAAGGCTCATTTTCTTGCTGATATTCAGTCGTTTTCTTGAATAAATATTCTTTGGATTCTTGCCTTTAGTGGATTTCCAGTTCTGAAATACTGATCTTGGTCATACTCCCCCCACTCCTATTATAGTGGCTTTTCCAGAGGTCCCTACTCTGCCCTTCCATAAGTGCTTGCTCTCTTCTCATCATGTTAACAAAGCCACATGGAAGCAAGTGCCCTTCCCTGGTGAAAGAGACATGGATCCAGCAACAATTTTTTTAAGGAAAGATGTAGGCAGGATTGAAGGCAGGAAGCAAGAGGAGGAAACACCTTATTTATTTTATTTATTCATCTGGGTTGTTTCCCCCCGTCCTGGGACCTGAAACCAGGTCTCTGGGATGCATGTGGACCACACCGACCAGAGGCTAAAAGGTATGTGGGTCTGAATTGTCCTAAATACCCCTGGGGAATTTATTGAGACAGTAGGTAACAATCTAGGATTGGAGATTCTAGGTTCACAAATTACAACTTGCAGGCTGGCTGCCTTTACCTTTCATCAGGAATTTTTTCACCCTTGGAACATTCTTCTTCCAAATATCTTTCCATGTGAGTGTGAATCACGGTTCATTTTCCCAACCACTGATCTGTTCTTTCACCCTTCATCCACCAGACTTTCTTATTGTCAACAATGCTGTCCCTTTCTGCATCTTAGCTCTTCAATTTCAGTTCCAATATTGTTTTCTAATTCTAAACACCACCATTTGGGTCCCAACGTTACAGTTTAGAAAAATGATCTGGATATAATGGGCACAGAGAGACACCACAGGCGCAAGTCTACAGTTGGAGAGCAAGGCCGGATGATGTCATACTTCAGTCAATATTGTTACATGTTAGACAGCAATCGTAGCAATTACAGCATTTTAATGGTAAATACCAATTTATAGGGTGGTTGTTTTTATGGAGCCTAGAAAAAGAAGAGCTCGGTATCAGAGAGTTTGTGTTTATCCAGAGCTATCTCATAGAGAGGGAAAGAGGCTCTGACCTTAGAAGGGATAAAATTTATAGTTATTACAGCAGTAAACTCTAGGATAACACTGAGATCTTTCTCCATGGTATTCCCTATGCTGGATGAAATAACCTACAAACTTCCTGGGCTCTGATTCTCTATTAATCTTCCAATGGCTCTTTCAGATCACTTGCAAATGAGAAGCGTTCTTGTACAATGGATTGGAATGTATGTTTATATAAATGCCTACCTCCCTCCTCCCAGCACCTCTGACTCCCTAGCTGTAGATCAGAGACCATCTCTGTACCTCAGTCTGCTGTGGCCTTGGGTGCTGTGAATTGGTACCTCTGGAGAGTGGTCTGAGACATGCGGAATCTCCAGCAATCTCCAGCTGAACTATCTTTCCATTATCCCTCTTTGCTCACCCTGATAATATTGGAGAAACCCAAGAACACGAAACCCAAGATCGCGTCCACAGAATAAAGAAAAAAGGCACCATGAGAAAGCGGTGTGTCTCTTTTGACAATAGTGCAAATAAAAGCGATCATCAGTAACCTTGCTTGCAGATAACCAGGTCACTTCAAAATAGCTGTTGATGTGGGTAATCACAAGCCACAAGCATGTCCCATCAGGATCGGAGTGGTACATGCACATACCTGGGAGGGGAGGTCTCTCATTTTCCCTGCAATGCTTCGGGTCTTCTCATTTGAAAACACCATTTCCCTAGTCCTTCCAAATGTAAGCCACAGTCATTTATATTAGTGAGGATTTCTAGAGCCTCTGGGTTTCTGGCTGGCATCTCTCAAGACTGCTGCTCCTCACATTAGCTAGGCTGTGGTATGCTTCCAAGAGAAAGGAGCATCTCCACAGAAGCAGATGTTAACCTCCCAGGGCACAGTGTGCCCTCTCCCTGTGGTAATCTCACCACATGTGCATTTGTGCTGTCAGTTGGGGAATGGCACAGAATGACAATTGATGCCAGTTATGAGGGGAATGAGGAACGGGGGAAAGAAATAGACTCATTAATTAATGACTCCAGAAGGGGAAATGGGCTCTCTCAGCTCTCATAAGCTGTTTGAACTCAAGTAGGGTTAATTGTTTTCTATACCAGCTCCCCTGTAGCCTCCATCTCAGGAGATGGCAGTGAATGAATCTTAATTAGCCAACCTGACCAATCTCATAGTCAGTTACATAGAGGACATCACTCAGTTTGTTCTGCGCTCTTCTTGAATGGCTTAAAACACACACACATGCACAGACTCATACACACACATGCACGCACACGCGCGCGCGCGCGCTCACACACACACACACACACACACACACACACCTGAACATAGAAAGTGGTTAATCATCCTCTCATTGAAAGGTGTGGGAAGAAGTGTTTCTCTTGTTACTCTAAAGCAGCTGAATGCCTTGCTTAAGGCAGGGCTGTTGGTAGGTGTGGGTGCCGAGCTGCCCTAGGTTCTTTGCAGAGTGACCAATTCAGAGATGGGAATGGCGCACAAGACGCTAACCAGCGGAGTGCTTTGGGGAGCAGCATCTGTTTGGGAGTGAAGCCTGGGTCCTGAAGGTGAGACCTGGGAGAGGGAGTACGGATACCATGGGTTTCATCGCAGGGCTGTTCCACCCTTTAAATGAATAGGACCGGCGTGAAAGTGGGCAATTATCTTACCATCTTATCAACTGGCATTCTACTGAGAGCAGAATTTAGGGGATGGTTTTGTTCATATAATGAAGGAAGTACAGGGACTATAATGATTACTCTTTTTAAAGAGGTAGGGAATGAAGGATCTGCCCTCAGTTCTCTTATGAAGCAGGGAGCCAGAAACGAAAGAACTCAACACACCTTCTGAAATGCACTGTACACATGGAAATAAATGAATAAACTGATGTATTTGAGTGTCAGGAAGCAACTGGCCCAGAATAAATTTGCAACAGAGTTGAGATTCCAGGTTTTCTTAAGCTGCAGAAGTGTTTCTTCAACTTTGCAATACTACTTTTACAATTTTTTTTAAAAGGAAAGGTGCAGGCACAAATGAAGGTGAATAGGCAGGCAGGCAGAGTGTAAGTGAGTGGAGGGAGAAACAATGAATAATTTTATTTAATTGTTCATCTTAGTGCTCCCCCAGCCCCAGTTCTCGAACCTGGGTCCTTGGGGTGGAGAGGGGGTAATATGTGACCTACGTCTGGTGTTCCTATTTGCTAGGCCACCAGGGTGTGCCACGTGCTATTTTTTAAAGAAAGAGGGAGGATACATTTGTAAATGTTAGCTGTCCTCCGATAACGGCTTATTTTGCTTTTCCCTCCTCAGTTTTATTGAGAGCTAGTTGCCATATATTATTATGTAAATTTGTGTATAATAGGATGGTATGTATGTAAATTGTGAAACAATAATTTTATTACAACAATAAGATTAGTTATTATATATAAGGTAATCTCCATCACCTCGCATCATTACCGGTTTGTGTGTGTGTGTGTGTGTGTGTGTGTGTGTGTGTGGTGAGATTTACTCTTTCAGCAACTTTAAAGTCTATAGTCCAGTATTATTAACTATAATCACTGTATTGTTCATACATCCCCAGAACCTATTCATCGTATAGCCCGTCATTTGTACCCTGTGACCACCATCTCCTCATATCCGCCAACCCCCAGCTCTTGGCAACCATTATTCATCTATTTCTGAGTTCATTGCTTTTAGATTTTGCAGATACATGAGATCATATAGTATTTGTCTTTCTCTGATTTATTTAACGTAGCACAACATCCTCAAATTCTATCCATGCTGAACACGGCAGAATTTTCTCTTCTCCTTTTTAAAAATGGCTGAAAAACATTCCATTTGCTCTGTCTCTATGCCAGGTTTTCTCTACCCACTTCATTGTTTTCATGTTTTCTTGGCTGTCGTGAATAATGTCACAACGAGCTTGGGGATACAGATATAGCTCTTTGAGAGACTGATTTCATTTCCTTCCCATGAATACTCAGAAGTAGATTGCTGGATCGTACGATAATTTCTTTTTACTTCTGAAGAAACTCCATACAGTTTTCCAGAGTGGCTGCACTGATTTACATTCCCACCAACAGTGCACTGGGTTCCCTTGTCCCCACCTCTCTGCCAGTGTTATCTCTTGCCTATTTGATAAGGGGTAGGCTTACTTTACATCCATCTCAGGCTACAAGTAGAGAATGACTGCCTGAGGGGTTTCTAGGCCCAAACGTGGCCTAGAAAATCAGAGTTAATTGAAAAACAAAGTAGTTAAGTTCCTTTCCAATTTTCTGCTCTACCAAGACCGGATTGAAGGATTTTATGATGTTCCTTCTGGTTCTCTATGACCCAGACTCCTGCTATCCTCCTGGAGCAACACAATTACCCTCAGTGCACGCATCAACTTTGGAGAGGGAAGCAGGGAACATGGAGCAGGAGGGAGTGGCCCTCGACCTGGCTGGAGTCCAGGGACAGCACATGGTGACTTACAGCCTATGGTGACAGCCCGTAGATGCTAGAAACTTTATCCAGTCCATGCATCACCTTCAGTCTCCTAGTTTCTTTTCGTAGTCTGCTCCTCACCCTCCCCCTGCCCCTGCCTCCTGGGTCCTGGATCAGTGGGGCCCCGTGTTTGACTGACAGATGTTTGTGGATGAATGAATGTTGGTTTCAGAGCCTCTCAGAGTTGGCTCTGGAAGAATCTTATCAATCTTCTGTGTTTACAGTCTCTGTTCCTCAGATTAATTGGATGCTTGTATAATTTTTCCTCTAAAAATCCCTTCATATCATGCGAATAACTTACACACCACTGTCATAATTCATGAGCACCCTCTCTGAGCATCCTGACTGGCAGGGCCACAGCCTAGGAACTTGGGAAAGACCGGGGAGGGATGCTCAGAGGCACCAAGGAATCTACTTGCAGACAACAGTGTGTTCTAAGATCAGGTAGGGCTGCTTGTCCCAAATTCCAGGACCTGCTGGGACCAAGACCAGCTGGGTCCTCTGGGGAGTTTATTTCTAGCTACAGTCTGTCCCCCAGTGAGGTTGCTTCTCTAGGCTTTTCCCAGTTGCTGTGGTTGGACTGGGAACTGTATGCAGGAGTAGCTGGGGTCTTTGCTTCCTTGAGAAGCAATGGTCAGTGAATGCAGAAAGGCTGAGGGAGGGCTGAGATTTTTGCAACCACCTGAATGAGGGTTTGGAGATAATGAAGTGTGACTTAACATTACTTCCATGATTTCCTTTTTAGGCTTTCTCATGAAGGAGGAAAGAAACACAGACATATGTGTGTGTGTGTGTGTGTGTGTGCACATGCACACATGCATAGACACATACATTTGATATAAAGGTATTATTGTGTTTAGAAAGTACACACAAGCTCTTGAGAAAGAAACCAAGCCCAAAACTCAGAGATCAGGGCACACAGCTACCTCAGCAACCCTGGGTCTCCTTCCTGCTTTTCTATTAACTTGCAGTGCTGATTTAGCAAGTCAATTAACCTTTCTGTGTTTCACTCCCTAACCTTCTAAGTGGAAAAGAACAACACTGACCCAGCTCAGAGGGATGCCAGATTAGCCTCCATCTACAAAGTTCTCATCATCATTAGAGTTCTGTGAAAAGGTGAGGTATTGCTGGTTTTATTAGATGCCGGATAACGAATTCCTCATCAGCACCGTCCGCGCCACCACTTTCCCCTGCCTCCCTGGATTCTGCCGAGTTGAGGGGGTGAGGCTTCTGGCATGTGTGAAACAGAAATGTCCTGGGCTAAATGTTCTCTGCAAATAGCTCTGGTTTGGGGCAATGTGAAGTCACTTCAGCAGCGTGCACTTGCGGATGAAATGTTAAGCACAGGCACGGCATTTGAGTGTGAAACCAAATGGAACTTTCAGGGGGTAGAGGATGGTGGTGGGAGAAGGAAGCAGCATTTAGCAAGTGCCACGTGTTGTCAACTCTCTTATCCGATGTGACATGGGACTGGTGTTTGGGTCTGTTCGAAAGACCGTTCAAATGGGGAATCATACAAAGTCAGATACTCAGACTTCAGACATTTCACTTTCACTTAAAACATGGTCTGTACCTTTTGGGGGGCCTAACTATTTGCCTGAAGGCCCAGATGACTTCTTTGAGGTTGGTGCCTAACCAGCCTTCCAAATCACTCTTCTGGCATAAACCACATCTGTCTTTTATTAGCAAAGATTTCCAGTTTAGGATTCTTTAAAGTGGAATGGGGACTCAAACGTCTGCATGAGTAAAGGAGTGGGATCTCTGGACTGTTTCCCTCACTCTTGTACAGGCAGTGCATATGCACCTCATCTGATAGCAATTGATTGTAACAGCTTGCATTTATGGAGACTTTCCAAAGCATTCAAGTTATTTTTCATAGAAACAATAATGTTTTGTTTTTTGTCGCACTCCTATTTCATGGATTTAAGTGATATTTAGTTAAATGACATAATTACAAAATGAAGCACAACTAACAAGCAGGTTTGATCATCGACACTCTTGGTTTCGGAGCATTTCTGGCCCCGCTGGTGGGAGCAGATATAAAGGGAAGGGCGTGTGGGCTGTGAGACTGCCTCTGGCCTCAGCCAGCCGCGAGGGAAGAGGTGGTTAAATTGGCAAGTTGATTAAGTAGATGCTGGGTAAAAGAACTTCTCCTCACTCTACCTCATCTAATCTGTATGGTAACTCCATGCATTTGCTGCTATTCTCTCTATTTTACAAGTGCAATGTCTGGAATCCAGAGAGCTTGGTTACTTCACCCAAATTACACAGCTAGAGAGTAGCAGACTCAGAATTTCATTATTTCTGTTTTGCCTGTATGGGACCTCAATGAGAACTAAATTTCTTCAGGACCTGGTTTCTCCACCTGTTTATTGAGTAAACATTGTACAATAATGAGAAAAGTCATATTTCTCTATTTTTTTAAATTCTTAAATCTAATTAAATCTGACTTTCAGAATCCCCCACTCAGGGTGGCAAGAAATTCAATTTCAGCCATGTTTTGGGCTGCCCTGTATAGGGTTTTGAAAAGAAACTAGGAGAATCCATACTTACTCAGAACTGGTGAGAGTTCTTTTTAAATCAGTGGGTCTCTGCGCATGGTCCTGGACCAGCTGCCTGGGTATCACCTGGGATTAGTCAGAAATGCTATCCTCAGGTCCCATCCCCCCAATCAGTTGAATCAGGAACTGAGCTCAGCATGCAGTGCCTTGACTAGCACACCAAGGATTTGGATACATGTGGATACATTCTGATATCATCCATTATAATATCATACCTAGAAAATGGTTTGAGAACCTCACTGACTCACTCAACAAATACCTATTGAAAGTTTTCTATACATCCGGGGTGGAATAAAATGATGAGTGCTATCTGCCCTCATGGTGCCTACATTTTGATGACGTGCCTTATTTCAGTGTCATCGCCCTGATTAAGTCCTGATGTTCTAGACAGGCTCAGACACTGCTCCCAGACTGCAGGCCTGGCCAACAGACCAGCTCCACAGGCCCCTGCAACTCTCTGCCAGGCAGGACACTGCTTTGGTACTTAGGGGGACATTCAAACTTATGTGCCCCTTTCTTCTATTCTACTTTGGTTTCTATAAATTTCTCTATCCTACCTTCTTCTTGTAAGTGAAATTGTACTGTATCCTTTTGTATATGGCTTATGAACTTAATAAAACGTCCTCACTCATGGTGTAGCATGTACCAGAATTTCATTCCTTTTTATGGTAACGATTAATATTCCATCTTACACATATACCACCTTTTCTTTACCAATTCACCTGTTGATCACCATTTGGATTGTTTCTATTGGTTACTGTGAATAATGCTGTTATAAACATTAGTGTAACAGTGTATTTTTGAGTACCTGCTTTCAGTTCTTTAGGGCATATATGTAGGAGTTGACTTGCTGGATCATATGGTAATTTTATATTTAACCTTTTTTATTTTAAGGAAAGGTGCAGGCAGGAATGAAGACGAGTAGGCAGGCAAGCAGGAAGAGGGAGAAGGAAGAAACATTTTTATTTTATTTTTACTAAGTTGTTTACACTGGTTGACCACTCAACGCCCCATACCCACCCTGGGTATCTGAGACTTGAACCCATAGGTCTGTGGCTTGTTGTCCTTCAGAAGTGATAGACCCAACCACTACTCCACCAGGGTGCGCCATGTTTAAATTTTTGAGTTATCACCAAACTGCATTCCACAGCGGCTGCCTCATTTTATATTCCCACCAGCAGTGCACAAATGTTGCCATTTCCTCACTTTCTATTTTCTGACCTTATAGCCATCTTCATGGATATGAAAGTATCTCATTTGTGCTTTTGTTTGTGTTTCTTTAATGATTATGTGTGCTAACAACTTGTCATGTGCTTATTGCCCTGTTTTGAATTGAGTTCTTTGGTTTTATTTTGTTATTAATTAGTTCTTTATATATTCTGCATATCATTGACCATTTATCAGATATATGATTTGCAAACATTTTTTATCATTTTATGCTTTAGCATGTTCTTTCGATAGCATCCTTTGACTCACAAAATTAAAAAAAAATTGATGAAGTCTGATTGATGAATATTTCGTTGTTGCCTGTGCTTTTAGGGTCAGAGCCAAATTCAATGTCATGACAATTTCTCCCTTTTCCTTTAAGATTTTCACAGTTTTAGTTTCTAAGCTTTTTGTCTTTCATTTTGAGTTAAATGTGTAGAATATGAGTCTAATTTCACTCTTTTGCACATGAATATCCAGTTTGCCCAGCACCATTTTTCAGAAGACAGTCTTTTTCCATACAGAATAGTTCTGGCAACCTTGTTAATAGCCATTACCACATATTTAAGAGTTTATTTCTGGACTCTGTTGCAGTACAGTGGTTTATATAGCTGTCTTTATGACAATGTTCTTTTGATGGTTGTGGCCTTATACTACACTTGAAATCCAAAAGTGTGAGTCCTCCATGTTTGGTTTTCTTTTCTAAATTGATTTGGCTTCACAATGTTCTTTGAGATTCCATATGAATTCAAGGATGGGTTTTTCTATTTCTACAAAACACAGTTTTGAAATTTTGTTACAGTGAATCTGTAGGTTACTTGGGGGTCATGCAATCATATCAACTGTATTTAATCTTCTGCTCTATGAATATGGGATGTCTTTCCAGTTATTTAAATCCTTACAATTTCTTTTGACAATGTTTTATAGCTTTCAGTGTGCAATCTTGTGCCTTCTTGGCTAAATTTGTTCCTATGTATTTTATTCTTTTTGGCGATATCACAAATGGAATTATTTTCTTAGTTTCCTTTTCAAGTTGCTTTTTGGTAATTTTAGAAAAGCAACTAATTTTTGAGTGTTGATTTTAGATCTTGCAACTTTGTGAAATTTATTGGTTCTATGGTTTTGTTTTTGTTTTTGTTTTTTGAAGGAATGAAGACAAGTAGGCAGGCTAGCAAGGAGAGGAAGAAGAAGCATTTTTATTTATTTTATTTTATTTAGTTGGTTGTTCTTGGTTATTCTCCCTGCTCAGGAAATGAACCAGGGTTCTTGGGATGTATATGATCTGCGTTTTGGCCAGAGGCAGTTGACCAAATCACTACTCCACCAGGGCACACCAGTTTTCTTCCACTCCCGCCCCCCACCACGACCCCCTAGTGTCTTTGTCTGATTTTTGGCTTCATAGAATGAATTAGGATGTTTTCCTTCTTCTTCAATTTACTGAAAGAATTTCAGGAAGAGTAGCATTAGCTCTTTTAAAAACGCTGAGTAGTCATCTCCAGTGAAGTAATCTGGTCCCAGGACTTTTCTTTGTTGGGAAGTCTTTGATTATTGATTCAATCTCCCTACTATTTGTAAATCTATTCAGCTTTCCTATTGTTTCATGAGTCAGTTTTGGAAGATTGTGTGTTTCTAGTATATTTCATCTAAATTATCCACTTGTTAGTATGTAATGAATTATGGAATTCCATTATAGAGTATTCCATTGTAATGCTTTTTGCTCCTGTAAAGTGATCAGCAGTGAGGTCTTACCATTTATATCTAATTCATTAGTTTGAGTTATCTCTCTTCTTGGTCAATATAGCTAAAGATTTGTCAATTTTATTGATCTTTTCAAAGAAGTAACTTTCAATTTTATTAATTTCCTATGTTGTTTTCCTAGTTTCTATTTTACTTATTAACACTCTAACTTCTAATTTCATTCCTTTTTCTGGTTTTTGGTTAAGCTTGCTCTTCTTTCTCTCGTTTCTATAGTAAACAATTATTTGAGATTTTTTAAAGGAATGCCCGTATAGCTCTAAATTTCCCTTTTAGAACTGTCTTTGCTGCATCCTATAGGTTTGATATGCTGTGTTTTTGTTCTCACTATTCTCATTCTATTTTCTAATTTCCCTGGTGATTTTAGGCTTTGATCCATGGTTGTTTAAAAGTGTGTTGTTTAATTTTCCAATTTTACTTCTAGTGTTGATTTGCAGCTTTATTTCATTGTTATCAGAAATGTCCTTTTTATAGTTAAGTTGCAATCTTTTAAAAGTTAAAACTTGTTCTGGTACATAACATAGACTCTGTCCTGGAGAATGTTTCCTATGCACTAGAGAAGAATATACATTCTACTTTTGTTGGGTAGAATGTTCTGTATATATGTTAGGTCTGATTGGTTTATAGTGCCGTTAAATCTTCTATTTTTTTTTAACTGACCTTCTGTCTGGTCATTCTATCCATTACTGAAGTATCAAACTATTATTATAAAGCAGTCTTATTATCTTCATACTGTATCAAATCTGCTATCAATATGCCATATTTTGATTGTAACACTTTTTAATTTAAAGTCTACTTTGACGAAATATAGACACCACAACTCTCTTTGTTACAATTTTTATGGACTATCTTTCTCCATCCTTTTTCAACCTCTTTGTGTCTGTTTATCTGCAGTGAATCTTGTATGTTAGTGTAGAGATGATTTCTGGGTTTTTAAAACTGGTATGCCGACCTTACCTTAAAATAGGAGCATATCATTACTTAACAGTTAATGTGATTATTAATACAGAACTTTGTTTCTGTCATTTATATATTTGCGTTCTATATGGCATATGTTTTTGTTCCTCATTTCCTCCAGTTCCTTTTTTATGTAAATTGACGTTTTGTAGATTATCTTGTTGATACCTGCTTCTCTGTACGCTCTTACTATTTTTCTAGGGTTACCTTGAGGATTAACATCTTAAATTTATGACAACCTACTTTAATAGGATGAGTTTGCTTTTTATAGAATACAAGCACTCTGCTCCTATATATCTCTCCCTGCTTTACTTATCACAGATTACATCTTTATGCATTGCTCCTATGCATAGATTTCTACTACTTGTTTGCCTATTATATTCCATAGGAAAAAGAGAGAATTTATGTGCCTGTTGGCCATCTGTATGTCTTCTTTGGAGAAGTACTATTTAGATCCTCTGCCTACTTTTTAATCAGTTGTTGTTACTGTTGTTGAATTTTTTGAGTTCTTTATGAATTCTGGATCTTAACCCCTTGTCACATGTATAATTTACTAATATCTTTTCCCATTCAATAGGTTGTCTTTTGTTTTGATGATGAATACACTCACTGTGTAGAAGCTTTTTAGTTTGATGTAGTTCCATTTTTCAGTTTTTGCTCTTCCCTTGCCGTTTGAGTTAAATCCCCAGAGATCTAGGTCTGATGTCAAGACATGTATTTCCTATGTTTTCTTTCATGTATTTTGTGGTTTTAGGTCTAAACTTCAAGCCTTTAACTCAATTTTAATTGAGTTTTTGTGTATGCTGTTAGAGAGTGGTTCTTTGATTCTTTTGTATTGTGTTTTCCCAACACCAATTATTGAAGACATACTCTTTCTGCAAGTGCAGGTTCCTAGTTCCTTTGTCATAGATTAGTTATTCCTATGTGTGTGAGTTAGTTCTGTGTCCTCAATTCTGCTCCATTAATCTGTGTATCTGTGTTTATTTCAATGTTATACTGTTTTGATTACTCTCACTTTCTGTTATAGTTTGAAATCAGGGAATGTGATTGCTGTATTTTTTTTTCCCCTTAGGATTGTTTTTGCTGCTTGGGATCCTTTATGGTTCCAAATAAATCATATACTTTTGTTCTATTTCTGTGAAGAATGCTGGGGGGTTGATAGGGATTGTATCAAATCTGTATAGTGCCTTAGGTAATATGCCCATTTTTATCATGTTAATTCTTCCAGTTCATGAACATAGAATTATTGATAATAAAGCTGATAACTTGAACCATAGCAACCACATTTTCTTCGTATTTTTCAAACAAAAGAAAACTCAATGTCTGAGTATCTTTCTGCTTATTTATTAAATCAAAAATGGTTAGTATTTATGCATTAGCATGTAGATTAGGTTCTGGTGAAACTATTGGGAATAAAATCCTATGCAATGCTTACATTTTGATGGAGAAGGATAGTCATTACATAATCATTAAGATAAATATAAAACTAACCATGGAAGAAAAGGTTGGTACTTCTGTAATGGCATAGAGCATAGGGACGACAGAGACTAAGCCTTCAGATAAGGCTTCCTAGGAAAGAGGTGTGGGAACTGAAATCTGAAGGATGAGTGCGAGGAATTTCTTTGATAGTGAGTAAGGCCACAAGGCTTCAGGTGGAGGGAAAAGCATGTGCAAAATCCCCTGGTGAGAGGGAGCATGGAGTATTTGAGGAGATAGCGGGAAGACAATATGAATGGAGAAGAAGGCAAGTGGATAGAGTGGAAGACAGAATCATATAGAAAACTTAGTCTTTACTTAAGGATATTACTGGAAAATATGTTGCTATAGTATATATTATTGTAAGTTTTAATCCTATGCAACCAATTGCAGTTAACACATAACATATAAATGTGAGTGATGTTATATTTCGTTCTCCAATCTTTTTTCACACGGCATCATAAGTGGTTAGGGCTGTGTCTTGGGCTGCCTTTCTAGTCCTGATCTTTCCCCTGGGCTGATAATTACTGCGTCCAGTCGCCTACTCAACTGCTTCGCGTCTAGTCAACTTTCAGATTAACAGGCCCAAACTGAACTCTGGGTCTCTCCAGCAAATCTGTTCCTCCCTTGGTCTTCTTCTCAGTAAATGGTCATACAGTTCTGCCAGTAGCTCAGGCAGAAGTCCAGACTCATCCTTAAACCTTTTCTTTTATCCCTCTCTTATCCAACATTCAAACTCAAACCAGATGCTGAGAGCTCTTCTTTCAAAATATGCTTAAGACTGAAGGCTTCCTTCCACCCTTGTCCTAGCTGCTGCTACCTTCTGTCCTGAATCACAGCCATCTCCTTTTAACTGGTTTCTCTGCTTTTAGTTTAGTCCTATACAGTCTTTTCTTCTTACCTAAATACTCTTAAAACAGAATTATATTTAAAAAAAAAATCAGCTCATATCACTATGCCATTCTAACTCCCCAGTGATTTGCCCACGCACTCAGAGCAAGACCCAAAGACTCTACAAGACTTGGCCCATGCCATTAACTGATGCTACTTCATGTAGCTTTCTCTTATACATACCTTCAGGTCACAGTGGTCTCCTTACAGTCTCCTCCGCATCCCCCGCCCCCCGGTCCCCCGTGTCCCCCCCCATCTCCCCCCCAACATACCTAGGCTTTGCATATTCTCTGTCTTCTGTCTGGATATCTTTCTGCATGTCTGCTTTTCTCACGCAATCCCTGACTGCCTTCAGCTCTCTGTTTAAATACCTTTATACTGGGGAATCCTTTCCTCATCTTTCTATATAATAGGAACACGTGCCAGTCTTTATCACTACACTCCTTTTTACTCTTGCCTTGTATTTTTCTCTGTGGAGATTACCATTTGAAATGCTGTATATTTACCTAATTATCAGGCTCCTTCTACTATAATGAAAACTCCATGGAGGTGAGATACATCTATTTGTTAACATTGTAATCTCCAGCATCTTGAAAAGTGCCTGACATGCAGGACAAACTTAATAAATAAATGAATAAATCCACTACCCTCTGTTCACCTTTCTCAAGATGTTTCTGCTGATAGTCCTGCTTTCCTTATTGCTGGTGACTTGCAAAGAATTTGTAGCCTCCTATTCACAGGAAAGTTGGTATTTTGCTTTTACTTTTTTCTCCTACCCTCTGTATGTATTCCTTGAAATGCATGGTATGTCCTATCATTTTTCCTCTTGTTTATCTCCTTTCCCCGTTATTCTGTCTTTTGCTGCTCTTACAGATGTTAAGAGGTATTGTGTTTTTTTGTTTTGTTTTGTTTTGAATCCCCAGGAAATATCTGGCTTCCTGGCAATGGCACTAGGAAGGTAATTCCAACAGGAAACAACCCATATTTTTCCCATTTACTGGTTCTTAAGAACAAGAATTAAAATGTTTCTTTTTTCACAATATGCATGTAGAGGTGGACAGGGAGCAAACTGGTTGCCAGTGAGGAGTGGTCGTCATCTGCCTTCCTGGCAGGAATCCCTCTCAAGACCTTTATCATAGCCCTACCCATCTTGTATTCCATATTTTCTCTCTCTTTTTCATATTCCTGATCTTGGGTCTTGAACCCAGGTCCATAGACTTTACATGGCCTGCATTGTAGCTGCCTTAGCCATCTGAGCCACAGGGGGTATGAGCCATATTTTCTTTATGGGATAGCAAACACTCAGATCATATCCATTAAGGCGGCTACAATAAAAAAAAAATGCAGAAAGCAACAAATGTTGATGAGGATGTGGAGACATTAGAACCCTTAGGCAATGCTGTTGATGGACATGTAAAATAGTGCAGCCACCATGGAAAATAGGGCCCAGAAATATTTGTGCCCCCATTTTCATAGCAGCATTAAGCACAGTAAGCAAAGGCAGCAGCAACCAAGTGTCTACTGGTGAGTGAATGGGTAAATGAATGTGCAGAATCTGTCATGCATATGCAATGGAATATTTTTCAGTCTTTTTAAAAAGGAAGGAAATTCTAACACACACGTCAACATGGATGAACCTTGAAGACATTATGCTAAGTGCTGTAGGTCAGTCACAAAAGGACAAGTCTTGTATGAGTCCATCCATGTGAGGTACCTAGAATGGTCAGATTAACAGAGATAGGTGGCTGCTGGCTGCTGGTAGTGGGAAGAAACAGGAAGTTGCTTTATGGATATAAAATTTTAGTTTTGCAAGATGAAAAGAGTTCTAGAGACTGGTTTTACAGCAATGTAAATGTCTTTAACACTACTGAATGGAACACTTTAAAATGATTAAGATGGCAAGTTTTATGCTATATATAATTACAAAAAAAACATGCCACCATTCACTGTGGAAATAACATTGGAAGATGTCACTTGGCAAAGAAGGTTTCTAAAATCTTATTGAATGTATTTTAAAAATGCATCTACCAAATTTATAAATAATATTTTAATACTGGGCAAACGATCAGCTTTGTTAATGACTAAATGTCTGAAAAACAAGAAAGCTTATGGAAAGTAGGGCTGGCAAATTGAGTAAAAGCGGCCAAATCTGTGTCGAAGCATAGGATGGACTCTTCGTGGTAAACCATGTAAGTTCTGCAGATGTTGTTTATAATGATCCACAGTTTAAACCTTTATAATATTAGAACGCATTGTTATTGCAATTCGATTGAAAAATATATCCCAAAATAAAATAAAGCAACTTAAAAATCTGCTAAACACATTTTACTAACCGTGAATTGAAATGATAATACTCAATGTTGGCAATATTTGGGAGAAATCGCTGTCCTGAGTAACGTGATCATTATACTAATTCTTTTTCACAGACCGGTACTTTCATTTTCTGGAGAAGAAGGTGGCATTGTTGTCAAATAAAATGATAAAAGAAAGTTTATTTCCTTTAACCTGGTTATCCCACTTTGGGAAGTTTATGCATTCAACGAACAGTCACTAAACAGTTGCCTTCTTCATGTCTGGCACTCTTCTGGGTGTTGTGAACACAATGGCGAGGTCCGCAAGGCCTTGCCTGTAGAGTCTCCAGTTCCAGAGGGGGCGACATGCTCATGGTCTACTGGACATTCATTACTTGATGCCCAGAGTCTGTGCTCCCTCTTTCTGAAAACAAAGGTCCAAATCTTCTTTAGGAAACATCGCTTCCTCACGTCTATCATGTGACTAGATTGACTACTCTCCCAGCCACATCTGCTGTAGGTCTACCATTGTATTTCCTGGTCACTGTGATTGGTTCAGAGATGTCCCACAATTTATTTGGAGCCAATGAGATAAATAATGATGTTTGCTGGGGCCTTTGGGAAAGCTATAGTTTCTTTTCTCTCCTTTTGTGAAAGTGCGAGACTTGGAGCTGCTTCTAGGGCAGCTCAGTCAGAAGATGAAATCCCCTCCTGGAAAAAGGTAGAGCAAAGACAGTAGAGCAACAGTTGGATGGCGTCCTCTGGACCTCTGGGCTGAAGGGCCTATACCAGCCCTATCCTTGCACTTCCAGTTGTCTGAGCCAGTAAACGCTCTTCTGGAGCAAGTGAGTCTGAACTCCATTCTATCCCCTATAACAAAAGAAAAATCAATTCATCTACTTAGTGTGCTGATGGGATATCTCGATAGAGTAACAGAGACAAAGGATCACATTAGAAGGGAATCCGGAGCCTTGTGCCTAAGAAAATAACAAAGAATAAAAATAGGACTGTTGTGTATATAGTAATTTTGTTTGTGAGGGAAAAAAATTGGAAATAATCCAAATGTTCAACAATAGGCACATTATTAAGCACATCGTTGCATATGAAAACACATACTGATATAATGAAAAGTCATTAAAATAGAAAAGCATGTGCACTATTTTGTTACATGCTACTACTCAATCTGGCTTTGATGAACTCTCAAGAATACAGTGGGGTGTTATTTTATGTTTTTGCAATCACTGTGTTATTTCAAATCCCCCCTTTATTTACCTTAGCAACATTTTTGGCCCATTTTATAGGTTTCCAGTAACTTTTAGTTGTTCAAACTCCAGGTTTAGATCTAATTTCAATGTAAACTCACCTTGTTCCCCAAGTGCTGGCAGAGCCCAGGGACCTCAGTTAGGATGGAGAGGATGTGGGCTGCTCTTTACTGGAATATCTTTGAAGGAAGATGTATGTGGAGGTTTGATTTGGGGATTATTAATTAGATTTAGGGATTATTCATCTTTCAACTCCCACCCTTCTCAAGGCCTCGGTGTTGGGGATTGGGAGAGGAGAAGTCAAGATTTTATGCTCCTAGTTTGAGAGTGGCCTTTTCTTGGCACATGGCTAAGGCATCATCTTGGCTTCTGTTTCCTTGTCTCCTCTATCCTCAGGGCCTCTTGCATGTGGGGGCACAGGGACCAGCTCACTCTCTTCCAGCTCTGAATTGTCTTGAGTGCTGGGAGAGGGTACTATGAATCTTCCTTTTGTCCATTCTCAATACCGTCACTTCTCTCCCTGCTATGATCTGCTCCTATCAGCTCTTTGCCTCCAGAAATTTCTAGGGAAGAAGAAAACACCTTTTTCAAATTCGTAAGTGCCATACAACTCCCAGGGCTACAGACCAAGCTCTCCTGGTAATTTTCTTATTGCCGTCCGTTCCAGTGGCTGCGTCATTAGAAATCTGCTGGTTTACAGTTTAATAAGGATAGAGCCAGTGGAGAGATGGCAGTCTTTTTCAGCAGGTAACCTCAGGCTCAACAGGAGTTTTCTTGGGACCCCAACTCAATATTGGATTTTGTGCTAGGAAGAGGCTCTTTAATATGAAGCTCATACTGTCCCCATGGACAAAGACTTCCAACTTCCATGCTTCTCTTTGACAACTGATTTCTCATGTCAGCTGGCGATGGATTGGGATGATGGAATAGGGGTAATTTGACTGTCTCTTAATAAGAAGATCTGGTTCCAATTTGAGGCAGCTTTCTGTGGAATATGTGATACTGAATATCTACTGTTTTCAGCAACAGACCCTAGTGTCAAATCCAGAACAGCAGTCCTGCTGAATATCCCATTTCATGTATTGATTAAGTCTCATTTATCTCTACTGATTTTCTGTCTCCTTGTCCTATCAATTACTGAGAGAAGAGTGAAGGAATCTTCAACTTTATAATTGTGGATTTGTCTATTTTGCCTTTTAATTTTATGCTTCTTTATGTTTTTTTAAGACCTTGTTTTTAGGTGCTTATATATTTAGAATTACTGTGTCTTCCTGATGAATTGACTCCTCTATCAATTTAAAGTGTTCCTCTTTATTCCTGATAGTATTTCTTGTTCTGAGATTTACTTTTCTGATATTAATATGTCCACTCCAGTTTTTTTATGGGTAGGTTTGTATGCTTTATTTTTTCTATTCTTTTACTTTGCTACATGTATCTTTATATTTAATTTGAATATAGATATATTTCATGTGTAGACTGCAAGTAATTCAGTTTTTATTTTTAAATATGATATTGCAATATGTGCCTTTTGATAGTAGTATTTCGAGTCAGTGATACCATAATTGATATGGTTGGGCTAAAGTTTCCTATGTTACTATTTATTTTATTTCTACCCTATAGTATTCCTTTTTCATTTTTTTTTGCTTTCTTTGGATTAATTGGTTATATTTGGGGATTCCATTTTATCTCTATGATTAGCTTAGTAACTATTCCTCTGTTTTATTTTTCCCTGTCATGCCACAACTTAAAATATGCATTTTAAACTTACTGTAGTTTGCTAGCAAATAATATTGTATTATCTCAAATATAAGAAATTGCAAGTCTAATTCCATTTATCCAATCCTCCCCTTTATGCTATTGTTTTAATAGCTTTTACTTTTATCTATGTTGTAAACCCCATAGTTGTTATCATTTTGCTTTAAATCATCAATTATTTTTAAGGAAATTAAAAGTAAAAGAATTCTTTGATATATGCGTATAATCATTTCTAACATTTTTCATTTCTTTGTATAGATCTAAATTCTATCCAGTTTTCTTCTCCCAAAAGAGGTTCATAAATCATTACATTTCTTGTAGTGCAAATTTTCCATTTAGATATTTTTTCAATGTTTGCTCACCTGAAAGTCTTTATTTTACCTTAATTTTTACACTGTGTATGAAATTCTAGATTGTCTTTTTTCCTTTCAGCACCTAAAAGATATTACTACATTGTCTTCATAATTTCTGATAAAAAATTTGTACTAATTCATTTCTTTATCCTTTTGCCTGTAATGCACCTTTTTTCTAAAGCTACTTTAAGATTTTTCTTTTTATCACAGACTTTCATCAATTCAACTATAATCTTCTATGTGTGATTTTCATTGTGTTTATTTTGCTGATTAAGTTTTAAAAAATTTTTGGACCTATGAGTTTATACTTTTCATCAATTTTGGAAACTTTTCAGACTTTTTTTTTTAAAGAGGAAGAAAGGCACAAGAATGAAAGTAGACAGGAAGGAAGAGAATGGAGAAAGAAACATTTTATTTTTTTTGGTTGTTCTCCTTGGACCCAGACCATGAACCTAGGTTCTCAGGCTGTGTGTAGACTGCTCCTCAGGCGCCGGCTTAATACCTGAGCCACTAGGGCGTGTCTTCAGGCATTATTCTTAAGTATTATTCTTTTAATCTACTTTCTCTTCTTCTTTGGATTCTAATTATACTTATTCTAGGTGACTTTTTAGTGTCCCATACGTCAATGCAATTCTTTTCATTTTTCTATCATATTTTTCTCCTTGTGCTTTATTTTGAAGTCAAGTTCATTGTTCTTTTCTTCTAAGATGTCCAATCTATAAATTCCACTCAATACTTTTTTAACTTTATATTGTATTTATCATTTGCTTCCTTTTATATCTTTTACTTCTCTCCTTATTATGTTCATATATTTCTTTAAATCTTTCAGAATATAACACATTAAAAATAATCTTAAATGTGTTTGATAATTCTTTTTCTCTATTACTGCTGGGTCTTTTTCTATTTGATTGACTTTTCTACTGGTTATATATCACATTTTTCAGCTTCATGGAATTCTAGTCATTTTCTGTTGTATTTAGGACATTGTGATTTTTTCATTGTTGATAGATAGTGTTTTATTCCTTTAAAGTGTGTTGGAATTTGTTCTGACAGACAGTTAAAATAAGTTTGGCCTTCTCAAAGTTTATTTGTAAGCTTTTGTTGGGTAGGTTTTGAGTAGCCTTTAATCTAGGGCTAATTTAGTCTCATTTGTAAGGTGTGATCCTTTCTGAGGTCTGTGCTGAATGTCCCCGTATTCAGAGAGGTGTCTCCACTCTGGCTGGTGGGTACACAAATGAGATAACCCTGTATGGGCTCTGGGAAGTCTTGGCTTAAATCCTTTTTCTTAGAAGTTGTTTTTCACATTGCCTTGTAGAATTTTATTCTTAGCATGGATAACGGCTTGTTAGTCAAAGACTCAAAAGGACTCCTATTCAGATTTCTGAAACTTTTTCTCCCTCTATCTGTAATATGCCCTAAATTCTAGCTGCCTTGGTATCAATGAGCTTTGATCACTGTCGTTCCAATTTGATGAGACTGCCAGGATCTGTTTGAGTTTTCCTGCTCCCTGAATTCAGAAATGGCCTCCAGGTAGGAAGCCCAGAGAATTACATAATTCTTTTCACTTGTCCTCTTTCTCTCAGGGGTCATATTCCTATATGCTTGTTGTCCATTATCTGAAAGCAGTGTTTTCTATTTTTTTTTTTTTTTTGAATGGTAGAAGGTATGTTGAATGCTTTTGTTTTATTATGCCTATAAGTGGAAGTTTCTTTTGATGGGAACTGAAAAAGTCTGTAGAAATGTAATGTGGTAAGTTCATAAGACTTGGCTTGGGGGTGTGGTAAGAAAAATTACAACAATGTATTTAATAGTGTAAGCATATATATATATATATATATATGAAGTTTTCTGGAGAAACAGATTAACTGAGGTGATTCTTAGCAGCTAGACCTACAAATAGGAAGTGCTGGGTCAGTGGTTTTAAACTCCAATGCAAAAAGAAACATTCAGATATTTGTTAAAATGGCAGCTTCTAGGCTTTGTACAAGGGATCTTGATTCGGAAGGTGTAGGCTGGGACCTCACAATTTGTGCTTTTAACAGGCACCCTAAAGTGATTCTGATGCAGGTTGTCTGTGGACCATTCAAAGAAATACCAGCTAAGGATCCTAGTTAGGGTATCCTGATGTGAACCTATGTCATTCAGTCTCAGGTACCTGGGCAGGAACTTCTTACAGGTAAGAAACTAGACAGGGGGTAAAAGTGGGGTGTAAAAGGGCCAATGAGAGAGCTATTGGTCTTTAGAACCAAATGGAAAATGAAGGACAGGAGAATGTGATAAGGTTTTGGGCACAAGAATTGCTTCGCAGGCTGTATAGATTGTATAGAAGGGGCATCTCAGGATTTGGTGGCTAAGGGAAAGTTCCCTTCACATAGAATCAGAAGTATACCTGAAAGGAAATAGAGAGTCGAGGCAAAATGAAAGCATTGCTTTGCTGGCTGATACATCAGTAACGACAAACACTGATTTAGATGAACCCTTTGCCTCTGCAGTGATCTGACCTTTCTCATGAAATACTCATCTCCATCTCAGTGAGCTTTCTAAGGACACAATTTCGGCTTTGTAGTAATTCATGCTGGGTTGTTACATTGGCCAAATTGCCTTAGTGCTGTATTGAAGAGCTCAGTAGAAAGAGAGAGCTGGGTTGATCTCTTTATCAGGGTTCCTAAGAGCTCGATCTCAGCAAGAATTCAAGAATCCAGGTCGGCCGAGTATTGCTCAGAATCCTTTATTAATTTTCTTTTGATGTATCACCAGTGAGGAGTCAAATCTTCCTACCTTCTGTCCAAACCCTCTAACCACCTCTAGTGCTGGGAGCAAAGAGAGAAGCCTTTGAACTACAGATAAAGGAACTACATGAGAGGAGTCCTTGGGGACAAAGAATGACAAAGAGGCCCACTGCATGGCGTCTTCAGAACAAGATGTGTGCATGCACCTCTGAGCAAGGAGAAAACATTGTGCTTTCAGGTTTATTAACAATACCAAGGAAGATAACTATAGAGGCAAAACAATGAGGAAATGTCTTCCTGGCTTATTTTCTGGTCTTTGGTGATTGAGGACAGCCCATTATGCCAAGACACGATCCTGTTCAGAGGAGAATGGCATTGAAGAAAGAAAATATTTCAGTGGAGAACCAAGTGGGGAGTCAGGAAATTGTGATGTTGTAAGACTTAGAATCACAGTTGCTCACTGTCGATTACAGTACTGTGGTCAGGTGCTCTCAGAAGAAGAATCACAGAAATCTTGGAGAGGATTCATGAAGGAAGCAGGAGACTTTATTAAATTAAAGACAAAGGGACCCCTTTACAATGTGAAGAAGAAAAACTGTTTTTAGTGAATGAATGCTTATTGAGCATCCATGGATTAGTTTGCCCTCTCTGTGAGCTGTAGTACCATGTCCAACGAGTTTTGCCCAAAATTCACCCTTTGGGGTGCTCCACAGAGTAGCTTTTCCAGGTCAAATATTGGGGGAGCATTGTCTGTTCTATCTTCCTTGTGGACAGTACTATGTATGCAAAAGACACTGAAAGTTCTCTCATGTAGAAACTGTCTTAAACTTGAAAAACCCCTCATGTGTCCTAAACTTAATTGATCATGGAATCCCTTTCCAAATACCTAATGGTGTCCTAAAGAGCTAGTGTGCTCTGGAGCATTCTTGCAAAATGTTGATAAATACCACCAACAGAGAAGGTTTAGACACCTCAAAGCTTGGTTACATAATGAGATATGATTGCACATATATTAGGATGGCTAAATTAAAAAGATCTTTTCCTTATTCCCTTTTCCATTTAAAAGAGTGATAACAGGTGCTTACTAAATATTTGTTGGGTGAATGAATGAATAAAGGATTAAGTCTGTTACACCTTCTGTTATTCAAGGCCTAACGTAAGAGTAGCTTTGATATTTATACACAAAGAACACTAAAATCTCACAGAACTTGTCCCAGAATTGCAGAAGGAACCACTTCCAAGCCACGCTTGGTGCTGATGGCTGACTGACTAGGACCAGGAAGCTTATGATGGTGCCATCGGAAGCCCGGCCTTCCACACTGCCACTTTGTCCAGCATCATACAATAATTATTTCAAGCTTTAATCCCAGGGCCAGGAGCAGGTTAGAGAGAACTGAGAAGCGAGGAGGGGATGGGAGAACTAAAAAATGTGCTTTGTTTTGTAGCTCATTTATAGTATTTAGTCTCAGATTTTCTCCCATGCCCAAGATCTTCAAAGTCAGTGGCAACATTACCATTTTTGTCCCAATAATATCAAGCACAAGTCCCAGTAAAAAGAAAAAAATTCTATGAACATCAGGGTGGTCAGGCACCCGAGAACAATTCTTCCCATGAGCTTGGATATTTAGACAACTTCCATTTCATGCTACGAAATCCTATCTTTTACCCTCAAACTTTGTACTTTTGGTGCTTCTGAATTTAGAATGCTAGATCTTCTAGAAGACAAAGTGAAGAAGGCAGCCTGAGTCTCGAACATTCTCTCCCAGTGAGGTTGAATCTTCTTTACCATTTTTTTTAATTATAATAATTGTTCTACACATTAAAATAACTTTCTATCTATAGGTTCCCCAATCCTCATATATATATGTCAACACACCCTGCCCTCCACCATATCACCAAGTGTTCTTCCCCATTGTCCAGTAGGCTCCGCCACCATTTACATGGCCCCCACCCACTGCCCAGTGAGGTTGACTCTTACTGAGAATGACAGCAGTGACCATGTCTCCCAAGGCGGCACAAACCTTTTCAGAGACAGGAAAACATCAGATAAATCCAGCCAGAGCCCGGGAGACAAGACTGCCTAATCTGCTTTCCTCTCTAGGCCTTGGCACAAGGCTGTAATTGCCAAGGGAACTATAGTTCACTTTGGAATATTTATCTGGCTTGGCACAAATTTTTTTTTTTTCAGATACTGGCCTAACTCTTTGTTAGTGGTGTTTAAATTCTAAAGTACCTAGAATAATTTAGAAAAATAATCTAAAAATTATATGGAATAATCTAACTAAAGCACATCTTCACCAATATGGTGCAAAGATCTCACAAAAGTTATCGTGTCTGCAGACGTGCTTCCTGTTTCAGTTCTGCAAGTTTCTAAATTTCATCTTGCCTCTTTGGGAAGTTCATTAAAATGCCTTTCCACCAGCTCCTTGGAGGGAAATGCTTTCTTGGTTTCTTAAAACATTCTTCTACAAATCCCTTCATGGTTTCTGGCAGACTCTGGGTGGGGGACCTCCTCCCTCTCCTTCCCTGGAAAAGACCCTGGCTATCTATGACAGATGGAGCCATATTGATTGAATCTAAAGCTACTGAATAATAAAAACTCATGAAAAATAAATGTGCTCAGAGAAATAAGCCTTTCTATAGCAGCCCATTCCACTATATTTTCCTGACAGCCTATCTAATTTATGATGGCAATTCCATGGCAATCCCTCTTAATTTCCTATTATAGGTAATTTATTTTTTCCCCTTCTGAACATGCAGTATAAAAGTTTTTATTGCACACATAAGGGAAAAGGAGACAGCCTCAGACACTGAGCTGATGCCAACACAACGTCTTGAATTACCCCTCGGATATAAGCTTCTGTAAAAGTTAATCAGTTGAAAGTCTGACTGTGTAGTGAAAACAGTTCTGATGAGAGCTCCTGTTTTTTTCAGCCCTGAATGCAGAGAGAGGTTTTAACATTAGAAGGTGAACCCTCAACCAGTGATTTTGAAAACAGATTCACACCATTTTCAGCTAGAACCAAATGAATAAGGTAACTGCTCCACCTATTCCCACTCCACTGTTGAGTGTACTAAACTTGCCACTGGTAATCTAAACAACATTTCATGGACTACGGAACAAAATAGCAACCAGAACCAAGGGAAGGACAGAAATATGGCTGCCGGCTAGGTGGAACACAAAGATGGAACCCATTCTGCTCTACCCAACCCAAGAAGGTTTTCTTTGGGCAGGAGGAAATTGGAGAGAAGGTCTAAAGTGGCAAGGAAACTGCTTCCTCAGGTGAGGTTGAAAGGAGAGGAAGTAGGTGGAACTGTGCAATTTGCAGTGTGGACAATGATATTGGCTCACCCGAGTTGGCCAATAAATGTAGATTCCATAAACCTAACAACTATTGTTTCAGAGAAGGCTGAATCTTTTTTACCCTCCCAAACATAATGAAGAACACCTATGTAAATTTGTAACATTTATGACATATAGTGGAGTAGAAAGGTCAGAGATCTCAGAGTGGGATGATCAGGATTTGTGTCCTGGCTCTGTGTTTTTTATCTGATATTGAACTTCTGTTTATTCATTTGTCAAAGGACATGAACTGGAAAACTATCTCTGCCATTAAGAATAGTGTGATGTGGGCAAATATATTCACATTTCTCCATGAAGCACTCTTTAATCTGTTTCAGCTTTTACTAAGCTTATTGTCATTACCATGCATATCAGTACTTTACTTCTATCATTGCATTTGTGTTTGTTTTGTCTCTTGAGCTAGACTACAAGTCTCTTGAGAGAAAGACCCACATTGTAGGAGTCCCCATTCTGCAAGGTGCTGGGTGCATACAGAAGACATGAGAAAAGGCTTGGTGATTAGGGAAAAGATCTTCACTTTCCTCACATCTACCAACCTATTAGTGACCGAAGATGACTGATAATTACCTCTCTGGATCTCAGGACAGCAGACTCTTGGGGTGTCTGCAGGCATTGCTTAGAAAGTGTGAATTTGGGCCCACCATATCAAACTTGAACCATGTGACATAACTCCCTTAGCTCACCAGATTGTCTTTTTAATTAGTTGAAGTTTGTCAGCTTTAAGTCATAACAAGATGCTGCAAGTTGGTTATAACTCAGTAATTTAAATGTAGGCACAACTGCAATGTCTGAATTACAAAAAAAAAAAAAAAAGAAAAGTGATTGCTTTACAATGCTGCAGTTTCCCAAAGCCCAGGAGCCCAGCCCAGGATTGCCTGACTGCTGGAACCATGGTCAGCTCGGAGACAAGCGATCCTGAGACTCAGGCTCTGCATAGACTGACCCTCTCCTGAAAAAGTGGGGCAGGTCCTGCAAGCTGCCAGGAACTTGCCAACTCTTATCCTAATCTTCAGGGGAGGAAGAGTACATTTGATAGTTAAATATGGTAGAAAGCCACCCCAAGGGCACACATTTATTCAGGAGCAACGTGGTACCACTCATGATGCTCAGTAGCTGGGATTCAGAGAGGAAGTAGGCAGTCCTCGAAGATTCTAAACTATTTAACCATTCATGTCAGGTGAGAGATTAGATGACATTTGTGTACACACACATTCTTTCTCTTACATACACAATCATCACAATAGCGGTAACAAGCAGCCCTGACCCTAGAGTTTGGAAAGGGCAGATACCAAGAATGATAGGTTTGATGTAGGCGCCTGTCACTAATGGTTCTGTCGTGGCTAACCAACTGAAAAGATCTCTCGAAGATAGGCATTTACCTGGTGACTTATGGGACTGAGGAAGGCCAGAGCTTTTTATATTTTCCCAAAGGACAACATTAATAACCCTTTAGCTTTTATCAGTTGTATTTTCAGGTTAGCACAGTGGGTATCTGATCCCCTCTACCTGCTGTATCGAAGTCCCAAGGTCAAAATCTCAGGGTTAATGGACCATTAAGTTCATCCATGTTATCTTCTCTTCTGACACCAGCCTAGTCATCGACACTTCTTAACTAAGTTGTTGACCTGTTTCTGATCACTCAGAGCATAATGTTACCCACTGTAATTGGTTCCAGCTTCGCTTGGCTCTGACAGTTGAAAAGTTTTTTCCCACATCATAGATCTGCCTCCATGAGGTTTCCTCCAGTTCACTGAGTGACTGACACAACCTGAAGATGTGTAGGCACTCCCAGAAGTCAGCCTGTCTGAAAAGGGGAGAATGTGGAAATAGAAACAGTTACAGATCCATTAGGGTGCAGACAGGGCTCCCGTTAATCTCAATTTATACTCTTGTAGAAGAAAAGATATTTCTTAATTCAACAAGCATCAGGGGGAAAAGCCGAACCTCAGGGAATTTTGGTCCACCATGACATATGAGCATCTAGAAGGAAGCAGCCACGTTTGGAGTCAGGCAAAAAAAAGTTACATTAAAGATGGCCTCAGGAGCCAAGTGGCCATTACTGATCAGTGTGTCTGATGGGAAAAGAGAGTCACAGAATGGGAAACATTTTATGCAACCCCAGGGGGGTCTAACTTTCTGAATGTCAGGACTGTTACACATTGCCCAGGAATGTCACCGACTGCCCATGGCAGCAGCAGTTGTCCTTTCAGTGTACCCCTAGAATGCAAGTGCTGAGAGAGTAAAATCTCTGCCATCTCATTCTCTGTTGTGTCCCCTGAGCCCTGTTCTGTGCCAGCACCTAATGGGTCCTTCACAAATAGCTGTTGAATAAGTGAATGATGATTGACTGAGCAACTAATATAATGCCAAATGATCATACATTCACTTAGGGGTTCTTTTTTTTTTTTTTAATAGGACTTGCATTTTATTAATCACAATAGCATGCATGTTTACTTGAAATATGATTATGTATATGTGTACAAAATAGATTACAGATGCAACTCTATTTACAAAAGGCTGAGTTCCAAAAAATTTAGGTCTCTCTGTTCAAACTGAGATGATATAATCAATGCTAATGTCGCCCAAGAGTGGCAATGAAGTTGATGTGGTGGTTTTTTGCTGTAAATAAAGTGAATGTCATCTACCCATGACTTTAATATTAATAGGCAACAGCTTTTGAATCCTAACCACAGGCCAGAGTTCATGTGGGTGTTTTATGTGCACTACTTTCTTTAACCCAAGCAGCCTTCTGAGGAAAGTACTATCATAACCTCCATGTGAAGCTGGGGAAATGGAGACTCGGAGAAATTAAGTGTTGTGGCCTAGGTTACTCTACTCCTGTAAGTCACAGGGTCAGAGTTTGATGGCGGCAAGTTTGGTGACTTAACCTCTATGTCATGCTATTATTAGTTCTATAAAAGATTTTAAGTGGAAACATTGTAAGGATAGTGATTTGCATACCATATTTGGCACTCATATGTTATGCTTGACTCCTAGCAAGAACTCCAGGGCCCTGCCTGTAGGTACAGGTGGATTCTTGCAGTCTCTCCTCCCTGATGTGTTCTCTCTTTCCAATACTGATGTCTGCCTTGTCCCTGGGCCACTGCTGACCCAGCATTCCTTACATCAGAGGGCTCGGCTCGACCAGCAGGTGTGGTCTGGAGTTAATTTTGCTGCTCAGTTAACGTGGAGTGAACCGTAGTAATCTAAGCGTTCATGGACTAGATGGCCTGGTAGGTGATCTCATGCAGGATTCGGGATTAAGCTTCTTGCTTCCTGCTTCTCTTCAAATTCCTCTGTCAGAACTAGAACTCAGAACCGAAGCTGCCACAACTGGGACCCCCTGTGCCCAATCTTGTACTTCTTAGCCATTCCCATCTTGGTCTATGATAGGGTCAGCTAATCTCCTTTAACAAATAAAATCGAAATGTTTAATAGGTTAAGCACAGGAAAGTTGCTTTCTCCCTCATATAATTAGACCAGTGGGCATTTCTGGTTGTTAGGGAGTTCAGCTCCATACAGTGATTCAAGGATTCTGAGTCTCTTTAGTTTTGTGGTCCTACCATCACTGAGGGCATTACTGCCTGAATCCACAGAAGAAAGGACAAAGAGAATGGAGGAGACACTGCCATGAACTAAAAGTCACTCCCATAACTACAATTCTGTCATCCATGGTTCTCTCTAATTGCAAGGGATGTAGGGAATATTTCTGGTTACGTGCTCAGATAAACCTGATGAGCGGCTAGAATACTAGGATTATGTTAACAAAGATTGGACTATGCTTCCTAATCCCAAAAAAAATGCCCCGACTAACAATAATTTGGATAAGCTAACCACTAATTTCCCTTACCTAAGAGCTGTCCAGGTAGAGTAAAATGGTTCCACCATGTCCAAGGATTTTGACCCCTTATACCAAACCAGTATATGACCTCCTGACCCAAAATGGCAGCCTGCGTGTGGACATGTGCGACATTCCAGACAACAGGAAGGAGTAAAAGAGGAAGAAGAAAGGCACATTCCCTTCATCTTTTAAGGAGATTCTCCTGGAGCTCCCATAGCGCTTCTGTTTGCACATCATTGGCCAGAACTTAAATCGTATAGTTAGACTTCCCCAGTGGAGAGCTGACAAGGCAATCTTTATTCTGGGACCTATGCCAGCATTAGGATTTTGTTCCTAAGGAGGAAAGGGAGACTGGATACTGTGGGGCTAAGTGAATGCCTGTAGGCCTCTCCTTCCTGTTTGCAGTGTGCGTGGGTCTCTCGGGCCAGCGCACTCTCCAGACACACCAACACTTTCCCTTGAGGCTCTGAACAGCCATTCAGTCTGCTTTGTCAGCTGAAGGTGTTGCCCACACACTGAAAGACAAGTGTCTGTCCTCGGCAAAGTAGTCATGATGGAAAAGGAGCTGGAAAAATATAAATCAAATGTGTATTCCAAAAGGGGTCAGTGGGAAGAATACAGCTTCCCAGCTGCTATCCTGAACCTGAACTTCAGGGTCCCTTATAAAATCCTGCTGAGCAGGAGACCAGAACTTCCTTCCTTAGCTTCTCAGGCAGCCCCTGCTTCTACGGTCTGAGCACCCCACTTTCTCTGCAGGGGGTTCTCTGTGGGGTTCTCTGTAGTGTCTTCTCTTCTCTGTCCAAGGCTCTGCTTTTGAGTTTGAACTTGCATAGACCGTTGCCAGCCAGGTTGGAATCTCTTTAGAATAACATTTCTCTGAAAAGATGTTATAGCCTTTTCATTTAGCATCTTCCAACTAGTCCTATGTGTGAACAATCACCCAAAGACTTGTCTGCACTTTATTTCTAAGCGCGGAAGTTCTTGTCTCTTACTTTTTGCTCTGCCCTCCAATTTAAGGTCTCTGCTCCAAGCATCTGAAATGGTGGACTCTGACATGAAGGTTAATGTTTTGGCAGCAGGCTCACTGCCTTTATGTGAAGATGAGCATCTCATTTCCTCTAAATGACTGTTTTCTAGCTTCCATGTGTCATATTTTGTTGAGGGTGCAAAAGCAGGGGCTGCAGGCAGACAGTTCCCCCATGCCCCACCCTGCCCCACAGCTTTGCTGTTTTCTTTCCTTCTGTGTCTGGGGCTGGACCCTCTCACTCTCCCAGCCCCCAACAAACCACCCTCTCTTGGGACTTTGTTAAAAGGGAAAGGACCACTTCAGCTTTCATAAGCGACAGAGAACCTACCTAATTTGCTGGACCGAGTGCAAAGTAAAAATGCAGGGCCCTTTGTTCAAACACAAGAATTTCAAGATGGCGATGACCACACACTCATCAAGAGGAGGGCTCTCGTAGACCAGAGATACAGATCTGAAGGAGGAACCAGAGGGAAGCGGAGGGTTTCAGACTGCGCTGCTACTTTACTTCAATGAGCTGAGTCTACAGATCAGTGTGGACAGGTGTGAGCCACAAAATGCTACTTCTACTGCCTTGCAATTCTCCAGTCATCTCTTTGGGGCCGACCCTAATGGGTCAACAGGGAAGGGCATTCTGGGGAATCCATTTCACCTGGGCTAGTTGCCCATCACCAAGTCATTGCAGTCACCACCTGCCAATAGTCTGGATTCTTTCCTCCAGTCCTGCTGCTGCAGATCTCAGCTTGGGGCCTCTCATGCACACAATAGGTGAGGATTTTACCAAATGTTGCATGCCATTAACAGGCTCACAGCTTGCTTTTCAGTTTGCAGCCTGTGCGTCTGACCTCCTCAGTAATTGTTGTATTTTAGCTTGTCTTTTGGAAGATGCCACTTCAGAGTATCAATTATTTGCCAGGTTGAGTCAAAGTGAATGTCTCCTCAAACTCAAAACAGCAGTGGTTTAAACAAGGTTGAAAGTTTTTATTTCCCGCACAAAGAGAATGTAGAAGTGCAGTCCAGGGCTGATTATGGGGGCTCCATATTCAGAGAACTTGGTTCCTGCTCTCTTGTCCGTCATTCTAGCCCGAGTCGGCCTGGTCTGTGATGGCTGCTGAGCGTTGGCCATGTATTGTTCCCTTGTTGAAAAAAGGTTCCTGAGAAGCCCCAGACATTGCTTAGATCTCATTGTCTGGAAATCGTGCATTTGACCACATTTGGCTGCAAGGGCACTGGGAAATGTCTACTATTCTGAGTGGCGAGGTACTGAGCTGTAATGAAATTCTGTTACTGACGAAGAGGAGAATAAATACTGAGTGGCAACCAGCTCTGTCTGGGGAGTCAGACCAGCCTCTGACTCAGCACCCCCTTTTCCCAATTACAGACAGGCTCCCACTCTTAACAGCAGGACCAGTAGGCCAATGACTGCATGGCCACAGCCTGAAGTCCCTTCTGTGCCTCGTCTCCTAGATAGCGCCCCTTGGAGGTCAATCCTGACTTGACGTCATACGGGTCTGCTAACGGTTGCAGCAATACTTGCTCCTAGAATAACAAACACCTTGTTATAGACAAGCAGAAGCTATTGATGTAGATACAGAGAACTGCTAGGACAGTGAATACGAAGCCTTTTCAACAATGATGGGAGCATCTTTTTAATTGCATTCTGAACTTGGAGCTCAGAGTGAAGAAAGGGGCAAAGTTGAGCTGCTTTTGTAAGGATGGGATATGACGGCCTGCAGCTCGGCCCTCTGTCTTCTGTGGACATTTCCAGCCACCTCCACAGAACCTGGGCTCCCTGGGGCCTCATTTGGATCAGCTATTCTAGTCCAAGTCCCTTGTTTTGCTAATGAGAACACTGATGTCCACGTTAGATGTGACCTGGACAGAGCTGGCAGCAGGTTTCTTTTGTCCTCACTGGTGTGTGTCATGCTGAAGTTAATGGGGCTCACTGGGGACAGATCTGAAAGAAGTAAGAATGAAAGATCTTCTGACACAAACGGACAGGACAGGACCACACCTGGCTGAGGCCTGTGTGTGTATCTTTATCTGATGGGGCTGTGGGAGCAGAATCATGCCGAGTTAACCCTGACCAGTGATCTTTTCCGAAGTGGGGAGAGCCAATTTTGAATCTGTTTGATAGACTTAGAGGCACAGGTTAGGCTAGGCTTTAATTTGTAGTCGGGTGAAAGGAGCTTGTTAGCAGCTAGCATCAGACTTCCTCTTCGGGAGACAATTGTCTTTGCTTAGTAAAGTGTGAGCCACTATGGGGGCAGGAAGCGCCCCAGGCAGTGGATTAGTGGTCAGCCTGCTCCAGGCTGCTCCAGGGCCTGTCTGTGCTCTGAGTCCTCTGGGAACCTCAGCTCCTTCTCTCTGCGTGTCTGCTGCAGTCTCCTCACTCTGCCCGCCTGCTTCTCTGTCAGGAGTTTTGTTCTCTAGTCACTTTGGAGTGCCTGTGGCTGCTTGGCCTCTTTCATCATTATTGATGAAGTACGGGGTAGGGGAGAAGGCACCCTAAAATCTGTTTAGCTGGTATGCAGATATGGAAGCAGGAAAATTAAATGACTGGCAAAGTCGAAGCTTGCTAAAATAAGTTACTACCACTCAGATACAATGGAGCTGGACTTACAAAGAGCCTTCCTTAGCAACCTGGGTCTGAAGGCACACCCTCTAGTAACTCCCACTGCTAACTCCAGACAACCCCACCATCTCTCAGGAGAACTCCAGCCTACTTAGCAGTTCTCGCAGCTCTTGTGAGACTTCCAGACCCTAGTTACGTCCACAAAGGAAGCTCATTCCCCAGGGTATATGTGAGCCGCCATTTTGACAGTGAGCTGTTTTCTGCAATCTCCAAGCAACACAGAACCTCATTTCTACCAATAAACTTGCCACATGGTGTTGGAAGAAAGCATCTCTCAAACTCTTTTCCGAAAGAATTCCCCACTTAACAGTGTGATACCCGCTGATCAATGATGACCTTTGAGTTTCCTTCCTATGCTAATTGCTTTTCCTGAAAATTTCTTAATTCGGATTCCTCTCTTTAATCAGATCATGGATTCAAGAGCAGCCTCCAGAAATGCTGTCATTGGTGGTGTGCCCACTTGGACTTCCTGGTAATGACCAACGGAGCGAGAGGGGCCATTTAGAAAAGCATGGCTCCTGAGGGCAGCTGCTTTAGCAATGGTCTGAGCAGGGCCAGTGCCCTTCAAGAGGCTGAATGGTCCCCATGACTGCTCTTTCCAGTATCTGGCCAAGCTGAAATGAGCATTCTTTTGTCCCAGATTCTGTTGTTTATGAAATTGTGAGTCTTATGTGCAGTCATATCATAAAACCCCCACTGCATATTTTTCTGATCATTGACTCCATCAGAAAGTGCTTTCTAAGCATCTGATTGCATTGCTGTTGGGATAGTTGTTTTGCAGGGAGAATGCAGGCCTTCGGGTGCATTTGAGCACAGAATGTCTTAGAGAATGCTGATCAGAAATGACTCCCTTCTCTTTGCCAGACCTTGCTTAATGCATTGGTCATTTTATAAAGCAGGGAACCAAAAACTCAGAAAATTTTCACAAAGTCCTTTTTATTTTCTACTCAGGGTAAGTTTGAATAATAATCAGGTATTAGCTAAATGGTTCCTCAGCTCTTTGCAAGTACAGCAGTTCCTTGAATAATGTTTTGTTCAATGTCATTTTGTTAGAACATTAATGAGAAAAAAAATCTATTCCTGCTGGGACCACTCTCTGGAGTTTGCATTTTCTTTGTCGGCCTGAGTTTTCTCTGGGGACTTCAGGTTCCCTCTACATCTCAAAGACGGGTACATTAGGTTGATCGGTGTGTCTCAGTTGTCCCAGTATGAGTGTGTGCATGTGTGTGTGTGTGTGTGCGCACGCGCACACCTGTGTGTCTCTGTCCGTTTGTGCTTGTAATGGAAGGCCATCCTGTCCAGATTTGTTCCCTCTTGTGCCCTGAACTGTTGAACTAAGCTCTGACCACTCATGACCCTGAATAGAATAAGCCAGTTGAAAAATGATTGGATAAATGAATTCGACTTTATTTGATATTAGAAATGTATTGAATCTTTATTTAAAAGGTTGGTGATGTTTGGTTGGTGAAATATGCTATAGGAACTTACTCTCTATATCAATTAGCCTGTGGTCAGTTTGGTCTTCGTATATGTCATTTTGCTTAAAATCACAGTATCCAAGAACCTCGATGATGTTCACTGAGGACTTTCTATAGGTGTCCTTTCTTTCGACTGAGACACCTGAATCATGGAGGCCATCTTTATCAGAAGATGGATCTCAATGATGAAAGGTTCAAATTTTAGTTCTGGGGGCAGGATGTCATCACCACCTTAAACCTGGCTCCCCTGATTCCTAGTTGAGACAGTGAAGCTTGATAGTACCCTGGTGAATTCTGTTTCTGATCCCAAACTTTGGGTGTCCCTCCTTGAAGCTGGTATCATCATCCCTATTTGGCCAACGAAGTGTAACTTGGAAGCATTGTGGGTCACTCCAGGGCAGATTTTCAGCATCTGTGTACTTTGCTGAGTTCTCATTGTCCTGCCTTGTGGACTATAGAAGTGTGTGTTGACACAGACTTCCAACCCCAGTGACCCCAGGAGCAAAGCCTATGTGTTGTTTAAGCCGCTGACATTGTGTGCAGTTACTGCAACGTAACTCAACCTACCCACACACAGTTTGCAGCTACAACTTACCTGTTCTCATGGGGTTGTTGGGAAGCATCCAAACTTTTCCAGAGTAACTGTACCATTTTACATTCTCACTAGCACTAACAGTGTGTGAGTGACTCAGTTTCTCCATATCCTCTGTAGCATTTGGTTTTACCTATTATTTTTTTAAAGTCATTCTGATTGCTGTAGAGTGATATCACATTCTGGTTTTAATTTTCACTGCCCTAGTTGCTAATGATATTGATTATCTTTTCATGTATTTATTTGCCATGTTTCTATCTTTTTTGGTGAAATGTTTCTTCATTTTTGGGGACTATTTTCTAATACGTTTACTTTTATTGTTGAGTTTGAGAATTCTTTATATACATTATGCATTTACTACATATATATGTACACACACACACACATATAATACGGTTCCTCACAAACATTTTTTAATTTTAGTGAAAAAATTTTTAATTTTGTCAAGCTTTTCTTTTACTGATCTTGCTTATAGAACCAAGTCTAAGAACCCTTTGCCTAGCCCAAGATCCAGAAGATTTTCTCCTTAAAGTTTTATAGTTTTTTTGGTTACATTTAAGTCTGAGATGTAATTTGAGTTGAGACTCAGGTCAAGGTTCTTTTCTGGCTGAAAGTCCAAATGCTTTTATGTCCAAATATTCCAGCATCACTTGTCGAAAAGGTTCTTTCCTCAGTGAATTGTTTTCCACCTTTGCAAAAATCACTAGGGCATAGCTGTATGAGTGCATTTCTGTTCTGTTTTGTTCCATTGATCTATGTCTACCCTTCTGCCAGTTCCACAGTGTTGTGTGACTCTTACCACTATTTTGAGAACATTTTTAGCATCCTGACCCAAAACTCTGCACCCATTAAACAACAGGTCCCCATAAACCCATATCCTGGTCTTGGCAACCACTGTTCTTTTCTGTTTCTAGGAATTTGATAACTTCATGTGCCTCATATAGGGAGAAGCACACAGTATCTGTCTTTCTGTAATTGGCTTATTTCACTTAGCGTAATGTCAAAGTTCATGCTTGGTGTAGTATGGGTCATCATTTTCTTTCTTCTTGAGAGTGAATACTCATCTACTGTGTGTACATACCACATTTTGTTCATCCATTTATCCATTGATAAACATGTGAGTTGCTTTCACATTTTGACTATTGTAAATAATGCTGCTATAAATATGTCTGCCAGTGGACTGGTGTTGGAGAGGTAAAGTGGAGAGGTAGACTCATGAATCACCTGTCCATTGGTGGTAATTCAAGCTCATGGTGGTGGGTATGGCTTTTATCTAGTTCTGTTTCTTGGCTTCAATGTATATATATATTAAAATCCTGTCTTGGTTTATCTTTTTTCTTCTCTCTCTCTACCCCACCTTCCCCCCACCCCCCTGTGAATATAATTCATCTTGCCATTGAAGAGAAACAGGGCAGGTGGATCAGAGAGGAGGAAACGGGGTTGGGGAGGAGAAGAAAGAGACTGGAAGAGGACTGAGGGACAGGTTTTCTCAGGGAAGGGACCTCATGCCTTTGATCTATCAGTCTGGACCTGCTGACTCTTTAGTTCTGCTCATGCATGGAGCTGCTTCCCTATGTGGCAACTTAACTCCCTCAGTGTAGGAAAGTTCTGCTCCCTGATTGGTCTCCAGATGTTCTCAGTGTCTGGGATGAGCCGGTCCATGTTGGGAGTAAGGAAGCTGGTGGGGCAGGTCCTACGTTGAGTCAGAGAGACCACATCTGGATGGACAAGATGGCAAGGAGCACCCTGATGGTGTGGTGTGGAAGGCAGGAGCGTCTTTCCTGGCTCAGGTCGGATGGAACAAGAGGACTGACCATGAAAAGAAGTGGCCCACAGCGTGGGAGCGTGGGGCAGGAAGCAAATGGTCATCAGAAGGGGCAAATGGAGCCCAGGTGGCAGGGCCTTTGGCAGGGGTCAGGACTCACCAGACAGCACATCTCCTAGGAGACTCACTTGCTCTCCAGTTTCCCCATTTAACACGAGTTTCCTGCTTGTGGATAGATTGTTTCTGGGACAGCGTGAGGGTGGAACCTGGTTCCAGGAGAACCATAGTGGCATCTTCTTTGGCTTACGATTTGGGGTAAATACATGAAAACGTGAACCTTAGTAACCTTTGAAAATATATGGCCTCTTTTTTGTGTTTATAAGCCTGTAATTCAGCAGACCTAAAAGGAGTATTCAATCAGAAACCCATATAGTATGAAGATTAGAAGGCAGTCATAACTTCAGTGCATTTCATTGTTTTAACACAAGTTCATCTATTTCCAATCTCTTTTCCAAAATGCATTCCTCATGTAGGAGGTTGTAAAGAATTGGCTACTTGTGATGTTCCCTATTCTAAAATACAGAAAAAGTATGGAGGTGATTCCAGTCTTTCAGCAGGATGGCGTCACCAAGAGCAGTCTGCAATGATGGAAACTACTTCTGGTAGACCACTGTGTTTAAACTCTCCTTTTCGGTTTCTCATCTCACTGTGGCGAAGAAGTACAAATACATAAGATGATGAGTTCTCTGCTCCCACTGACCACCTTCCAGGAGACAGCATACACATGTGTGATTATAATCATTTCCCACTGCCCCTTGAGAAAGGCGTCGTCCCCTTCACTTTATAGATGGGGAAATCAAGGCTCTGAGAAACTCCGTGATCTAAGGCCTAGTAGAGATTTAGCCATCAGATTTTGTCAGGATTTGTGTTTGAACCCAGGTCTTGCCCTTCTGTTCTATCTCCTTTTGTTCTTTTTGTTTATTAGTTCTTCATCCCTGGCATTTTTCTTTTAAAAGAATTGAAATGCCTCAGAGGTAAATCTCAGAGGCTATCTTAAATGTAATGAAATTATTTTTTCCCCTGACCTCCAAATCAGGAGAAATGGAGAAAAAAGTTGTGGGCAGCCATCCCATCAGCAGTGACCCTTCTCTCTGTCTAGTCTTCCATTTGCTTTCCTTTATCTCCTGGTGGCATTTGGTTGTCCCCACCCAAGAGTTAGAGGCATGACACATTTGTCAGCACCCCCCTGCCAGGCCCTGGGTGGGTCTGATTAGATAGAATACCATGGAGACACTTTACTGAGATAATAAGAGTAGTATCTACGATTAACTGTCTCCTTTTAAAAAAAAATTTTATCCCCCATTCCTCAGCATACCCTGCCCTCCACCAAATCACCAAGTGGTCTTCACCATTGTCCAGTGGCCTCCACCACCATTTTACCCCAGCTCCTTTCTTTTTAAAAGCATTAAAAATTATTTTATTGTTGCAGGGAAGGGAGAAGGAGCGCCCAGTGGATTTGTTGTCATACATACATATTGTGTGTGCCCTTGAAACCAAATCCCTTGATTTGCCCAGCTCTTCCTTTCAGCCTCTGAAGCGTTTCTTGTTTCCTTTTGCTCCCTTCATGTTCCCTTTTCTTGTCTTTCCCTTTTTCTCCTCTAATCACAATTTCAATTTTCATAGCCACATAGTTTGCATAATTTAAAATAAAATCTTTATGCATTTTCACATTCTGCACCTCAGTCCAAATCCAAGTCAGGACACTGAGCTAAGTGAAACCAACATCTACCAAATCAATCTACCAAAATCAATCTACCAAATCAGCATCTACCAGGAGGTGACCATCCTTTAAATGAATAATCAGCATTTCCTCCTTTAAAACACTTCGCCAATAACTTCCACAATGTTCCTGTAAGGTAAGTGGTCCATTTTTGCTTTGTAGACTGGGAAAAATAAGAGTTAATCCAAAGCAAGACAGAGAGAATGAAAACAGGACACTGAAACCTTGGGCTTCTCCTTTCATATCTTAGTAGAGGAAACTGTGTGGGAGCAGGCACATGTGTACAACTATAGATTAATGTCCTCCAGAGTCCAGCCAGTCCCAGCTGTGTCTCCTAAAAACATGTTCCATGAAACACAATCTTTCTGTGGTTAACAGGTGAGTGGTGAAAAAGTGTTCTGCATTCAGATGTGTTTAAGAAATTGTGGGCTTACTGAAGTTAAGAAAGTTGCCTTTCTACAGGAGTTCTAAGAGTCTTTAACACAAAGTTATGCATTGAGAGTCTGCCTGAGGAGTTCCACAGAAGGTTGTGTCTCTCAGTGGGGTAGCTCCACCCCAGTCTGCCATCTTCTTAGTATCTCCAGAAGGTTCTGTATAACACAATTTAGAACAATGCTTATCTATTAGTGCATCTTATTGAAGTCAATGATTTCTTATCACAAGCATGCAAAACAGGTGTTTCAAAAACTGTTAACCTTGGAGAACAATGACTAAGTTTTGAGGTAGCCATGCTCAATGAACTCTACTTGATTGCATCAGGCAACGAGGATTGCAAGTGGAGAAAGGTGTGCTCCTCTCCTGTCCTAAGATGACTCCATAGACCTTCCTGGATATGTGGACAAAAAGGTAGAACTAAGAAGAGTGAGTCAAGTGAGTTGAACCTGCTGCTTCAGGTTTGCTATTCTGACAATGGGCTTGAGGATGTTGAAGCAGGTCTTTATTTCAGTTATTGCCTGTGGATATTGGAAAAGAAGCAAGAGGTAGTCTCAGTGACTCACTCGTATTCTCCAGGGAGCAGCACCATCATTATTTGCAATGTTTAATCAAGAAGACCCCAACTAATAGAGCATTAGCCAAAGTGATGCCTATTTATGAGGTAGAGATGCAAGTTCTGGAGCTCAGAGGACAGCTGCATTATATCCACACACATCCACAGGGAACAAGTGGTCTGCTTTTTTAAAGGAAGCTCTAGGTGATGTCACATCATAGCTGACTAAACATCTTTGGCAAGTTGGTGGGCTAGTCAGCCAACAGCAACCTAAATCGAAACCAAGCACAACCAGAAACCACCTATTTTCACAACCAATTCACATCAGTCTTTCATCAAAAGGACACCTGTTAGACCCACACATCTGTATTTCTGAAGGTCTTTATCCAAAGACTACAAAACACAAATCTGAGAAGATATACTGTATTTTGCCATGTATAATGTGCACCTTTTTTGTTCCAAATCTGTGAGGGAAAAATAAGAATGCGCATTATGCATGTTTAGTACTAATACAATATCTATAGAAATGATAAAATCTGGTTTAACAAAGTCTTGTCATGGAGGCCTGGAAGATGACTTAAAGAAATAGCTTTACTTGTTTTTGATCACTTCAAAGCCCAAGTCATACAAAGCGCAAAAGCAATCACAGCGGGTTTGAAAATCCAACTTGCTGTGATAGGTGGTGGGCTAACCCACGACTGCAACCTAAATATAAACAGATAAAATTTTGAATTAAAAAATTAAAACAAAAGATTTTTCTCCGAAAGCTTGGGTCAAAAATGTGGTTGTGCTTTATACATAGCAAAACAAGGTGCAGAACCCTGTGTTCAGAGCAGCGCAGCTCACAATAACCAAGGCATGGATTCCACCTATGTGCTCGCTGATGGATGACTGGGTGAGGAGGCTGTGGTCTCTAAACTCAACAGAATTTTACTCAGCTGTTGAAGAAAATGAAATCAGGCCTTTGCAACAACTTAGATGGAACTGGAAGTGATTATGTTAAGTGAATGAAGTCAGAAAGAGAAAGAATGCTGGATGATTTTGCTCACCTGTGGAATATAGTGAAACAAAATGAACCAATTAATAAGGAAGAACACAATTCTCTTAGACTTTGAACAAGACTGGGTACCAGGGAGGAGGAGTAGGAAAGGAGGACAGAAACGGAGTTAAGGGGTAAAAACAGTAGTGAACGACTCTAGAACTCTGGTGATAGGTGCAGTGTGATATACAGATTGAGGTGTAAATCTCGTCTCCTGAAAATCATGCAGCATTGTAGACTAATGAAACATCAACTAATAGAAAACAGAAGCTCTGGCTCAGACCTCAGCAGGTCCAACGACACTGCCCAAGCACACTGACCTCTCAGCAGCCTGCTTCACAGTAAGGCCTCTGGTGGTAGAAACCGGAGGAGCCTGTTGTACCTTTGTCTTGAATTTAAGGGTTTCTCAAAATGTGCTGCTCATGTCCCAGGGAGGGGGTGTGTACACAGTCTCCGGACAAATCTGTAACAATCTGACTTGAAGATTTTTCTAAAGTTATTTTTATATGCAACCAAACATCATGACCTCAAATGAAAATTTCATGAATTTTCAGATTAAATATGAGACTACAGTCAAATTTTGTGGGCCTGAGTAGGTTTTATCTCTAGAATGGATATGGGACTATCATCTACTTTTAGGGGCTCTTGGATGAAAAATTTGGGAATATTTATGTCTAGCTCCATTCTCATTTTATAACTGAAGAAACCGAGGCCCAGAAAAATGAAATACTTGTATTCATCCCCCAACATGCTACAAAAATCCATTCTCATTCCTCTACCTCCTCCCCTCCCCCATCTTTAAAATTTACTACAGAACCCTCATTATGTTCAGGGCAGCAATGCATCCAACTTAAAAATAAATACCCTTTTCTCCCAGAATGCCTTATATTTAGGAATAGCTTTGCAATAACGTTCTGTCTGAAGATGCATTGAGGTTTTCCGGAAATATATGACTACTTGACTTGGATATCTACCCTTTTTCTTTCTTCTTCCTTTATATTTCTGCCTGAAATACGGACGTGAGGTCTGGAGGTGCAGCAGCCATCTTGTACCAAGACACAAGAAGCTTTAACGAAAGTTAGCATGTGGGGTGGGCTGACCTCGATCTCCACAATGAGGTTGAGCGTTTGCTCCACCTTTGTCTGCCCACACTCAGACACTGTGATGTGAAAACAAAGACACTGTGATGTGAAAACAATTAGCTCTTGCTCTGGAAGACTTTTGGTGTGTTATTAAAAAAAAATCTACAACTATGTAAACATACTTAGAAAGGAATTTGCTTATAAACATTTCTAGTTTATAAAAAGTATTCAGTGATTTGGCAGGTCCTGCTAGCCTAGTGGGTTAGTCACAAAAGGTGATGTCCACATACATCCCAAGGTCCCAGGTTCAAGACCCAGGGCCAGGGATACATCAAGATGAACAACTAAATAAAATAAATAAAAGTGCGGCTTAGAAAACAAAAAAATCAGTGATGTGAATTCAAATGATCTGATGACCAGATTTCTTAATGAACATATCCTTTAATTTATATGTATTACAAATGTAATTCAATATCATTTCAAGGAAAATTATTCACAGGTGTATAGATGCAATGTTTCTGAAATGCATTGAGGTTTATAAGTGACTTCCTTAATCATACTCACTTTTCTATTTAGATTAAGCCAGAAGCAATTCCCAAGAGAATTCCCAAGGAGATTCACACAACTAATGTTGCTAGAAGAGAAGAAAGAAGCTGAGATGGAGAGTAAGATTCAGACAGGAAGGGTGAGTGGAAGCCTTCCAGTTTGGCGTGAAAAGCTAGCAGCCATCCAATGTGAGGATCCTGACTCTTTCCTTTGAGGTAAACAGCCAGAGGAGACTTTGGTAGAAGGCAGGCTCCTAGAGGGATCAACAGAAAAGCAAAACAACAGGCCTTTTCTTGATTCTATGAACCTCTGCAATGCCATTGCTCCCTGCCACACCTGGGGAGGGCATGGCAAAGAAAGAGATGGTGGTATGATGAATTAAGGCAGGGAGAGTCAGGGCGAGCCGGGAAGTACGTTGACTTGTGGTTAAAAGGAAGATGAGCGAGGGAGAACTGCTGAGGAGCTGCGACGGCGAGGTGTGAGGTGACCCCAAAGCAGAATTTGTGGGGTGGTGGCCCTACCTGGGTCTAGCTAGAGGCCATGACTGATAGAGGTGGCAGAAATGGGGCTCGGTCAGTGAGAGAGGTGCAAACTGTGTGAGGCCGTGTTTCAGCCTCCTCACAGCAGACCTGAGTAGCAAGTGCTTGGGGTCTGTGTAGTGATGGAGCCCAAGGAGTGTTCCTGAGGAGGCCTCCCGGGTCCAGGCACACACATTCCTGTGGGCCTGAGGTCTGCCCTCACCACCCTGCAGATACATCATCTCCCCCAAACACTCCCAGATGGGCTAGGGAGAGAGCGTGAAAGAAACCCTAAAGATCGGTGTTTACCTCAAAGAAACTGAGTCACCCTATGAAAGACGACCGGAAACTAACTAGACTGAGCTTCCTTTACTGGTGAACGTAAGTCCTGATCCCTCCAGCCCTGCCCCTCATGACCTCCACCCTGGAATGGGGACATCCTAGCAAATTCAAAGTGGTTCTAGAGCATTGAGGGCCATACTTTGCAACCTGAGGTTGTTGTAGACTGTTCATTCCTGTGATACGATCTTCCATAATCAGTGTCGTTAGCACAAAGCTGAAAGGAAAGTAAGAAGAAAGGCAGTAAGAATGCAATTCCTTTCCCCCAGCAGAGGGGAAGACACTCTTCTGACCAGTGGTCTCCTGGAACCTGGCCCAGGAGCAGTGATTTCTCAGGCGGGCCTGCCTCTTCTTTAAACAAAACACGCCGTACTCACTGAGGGCACTGGAGGGTCCAGGTCAGGCCTGTCCTGTGCCCTGCTTGGCTTTAGTCTTATTCTGTCTTTGGAAGGTGGAGGCCAAGCCAGGATGAGCACAGGGAGCCTGTCCCAGGGACCCTGCACTGCCAGGCTCTCCATCAAGCACTGAAGCTCTTTACCTTTCATTTTCAGTACACTTGTTCCCTGCCAGTGCTCTGCAGTCCCAGCCCCAAGCCCAGCATCGCCATGGTAACAGTCTTTGCCTCCTGGCATCTGCAGTGTATTTTCTTGAAAGGGCCTCTGTTCTTTATTTACCCGCTTTGACTCTTGTGCCCACCTCCCTGGCTGTGTGGCTCAGGCAGTGCCCTTGACACCTTAATTCCAGCTTCCACTCCTGCCTCTTCTCCCCTGTACCAAGCTCCCCTCGCTCCTCCTAGAGGAAACAAAACAAAAGGAGGAAAGCCAGACTCAGCTCCAGCTCCCTGTCTGCCCTCTTGTAAGGGAAAGGAAGGGAATGGCATCTTTCAGAAGAAGGGGCCTGAACTGCTGGCTCCCAGGGGGTCTCTAGGTGGCCACTGAAACTTGCTCCCGCTCACAGAAGGGATACCCAGCTCACATCTCCAAAACTGAGCTTGCTGCATGGGGTGGCTCAGCAGTTAGGATTACATGTAGCAAAATTCAAGAGAAAAGTAAAACCTTCCCCAAGAGAACAAAAGTTGATTCTCCTCTTACTGAAGTCCAGAGATAGACAGAGCTTGGCTGGTGTCGTGGGTCACTGACATCAGTGTCCCAGGCACCGCCTCACCTTCAGCACTTTTATCTCATGCTGGGAAAGTGAGTTCATGTGGGCTTCCCTCTTTTTCTTTTAAAGGCAGGTGTAGGCAGGAATGAAAGCAAGCAAGCAGGCAGGAAGAGAGAGGAGGAAGAAGCATTGTATTTATTTTATTTAGTAGTCCATCATTGACCGTTTCCCTGGTCCCAGGTCTTGAACTGGGGACCTTAGGATGTATGTAGATTGAGCATAGTTTAACCTACTAGGCAACCAGAGTGCACCTGGCCTTCCCTTCTTAAGATTGCCTCATGGTCCCAGTTGGCTGCTGGATACCCAGCATTTCATCTGCCTTCCAGGGAGAAGGGTGAGGGAAAGGGAAAAGTCTATCTCTTTTAAAGAGCCTCTCAGAAATCCTCTACACAGTTCCATATAAGTCTCATCTCTTAGATCCTCATAGTGTGGCATCCTCATGGTCTGAGAGTACCCAGGTGACATTGTCCTTTAGTTGGGTGCCTTGCTGGCCCTGATGATGTCGGGGCTCCTGAGCACAAGAGGACTTGGGCGATAATGTCTCTCTGTCGCAGATGGGAGGGGCTGTGCGGGGAGGACTCCACAGACCTCCCAAGAGGACTGAACTCCTTGGTGTGGTCACACATGTTACTGAGGCTTATCAGCCAGATCAGCCACTTGAGGGAAATTGAGAGGTGGTGGAAAGCTCAGCTTGCGAGTGTAGAGGGTTAGGCCTGACGGTACCCCTCGGTGGCTGATGGGGTGTCGCAGAAGGTCCTTCTGCAAACAACCTCAATGCCATTGGTCTTCGGCATTAATGGTCCTTGCCTGGTAGAGGGGCCACGCTGTGCAGCAGTGACTTGAATAAAGACTAAACAAAACCCACTCCCTAGGCCAGCATCTAAAAGCTGTTGGGTCCCTTTGGTTTGTTACCAAGCTGACAGCAAATTAAAGGATGTAAACCTGCCTTTCAGACTTAGGATTCTAACTGCCCTGTCCTGTGTCCCCACTTGCTGGGACACAGGCACGCAGAGCCCACGAAGGAAGAAGTGACCCTGCTGTTGAGCGTGGTCATGAGGCCGGAACGAAAGGGTCGTGTAGAGGCGATGGGCTCGGCCTGATCCTGCCATTCAGCCCAAAGAGGTGGCCACGATGTAGGACATTTAACCTGGAAGGGACTTTGAGATCCTACCACCCGGTCTCTTTCTCTGCAGTAGGAAACTGAGGCCAGGTGAGCTTATGTGACCTGCCCGAGGACTCCCGGTTCCTTCAGAGCTGGGGGGCTAGTGTGTCTCCGGAGATGAGCTCTGGCTGGAGTTTGGTCTTGACCCCCGACAGGAGGGCGACTCACACCCTGCCAGTGTGTCTCCTGCTGGCTTCACTACTGGTAATGCAGCAACCACCAAGCTGGGAGTCCACCCCCGGAAGAAAGAGAAAATGCAAGGACTCCGGACTGGGCTAGCCCCACAGTGGTACCGAAATGCTAAGTATGCATTATTATTTTCTGCCCTCAGTGGCAGGCTGGGCACCGTGAGGCTACAGAATCACTGCTTCAAAAGGAGCTCTTAGTGGGGCTCGCAGCTGCGAGGAAGCTGCCAGCCTCCATCTGCCAGGCCCGGGGCGGCAGCCAGGCTGCCAGGCGGGGTTCTGTGCGGCTGCGCGTTGCTGCGCCTTCCCTGCCAGCAGCGGGAAGACAGGCGTGCGGTTTGCACAGCCGGACAAGCTACCAGGTGGCTTCTGATGTCTCTCCCAGGTGGTCACAGGTCACTAGATGATTGCACACAGAGGGAGTTTAATTACCCTCCCAGGTACTCGACTGACTCTCGGTGGGAGCACTTACAGCTGCTAGACACCTCCACTCTCCTGTGTCTCACCACGTGGGTTTTCACTCATTCATGAAAAAAGGAATCCTGCTTGCCCCCATGTATGATGACCCCGTGCTAAAAAGACATCAGAAATTTCTGGATCCTTTATTCATTTCTATGACTTTATTCATTTATATGAACATAGCCTGTCTTGGTCTAAATTTCCTTTACAAGTTGGAGATTTGCCCCTGATCGAGTTGATGTATGTGCTGGGGCAAAACCTTTTGGAGTGAGAGTCCCTGGGGAAAATCTCTGGGTGTCCTTGTATATGTATTGGGGGCCTAACTTAGGTCAAGAATCTCTGCCCTCCTGGGCAAGGTTCCAACAAATGCAGTGAACCAGACATAGACTGCCACGGGCCTGGCAAAACGGGACTGCTGTCAGAGGAAAGCACAGGACAATCTGCAAGAAGAAACGGGACTGCTCACATACGAGGGTGTAAGGAATTGGGGGGCAACCTCTAAGGAGAGGGCTGAGTGGGCCCTTGAAGCATGGATCATTTTTGACCAGCAGGAATGGTGCAAGAGGGCAGAGAAAGAAGGGAAAAAGAGAGGGTGTTAGATCTGGCTCCTTAAAGAAATGCGGACAACAGAAGGTGTGTGCATATGGAAGGAGGAAAGGGGGAAACAGAGAAAGGGAGAGAGAATGAATTTATTTAATGGAGTTGGCTCACGTGACTACAAGGGCTGGTAAGTCTAAAATCTTCAAGGCAGGCCAGCAGGCTGGAAATCTAAGGAAGACTTGCAGTTTGGGTCCGAGAGTGGCCTGTTGGTAAAATTTCCTCTTCAGTGGGGACTTCAATCTTTTTCTTAAGACCTTCAACTGATTAGATGAGGCCCACCCACTTTATGGCAGGCAATCTACTTTACTCAGAGTCAACGGATTTAAATGTAAATCTTATCCAAAAAATACTTTAGCAGAAACATCCCTAATCATGTTTAACCAAATATCTGAGGGCCATAGCCCAGCCAAGTTGATGCATAAAATCAACTCTCACTGAGAACAAAGTCGTGAAGTCAGGAAAATGCGAGCATGTTTAGGGAGAGAGGATAATTCATGCAGCAGGAGTGGGGGGCTCGAGCAGGTGAGGGGGAAGGGTGTGTTTCATGGGACAGGCTTGTGAAGAAGGGGCACAGGTAGTGTGCTGTGGATTGGGGGGCTGATCAGTGCTGGTGCGGAATAGACAAGGGAGTGTGGTGGGAGTGGTTAAAAGAAGAAATTCATGCAAAATGGAGTTGGATGTAAGTAACGATTTCAAGAAAGAATCCAGAAGAGAACTAACTTTACCAAACAGTGCTCTGGTCTTACGCCACTTGCCTCCCCTAAGAGATGTGAGAAGCAGCCTTATGATACGCCATGTATTTCTACATCATCATGAGCTCTCCTCCTGAAACATCGTGTGCACATAAATTCTCTGAGGTCTTGATACTAGAGTAGTTATTCTTCTCTTGAGAAGTTTCTGTTTTCACCTTTGGGGTATTGTGATTAGTCATACAGAGGATAGCTTCCTCTTTGGGTTGGCCACTAACCAGATTTGGAAATGTCCTTTAATGAAGGGCATCGTGGCACACATAGCTGGCATCAGATCCCTGGCTTTATCTCTTTCTTTTGTCTGTTTGTTTCATTTTCTTTCCCTTGTTCCTCATTTGCAAATCCTCCTTGGAATGAGGTAGACTTTCCATAGATAAGCCACCAACTGGACTCGACAGCTGATGAAATGAAGTTTATGACTTTGGAGTAAAGATGACTCCAAGCTTTTATTAAGAAGGGAAAATCTGGAGACTGATCTGGGATGAGTCTGAAAATGAGTTTTGTTTTAGAAAGGCGCATTCTGGCAGACCTTGTGATGCCAGCTCCTCAGATGATATCTGTTCCCTGCAGGCTTAGCCCTCCCTGGAACAATGAGGGGCAGACCTGGCTGGTGGTCCATTTGCAGGCTCCCCTTCCCCATGAGTGAGTGGTGTCCAGAACTGATCTGCGGCCCCATTCTGAGAGCTGGGTCCTCATATGACCATTGACTTTCAGTCTTTAAACTCACCCACCATGTACATGAAACCCTTGGCTCTTCTGCCTAGTCCTCCATGGTGCCCCGATCCCCTTAAAGATGTCCTGTCAGTTCCTTTACCCTCTGAACTGGAATTTTCTTCTGAGGTCATTCACTTCAGCCCAAATGATTCTTCCTGGTTTGGAACACAAATGAACCAAATGTCAGTGTGTGACATCAGAGCTTCCAGGCTCGAATCTTAGTTCTGGATTAGATATGTGCCTTCTCTGCTGGCTTTGGTTTGGGGTAGGACTGCCTGCTTCTCTCTATGGAGGCGCATCTGCCCAAATTTGCCACCTTCTTCCACAGGTGAGCTCCCAGCATGTCTAGCGACTGGGACAAAGCTGAATGTCATGAATTTGAGGTTCAAAAGGCAATCCAGTCAAGATATGTGCTAGGCAGTTAGGAAATATAAAGTTACCAAGAATGGGGAGAAAATGATGTTAATTTAGAAAAAGTTAACTGTAGGCACAGGCAAGAATTACATCACTTCAGACTGATTTTGGGATAAGATTAGAAGGACAAGGAGATCACCTTAGGGAAGTATTGCTGTTATGGGGACAGGAGAAGGAAGGAGGTCAGTCAGATGGCCGTAGATGGTGAAATTGAGAAGACCAAGGAGAACCAGGTATAACAAAGGGTATAGAAAGCCTAGAGGAGAGAGCCTCAGAAAGGTGAAGGCAGTTAAACCGTGACGAGCGTTGCTAACGATCAGGGAGGAGGGGATGAGCAGAAGGAGGAGGGAGATAACACATTGACATGGCAACCACATCCCAGTACTCTGTGCCTTTCCAAATCTCCCAATCGAAGGGACAAATCGCAATGTCCTTGAACTCTACAAGGACACCCAGGATGGATTTTTGACTCATCATAAAATAGATGGCTTTGAGCTCTTAACTGTACCAGCTAATCAGGTGAAAGGCTTAGGCCTGCTTTCTAAGAATTTGTCATCAGGACCTGGAAAGAGTATCATTTAAATAAGTTTATATATTCTTATGTTACTCATATTATTTATATGGGTGTGGGTGATGGGATAGGATATTGGGGAAATCTGTGGCATATGGTCATTAAAGTAGAGACCAAATCATGGAATTAGAAGAAAGCAGTTTCTGAGTGATTACACAAGAAGAAAATGCCATCATTTAAATTCCTGTCCCAAAACATATGTAGTTTTATCCACTTGAGAGTAAATTACTTTTAGAGTGACAGAAGATTAGCTGTGGAAGTCTCATCTGAATATAAAGGCTTGACTATCTCTAATACTTGGAGATGTAAGTCAAGGACAAATTGGGTTTTGATGCCTACAAATGGCTTTTTTTTTTTTTTTTCTTGTTCACTGATCAAATTGCAAAGCAAACTTAATTCTGAAGTATTGGAAATGTTTTCATTTGGGGGTTACTCTGTCAAATACATAGGTCCAGGATAACTTTTTTTTTTTACCCCCTGACTCTGGTCTTGAACCCAGGTCCTTGGACTTCACATGATCTTCACCACAGCTGTCCAACTACCTGAGCCACAAGAGTGCACCCAAGATACTTGTGTTTTTTTGGTTTTTTTTAAAGGAAAGATGCAGGCAGCATTTTATTTATTTTATTTAGTTGTCCATCATGTTTACTCACCCCCACCCACCAGTCCCAGGACATGAATCCAGGTCCTTGAGATAAATGTGGCCTGTGCTTGGTCTCAGGTGTGGACCTAACCACCACTCCCCTGGAGTGTGCCCAGGATACAGTTTTTAAAGTTGATAACCCAAAACATATTTCTCGCCACTGGCTTCCTATAGCCACAAGCTTTGAATCCAAACTCTTGTTGTTCAAAGCTCCTCTTGCCTTCAACTTTGTGCCCTACCCCATGCCCCGTGATCATGTGCATTACCTCAGTTGGGTCATTCTGTCTACTTCTGAACCAGTTTTGCTTCCTTGTCTTTGTCCCTGTTGGGTCCACTCCAGGTATCTATTAAGCCCAAGACAAATAGACTACACCTCCAGTGGCCCATAATGATCAGCATGTCCCCTTCTACTCTATTTTAAGAGCTTCACTGCAGAATCTCTCACTCATGATCTTGGCCCTGCTTCATTCTGGTTTTCTCTCGTTCCATTTGGGCTTATATCCAGTTTCTGTCTCCTTTCCTTTTTTTTACATATTAATCTTATTAACAGACCTCCATTTTCTAGTTTGTCCTTTGGCATTCCCCAGGTGACTTCAGCTGGAGATTAACTCTCTCCCTCTTTTGTTTTGATTCTTTCCAACAAGACAGCCACATTCTAACCCAGTGCCACTGAACTCCAAGCCCTGTACTGGCCTGCTAGGCTAGGGACCTGTATCCCTGAAGTATGTGTGTGTGTGTGTGTGTGTGTGTGTGTGTGTGTGTGTGTTTGGGGCGTGTGTGAGCATATGCACCCCCAAAAGTGTGTGTATGCCCGTGTGTGGTGTGCATGAGTGCATGTGTGTATAAGTGCATATGTGCAATGGTATTTGCATGAATGTGGGTGCATATGAATGTATACGTGTGTGTTCAAGTGTGGTGCTTGGAAGTGTTCCCCGTGAGGAATGAGCAACTTCTTTCTCTTATATAACCCAAACCTGTCTTGAGCAAGTTGGGTAAACTCGCCCATGTTAGGTCGCTTCTAAGCACCTCAATATTCTCATCCTGAAGATAGGAATACTAATGCTTATTTCCAAATGTTGTCATGAGGATTTAAATTTTAAGAATTACATTGCACCTGCATAAGTCCCTGGCACATGTAAAATGTTCAATGAAGTGGGTGTCCATCTCAGACTTAACTCTGTGAAGATGACAGATTTCTCCAGTCAGATTTCTAATGGGTAGCTCTTAAGTCTGAATCCCAAATTGATCATTCAAACACTTATTGACTTGTATTATCCTCTTGATTCCCATACTAGCTTGTATGGAGGTCAAGAACAAGGGTGTTATATTATATTTTTCTGATGGCTCGTATGTAGTTCAGTACATGATAGGCAGTCAGAGAATAGTTTTTGAGAGTACAGAAGATAAAAACAAAAAAACAAGAGAGGACTTTGGAATGGTGCCTCTAAAGCCATTCTCCACCCAGAGAGAAGTCAATAGGCAGTTTCCCAAGCTGGATTCAACTGCTGCTCATTCCTCACCCTTACGTCCCTGATTACAACAAACCTGCATTCAAATAGTCTCCTTTCACACCAAGCTTATCAGTTCTTCACATCCCTCCCTCCTTCCCACACAAGGAATTAGAGCTCAAGGGGTCAAAGAGGATTGATGGGGGGCCCAGAAATCCAAAATGTTGGCAATGCTCCATATATTGTTCTTGGTAACCATAAAGCTGAGGGAGATGGGCACACTCGTCTTGATACTAAAAGTGTCCAGAAATCCCTCTCCCTATCTTCTACCTCCCTTATTTGAATTAGTCGGTGTGTTTCCATTCAAGACTGCCCTCCTGGGAGGCGGACTGAGGAGCTGGAGGGTTTCTTTAGGATGTTAAAAGCAGCCTCAGGATGGTGCTGGCCCCCCTGCAATATACGTCTGTCCATTTTCCCTCCTTTTCACCCCTTTTGTCACCATTAATAATATTTTTAACTTACATACTCAGGGAAGTGAGAGTAGGAAGTTATTTGTTGCAAACATCTGCTAGTGGGCTTTCCTGGTTGGGGGCTCATTTTGTCACAGAAGGAGCTTCACATTAGTCGGGTTATATGGCATCTGAAAGGCATGAGAATGGGTTCTTGATAAGCTTTGAAAGGAAGCCAAGCAAACTGTAACCACCTACTGTCTCTAACTCTATTCATGTGTTTAAGCTTTCTTTCAGTCCATCTGATCACCAACATTAGCAGATTAGTTAGTACAGCTATTCTGACTATTTCTAGAATGGCTGCCATTTTTCTTTTCTTTTCCTCTCTTTTTTTTTTTCATGAAAAGCCAAAGAAATTGGGCCAAAGTCATTATTCTTGCAAGAGAAAAGCAGCATTTGCTCCCATCTCTGCTGGAGTAGTGATTAGTTGCTCCACTGAATTCTAAGCCTCTCTTTTAGCAATTGCAGTACCTTCTATTATGAGCTTGTTGAGAGTTGGCTTGGGTAAAAGTTGGCCTATTTTCTTGCTCCACAGGAAAATCAAATTCTGTTCTTTTACCCAAAGTAACTGTGCCTCTAACCTGTTCAGGGCATCTGGCTATTGAGATCAGTGGCAACACAAACACAATTGGACCATGTTTCTCTTAGGAGCCAAGCACTCCCCTTCACAAATCTCAGTGGCATCAGATTAAGTGAACAACTGGGCAGAGACATCCATCAAAACAAATCAGTTAACCCATAAATAAACTGCTGGGATACCTCAAGGGATTTAGAAGAATTTATCCTTGTTGCACTCTTTTGTTCAACACGTAATTCCTGTAGCAGGTATGGTAGGGCACACTGCCAGGAGACCCCACTGCAAGAGAAGCAGCGGCGACTCACCGTAGAGCACACTACATTTCTGAAGAATGGCATTTCAGAGAGAGGCAATCACTCAATGTCTTCTGTGTATGAAGAAACGGAAACAGTATTTTGTGTTCCAGTGATAAGGAAATACTGTTCTACAAAATGGGGACCTCACCTGGACGGTTGCCACAGACAGTAAGGATGACCTAGTGTCTGGTCCAGAGCCCATTGCTCCCAGGTCTTGTCTCTGATGTTTTGCTGTGTGTGGTATATGAGATTATAAAAATTGTGGTGTGAAAATGTCACATTTTCCTGATTATCTGACTTATTCCTATGTCAACTCCTAAAGAAAGGAAAGGAACCATCTCCATAGTTCTCTATTGTCTTTATTCTTTGATGTTTGCCTTTCTTTCCCAGAGAATGTTTCATCCGCTTTTACTTGTGCCCAGTGCCCACTGCCTGACATTATGACATGGGCTATACAAAGAAGATAATTTAAGGGACTCAAGTAGAGACAGAATAAACGCTCCATTCAGCTCTTTCATGTCAGGGAGCACCTGGAGACCAGATGATACCCCCATCAGGACAGGGTTTGAGCTCTATACACAGAGAGGAAGACAGGAATGTATGCCCTTGTGATTTTGAAGGTAAAGGTGTTTGTCTTTTTTTTTTTTTTCATGAATTGAGGTATAACTGACATAACATTACATTATTTTCAGCTATGTAACATATGTTTGTACATATTGCAAAATGGTCACCATAATAAGTCTAGTTAAGCCTAAATGCCTATCCAGGTTGCAGATGGCAGGACTTCCTTCTATTTTATGTACATATTTATCTGTATACATACATACCACGTTCTTAAAAATCCATTGACAGAGACATCAGTTGTTCCATAATTGGACTGATGTAAATAATGCTGCAATAACAATGGACACACATATATCTTTGTATGTGACTGTTTTCACCTTCTTCACCAGAGGCTGGGTCATACGGTAGTTATACTTTTAATTTTTTCAAGAAGCTTCCACACTGCTTGCATAGTGGCTGTACCAATGTACCTTCCTACCAACAGCATACAAGTGTTCTCTTTTGTCCACAGCCTCACCAACACTTGTTATTTCTTTTTGTTGTTGTTCTTAATAGCCATTCTAACAGGTATGAGATGGTACCTCGTTGTGGTTTTGATTTGCGTTTCCCTGAAGATTAGAGATATTGAACGTCTTTCCATGTACCTGTTGCCTGTTATGCCTTCTTTGAAAAAAAAAAAAAAAGTTGATCTTCTGCCTGTTTTTAATCAGATTGTTTCTTTGCTATTGAGTTTTTTTTTCATTTACTTTGGATATTAGCCTCTTATCAGGTATATGACTTGAAAATATTTTCTCCCATTCAGGGTTTATCTTTTCATTTTGTTGATGGTTTCCTTTGCTGTGTAGAAGTTGTTTAGTTTGATGTTGTTTCCCTGTTTATTTTTGCTTCTGTGGCCTTTGCTTTTGGCATTAGATTAAAAAAATCATCACCAAGACCGATGTCAAGGAGATTGCTGCCTATGTTTTCTTCTAGGAATTCTGTAGATTCAGATCTTATTATTTAGGTTTTAAATCCATTTTGAATTCATTTTTGTGTGTGGTGTAAGAAAATGGTTCATTTTCATTGTTTTGCATATGACTGTCCAAATTCTTGTCTTCAATTGCTGTGAAACTCGAGGCTGGAGGTGTTTTTGTGTATCTTGATTATAATTATTGGTGTAGTTCCATCTTGGTACTTTCAAGAACTGTTTTGGTGAGACTTTCAGTTTGTTGTTTAGTCAAGGTTACAGAGGCGGGAGAAATGGGGAAAAAAGGAAAAAGTTATAGCTGATGGCAGTAAGAACACTGAGGACCCTCTGTCATGTCTATTGGATTCTTTACAGAGTAAATGTATAATATGTGGTTGCTATGTGTATAAAGATAAGCCTGTGTCTGAACTGTTTGACATTTCCCTTATTTAGTAAGTTTAAAATGATTACAGGAACACCCAGAAGTTTTCCAGTGATCTGAACTGAAAGGAGGAGTGAGAAGCCCACAGAAGTGGAACATATTTCTAACTTGATGAGGTGGGCATTTAACACAGGACATTTCATGATATCTCAGGAGAAAGTGAGTAAAGTCCCAGTCTCCTAGCAGTGCCTTTTCCCTGCCTGCCTAGACCATGCCTCGCCCTGTGTGGATGGTTGGCTTAGGCCCTCCCCAGCCCCCAGGCTTCAGAAAAATGGGTAGAAAGCAATGTTCAATTCAGAAATTTTAACTCTTGGAAGAAGAAGGAGGGAACTAGTTCCAAATAAGGTGAGATGTTTATCAAGGAAAGTTCACTCTTTATATATCAAAAAAATAGAAGATTTGGATAGATCTACCAAATGTAAAGTCTGAGCACGATTAAAAATAACAGTCCCTGATAACTATGCAAATTTGTATCCTCATCATTCCTCCCCCAATGCGAATAAAATAAATAAATAAAAATAGTATTACATTACAAGTAAATGCAGAAGAATTCAGTATGGAAGAAAATATATTCCTTAAACCAGAAGCATATTCCCCACGAGTTTTTCACTACAAGTGAACTTAACAAGAATATAAATGAATCTTTTTAAGGAAGAGCAGAGAGAGGAAATGGACTAGAGCCCATAGAATTCTACTCAAGAATATTATCCCCAGTTGTCATCTGCATATGAAGACAAGTGGACATTTGCAAGCATAAAAATGTCAGAGTGTGTGACTTTCATCAGTTACTTGATAAAACTTCCCAGTGACAAAATTCAACAACTTGAGAGTGGATCAAAATTAAGAATTGGGAAATAAAAATGCTTTGGTTTGCTTAGCAAACAAATCTTGAAGCTGAATATTGAATTCATTGAACTGTAGAACTAAGACCAGGCAACTGGAAGAGTCATAACTGTACAGCAAAGCATGAACATAATGAGTCCCTTGAAAGTTATAATAATGCACAGAACAAATATTGGGAGGTGAAGAAGGGGTTATTGGAAGAAGGTTTAAGAATACTAGATGCCTCATCTCTCTCCACAGGTAATCGATATCTTCTGAAACTGAAACATGTAATTTAAAAAATAACTCCAACTTTTTAATAGTTTTGTAGTCTTTTTTCTTAAACATGATGGAATTTTTAAGGAACTCACGTCATGGGAGTAGCATTTTGAACCGTCCATCCACCTGTTTATCCTTCAAACTATTTTTTTGTACATAAGAAAGAGATGTTTACAGCAATGTCATCAAATATTAGCACTGGTTATTACTAGGTATTATGATTTTGAGTAATGTGTTATTTTCTTCTACTTTTCTTTATTGCCTACATTTTTATCACAATTCAATGTTATTTTATACAAACAACAAAAGCATTATTTTGACCAAAGACTGGATGGCCATATCCTTTTAAGATTCTTACCACTTCTATTTCATCATGTCAATTTTTCTTGCTGTTCAGATTTAGGACTCAGGTATCATTTTGTCTAACCACATCTTCAATTTCCAGAGACATGAAATCATCTGCAAGACTAGCCAAGGGATTTCAAATTTCCTTCCTTTAAGTTTATGGAATATTACCATTCAGGGCAGGTATTGTCACTCAAAACAGAATATAAGGAGAAAAAGAGAACTGGAATAAAGGAGATAAGAAGGAAATTCTGACCCTGAAGAGTCGGGCAGGATTCTAAGAGTGCAGAGATGCAAACTCAAAATGAGTGTACAAGAGAGAAGGCATGGAGTCATGGTAACAGCTCAACTTTGAACAGTAACCACATAGGATGATAAGGAAGGATCCAGAGAATGTGAGGTGACAGATGGAGTACTAATGAAAGTGAGAAGGAAAGAGTTGGAGATGTGTTAGTGAGAATGCCAGGCTGAGAGCACAAGAAAATTTAGTGTAGAAAGGACTTGATGCAGATGCCCAACCGGCTCTGTATGTCTCAAGGAAGACGATGTGTGGGAAGTACATTGCAAAACACTAGGCAAAATAAAAATCCCTCCAAGTCAATGCATATAACCATCTCAAACAGAAAGAATGACTAACTAAAACCTGGGGGAAATGAGGGAAAAAATAAGACACTCATTTTTAGTCAAAATGAGGGCACTGGAAACCCAATGGAAACCTCTCGTGACCCAAAAATTATTCTGAGAGGCAACTTGTATGGATGAGAGTTACATCTGATTCACTTTAATCAGTGTCCCAAATAGTGTGTGTGAAGTCCAGGCCTGGCCCAGTTGCCTGGAAGGGAAGGGACTCCAGTGCCAACAGTAACAGCTGCCACTGCAACAAAGTGACCCAGGGTCTAATCTTAGATTCATTGTGATCAAGAGAATCTAGAAGAGAACAAAGTCAGAAAAAGACTTTAATCAATTGGCATTTAACCTTTGGTTCAATACATTTTTGTCTTGTGGTCTGAACTGAAAGGGCTGAGGCTGCTTTATTTTAAAAGTTGTGTTGATGACTTATCAAAAGCAGTTATATATGGAAGATCATTCAAGTAAGAGAACACTCCAGAGTAATTTCTGTTCTACTTAGCATTTATATAGCACCAGAGAGCTCTATGGGGTTATTAATATACACCTTCTACTTTAAAAGCAATTTATAATCTTCCTGGGTAGAACCCTTATCCTGGGGCCAGAGGAGGGGTAGCCAAGGATTCAGGACTTGAAGCCTCCTACTTTGGAACCATCTATTTGTTATTTCTGCTGAAGGTGGCTCTCAGTTGAGAAATCAGCTTTCTCGGCACTCTGTCCTCACCTGTGAAGGACAATTCTCCCACAGTCTGAATCCTCGGTGAGAGGGAGCACTTCCTGGACAGGAAATATGGAAAGAAGATGGGGGACACTCCAAAATACCCTTGTTTGACCCTAAACAGAAAGGAGGACTCTGTTTCGCTCCCTTCTGGTACCCATCTTCTTTCCATTGAGGCCAGTCCTCATCCTTGCTCTGACCAGGACATTGAGAGACTTTTTGTTTCACCATGTTTTCCCAGCATCTCTCACTAGGCTTCCCTACCCAAGAAAAGCAGCTTCTTCTCTTGGGTATTGCTGACTGGGCCCTTTTCTCTTGCCCTAGAGTTGAGGTCAAATCTCCAGAGCTGAAGACAAGTAGTGCTGGGTCCTCCATACTCCCGAGGGAGATGCCAGGGTGTCAGCAACCTTTTCCTGCAGCAGAAATGGCTCTCCCTCCAGGTGGTAGAAGACTGAGAGAGGAACAGACAGGGTGAGGACCCCAGGAGGTTCACCCTGTGAAAGGTGCAATGTTCAGTCTAAGAGGCGATTCCTTTCTTCCACTAAGTCAAAGAAAGGGGACTCTAGGAGAACTACTTCTCAAGGCTGGAGCTTCCTGCCAGAAGGTAAGATGGCAGGGTGGTCCTAAAAGCGTGTGCAAGTCCAGGGTAACTCAATCTAGGGGGCGCCCTAAGAAAGACAATACGACATTTTCTCAGGTGCAATGCTTCGCAGCATCCCTTGTCCTCAAGTGTAGGAATGTCAGTGGAACATCTATGAGGGCGACAAATGAGTTGATCTCTTCCAGTGTCTCCCCAAACAGGAGAGAAGAGCTGTGGAGAGAAAGATGGCAGAGGGAGAGGGGTGAGGCCATGGGGTAGCCGGCTGGTTGAGAGTTCGAGGTGACCAGCTTATATCTCCTCTGGGTTGAATGGAAACCACAGAACATAGCAGGGTATTGACTGCCTATCTCTATTCTCTTCCAGAGGGTGACTGGCTGGATCAGGGGTGTTAGTCCAAGAGGCTGAGAGATAAAGGACAGGAGTGGACTCTTCTGACCTGAGGGGGCACCACACATGGGCTGCCCAGCCCTGCTTTCTGCCCCTGTTACATGGACCCACTTGTGATGTCTGCTGCAGGTGCCCAGCTCCCCGCCATCTGTGGTCTGTTGGGGACCTACCCAGATTGTGCCTTCACCTTGCAGTTAGCTGGCTCATGTCCAGCCCGCGGGTCCCCTGAGAGAGCAGGGATGATGAGGTCATTGTCTTAGCGGATGCGCCAGTTAGCGCTCTCATGCTGCGGCAGGTACCAGCAGGCTGACTTCCGCCCTTCCACAAACACTGCTCCATGCCGAGTGGCGCCTCTGTGACTGTGACTCTGTGACTCTCGAGAACCACTCATGGCCAAGACCGGCTTACAAGCTGTAGCCTGAAGGGAATAGGCATTGCCTGTGGAGGGCTGTTCAGCACCAAGTTTTATTGCTTTGCCAAACAGGAACAGTGACTGAAAGATGGTAGGTAGGTGGAATGACTTCAGACGTAAGAGGAATTTGAGACTAGAAGTGAACAGCCTGAAAATATAGAGAAAGCCTATTAGTTAAAAAATTAAATCTTTACATTTTCAAAGAGGTTGATTATAATTGCCTTCACTTCAGTTGAGATAACCTTTCCCCATCACAGCTAAATCTTTTTGTGTACAACCTCAGACAATCTCCAGCAACAGGGAGCTAAAAGGCAGCTTTCTCAATGCCAATTAAGAGCATCATGAAGAGGCCCACATAGCTTGAGAGAACAGGCCTTCAGGTCTGGCCATCGCAGGGCCTCAGCCTGTGAGCCTCTAGCAGCCAGGAGCTTGGAGTTTCCACAGTGTGACATTTAAATACTTTTTTCTCCTCAGTCTTTTTCTTTGCTGCAATTTGCTATGCATTCAGGAGTTGAATTCCTTTGGGGAAATGTGGTGTGGTGGCAATGGAGGTTTTTCAAAGTCATGAGCAGTTCGTCCTTACATCTGAGTCTGAATGACAATGAGAATTGATTAAAAAGCCAGACTACATCTCGGCAGTGCCCCTTTGTTGAGAGATACCAAAAAATCAGTCTCAGATGGTGGTGCAGGTGAGCAGCATTTGAACACCAGGCTGCCATGAGAGGGCCTCTCCTGAAGGCCTGGGTAGCTCCTCTGGACGCTCATGGTCCTGCTCACTGTTGGGTAAGGCATTTCCACTTCGGGCCCTCTGTAAAGTTCATGGGGCTGCAGCAGAAAGCAATGATGGGGTCCTCCTTAAGAAAAAGAATAAGATGACCTTAACTTGGCAAATTTAGCTAAACATACAAGCATGTGAACACTCAGTAGGGGCCTGAGACTCACATCTTGGGAAACTCCCTAGTGGTCTGGGCAGCGCTGGGGCCAGTGTTTCTAGACAAATCACAGGACCACTTCTTGATCACAGCGCTCGCATCTTTTCCCTTCCTCAACTGCCAGAGGCGCCTATATCTTCATTTTGGCTCCAAGCTTTATTGTCAGATGAAAAAGACATGTTCCGTTAATTCCTCCGGGTCTCAGTTTCCTCTTCTGCAAAGTGAAATTGGGATCTTATCTTTTAGAAAGTCTTGTCTCTTAGAAACATTCTTGGTGCTCAATAAATGCTCCCCCGTCCTATTTCTCAGACCTCTTGCCCACACTCCTGACAATCAGTAGCCCAGCTTTCTACGTCTGATTCTAACACAAGTTGTTGTTATAGCTAAGGCTTATGAGAAGAATTGTACTCTTCCTCTTATGGTATAAATATTATATACATAGTTTCCGAAAGAGACCGGGAACCAACAGGAGCATCAGTATTGATTCGCTTCACAGAAGACATCCACAGAAGACTTGTTAATCACAGCAAATGACCAAACCCCTCAACACTATCCAACCAGAGGAGACCAGTGAAATGAAGCTATCACTATACAGTAAAAGACATTTCACTACCAAACTCATCTTCAATGATATTTGTACATTCTGGAGTCCTATTTCATTTGTGTAAAATAATACACTTTTCACCCATATATGACAGGAAACATGTACCTCAGATGTGACCCAGGGTTGTCTCGGGCTGGTGAAGAAAGGGCCATTTTCTTCTCTTGCTTGCCTGCCTTTCCTATGAGATTTCAGCACAGCCGGTGCCCAAGTGCACCCTTTGGCCCACTCCTTTCCTCACCCAAACCCCACTTCGAGTTTATAGTCAGACTTTCATTATCAAGTAGGTGAGCTATTGCAAGATGCTTTCGGGCGCACACCAGTGAATTTGGAAACAGCAGGCACTTCTAGCCTGTTATTGATGTACCTCCAGAAGAATGATTACTTTCTCCATCTTATGGCTCTGATGATTCTTCCGGAAATTGCGCTGAAAGTTTCATGTCAAGTAGCTCTGTGAACAGCATTTTTATTGGAACTTGAGCCTTTGATATCTGAGATGTGAAGCGATGCTTTTTCACTGAGTTTTTTTGGACCAAAAAGATGTCAGATTGGTTTCAGATAGGAACTTGTGTCGGGACCCCAACTCTAGATGCCAGTCACACCCAACCACAGCCTTTCCCCCGTAGGCAGCTCCATGATGCCTGGAGCAGCTCCCTAAGAGCAGTGGGCTTCGTTTGTGAAACTTAATTTCTGAACGGCATCCTGTAGAGCTGCTGAGAAATAATCGTCAAATAACAATTAAGAACAATGACTAAAATGATTACTAATTTTTATATTCTGTTTTACTGCCAATAATGTTAAGGAAAACATGATCTTTGTACTTCATTTTAGAGTTTGCCCACTACTTTTTAAAACCACTTTTGTTAACATGTAACTCCCACACAATTTGTTAACCGAAAATGGTCTCTGCACCCCAGGGCCACATCAGAAATGAGGACACAGTTTGGGTGGATCAAGAAAAGAAAACTTATTGCTTTGCCAGGCAAAGGAGGCCACAGTGGCTTAAAGACCGTGGACCTTCTTTGGGGAAGGAGTCAGTTATTTTTATAGGGGCGGCACAGCTTTATCTTCTGTAGTCTCGAAGTCCCGTTTTTTGTGCAGGCGGTGACCACAAGTTAAATTTTATCTCAACAGTGTGTCAGCACAGTCTTATGACTATTTCTCAACTTCTCTCATATCTTTCTGGTGTCATCAGCTTCCTTGTTTCTCTCTGTCCTTCAGTGAAGAAGGTTAGAGATCAAGTCAATTACAAGGGGAAATAGGCATAAGGTTCTGGTTGTTAAATATGTTCCTATGTTAGTCATTAGCTTCACAAGTTTTTACATTTTACGTGACATCCTGTTTTCCCCATATCAACTTCACTCACTGAAAGTACAATTCAGTGGTTTTCATATATTCTCAGTTGTGCAACCGTTCCCACAACCTAAGTTTAGGATATTTTTTATCGTCCCCCAAAGAAATTCCATCCCAATTAGCGGTCACTTCCCATTACCAAATCCCAGCTCTTATCCTAAGACTTAGGTAACCATGAATCTACTTGTATGTCTATAGATTTGCCCATTATGGCCATTGCATATATCCAGAATCAAGCAATATATGGTCTTTTGTGTATGGCTTTCTTTACTTCGCTTAAAGATGTACTTATCAAAGTACATCTATGTTGAAGTAGGTATTAATTCTCTATTTTTTTTTAATGGCTGAATAATAATCCACTGAATGTACTATATTTTATTTGCCTTTTCATCAATTGATGAACATGTCAGTCGTTTCTATTTTTTGACTTATCAATCATGCTGCTATGAGCATTCATATACTAGTTTTTTGTGTGTGGATATGTGCTTTCATTTCTCTTGGATGTATAGCTAAGAGTGGAATTGTTAGATCATAAGATAATTGCATGTTTAACATTTGGAGAAACTGCCAATTTTTCACAGTGGCTGTACCATTTCCATTTCCATCAGCAATGTGCAAGTGTTCCCATTTCTTCACATTCTTGCCAATACTTGTTAGTGTCTATCTTTTTAAATATAGCCATTCCCCCCCCGCCCCCAAACAATAGGCAATTCTCCAATTTTCTGACTCACTAAATGTTTTAGAATTCAATTCAATTCTGACAGGAGCTACCTGGAGTTAGCACACATCCACAGATTCGAAGACAAGCTCACCCCGCCTTCAGATACCAGCTGAAACCTGGGTCTGCAGACTGCCCACACTTCTGCCCTGCCACCTACACGTTTGAGATTTCCATGACCTCACCTGAGGATCAATAATTAGCTATAATTGTTTTGGCAGAGCCTCCAGACAGCGAGAAGACTGACAGCTGGCACTCAGGTAGAGAAAACCACTTTATCATACTGGTGCTGGCCCAGGGGTATTGTTACCCAAAGGTGAGCAACAGGGGGTTTGGGGGAGCTTCTTTTATACTCTGAGGCAAAGACTCACCTCCGTGGCTATGTATAGTTTCTACTAGCAACTCTTATCAGTTATGTACAGCTGCAGAGCAGGGAGGACGCTCACCTGTCCCTGGACACAGCCACAGCCTCCTCAGAACTGTGAGAAATTCCTGGCAGACTAACTTTTACATTGGGGTCAGGGAAAAGGTCTTCTATTACAGAATAACTCATAAAACTCAGGAAAGCATGATCCTTGTTGTAGGGGGAAATGTAGAGCCAAAAAGTAGCATTCTCTAGTTTTCCTTTTTAGACCAAGACCATTCAGACCAATAAAGGTCATGGTGGACCTTGGAATGCTCTGAGCCACACCCAACAAGTGCTTAGTTCCTGAGCCCTTGAGGCAGAGGCTTACCTTGTTAATCCTCTGAAAAGATTCATGTAATCCTTTCAATCACATGCTGTTTTCCCCCAGACAACAAGGAGCTGGGACCACCAGAACACTGGAGGCACCTTCACAGACACTGGAAAGGGGGTCCACCCAGGAACTCCTTCCCAATGATATGGATGAAGATGAGTGAGACATGGATGAGACGCTGAGTCCAATCAGAAAGAATTGGTGGGGCGAGCCATTTAGTCAGGATCACACAGCAAGTTTAGTAAAAGCAGAAACAGCAAGTTGAAGTGAACTGCAGGCCAGAAAAGTGACATCAAGGTGTTAGGGTCAGCGTTCGTCCTCCCAAGAAAATGCACACACACTTCAGTCGACAATGCAAAAGCAAAAGGAAACTTTATTTCCAGCTAGCTGGGGTCTGAGCCTCCTCCAGCACAGTGGAGTCAGACAAAGACCCCAGGCTTTGTTTCAGCAGGTTTTTATAGCAAAGGTTACAGAGCAAGGGATAAGTTACAATTCCAGACCTTGAAGCATTCACATATATAGTATCTTTTGGCCCCAGGTTTCAGGTATGTCTTCTCTAAGGAATTTCTAGTTTCAGGGCCGGAAATGAAACTTAATCCGGGGTTCTTATTTCAGGAAGCGAAACTCAGGCCTATAGCTATTTCTGTCCAGAGCCTGTCATGGTGGTGATCCGGCTACTACAAAGGAAATGGACACATGTGTGTACGACCTGTGCTGCCTGCTTCTCACTCAGGCAAGATGGATTCTTACAATTATATGAGGGTTGGGAGTTTCTTCCTTCATGGGGGCGTCCGGTTTACCTGGAGTAAAAACCGCATGAGTATCTAGGGGTGTGGCCTAGATTCAAGTTGCTAAGATGGAGTCCTTGCTCTGGGGTCTTTACTCTTAGAAGTCACAGATTTTGCCAGTTTGTTTTCTACTCATACATCTGCAGACTGCCCTAGAGATTTTAAGCTATGCAGTCCCCGCATCACCAAGAGTATAAATGGAACCAGCTCCTAGTCTGCAGGGCAGCCCTCTCTGCCCAGAAGACTCTATCTTCTGCTTTTGTTTTCTTTCTCCTGCATTTTATCTGATAAACATATAACTGCACTTTAACATTCAAAAATTATTTCTTGAACCATTTGCTGCTGAGTCCCAAAGCCCCTCATTGCTTGTGATTACAGTTTCTTTTAAATGATACAATTTAGGAACAGTCAAAAGCCAGTAATGCATAGGGCAGGGGGTGCCCCTTCCAGGTGTGCCTCCACCGGATCCTGAATCTGTTCATCAACCTGGAAGTTGTCAGAATAAGAGTAAGAGAAGAGGCTCTAAGCCTCTTTGCTTCAGTGCTTTTACCAAAGTTTCAGGGAATAGGCATGATTGATTGATCATTGACCGTTGGTGATTGAACTCAATCTCCCAGTCTCCTTCTTAAAGGACCAGAGTCATAGTTTTAACCTTCAAAGCACATAATTGAGTCCTCCGTAGCTATTCCGCAACCGGAAGCTGGAGTTTACAAAGCATCAGTTCATTAGCATAAATTCAGATGCGAACAAAAGGGGCTCATCGAATATAAGTGGGTGTAAAGAGTTATCTTATTGTGCTTTTGATTTGTATTTCCCTAATGTTGAGTATCTTTTCATATGCTTATTGTTCATTTACATATTTTTTTCCTGGAGAACTGTCTATTCAGATCCTTGTCCCAGTTTTAATTGAGTTACTTGTCTTTTCATTATTGAATTGTAAGAGTTCTTTGTGTCTTCTGAAACACATTCCTTATAGACTTGCAAATATTTTCTTCACTTTAGGGGTTGGCTTTTCATTTTGTTGGTGGTGTTCCCTGAAGCACGGAAGTTCCTAATCTTTCTGAAGTCCCGATTTATCTTTTGCTTTGCTCTTATTGCGATGTTAGTGTCATGACTGAGAACCTATTGGCCAACCCAATTGCGCAAAGATTTCCTCCTAGAGTTTCAGCTAAGGGCTTTATGGTTTTAGCTCTAATATTTAGGTCTAAAATCCATTTTGAACTAAATGTTTTTTGTGGTGTGAGAAAGCTACAGCTCTATTATTCTGCATGTGGATATGCAGCTACTTTGTGCTATTCGTTGAAAAGTTTTTTCATTACCGTTCATTGAATGGCTTTTATTCCTATGTCAAAAATCACTTCACTGTAAGGGTGAAGATTTATTTCTAGATACTCAATTCTATGCCATTGATGAATATGTGTATCATTTTGTCAGCACCACAGTCTTGGTTACTGTAGCTTTGTAGTAATATTTGAAATTAGAAAGTGTGTGTCCTCCTATTTTGTATTTTTTCTGTGGTTTTTGGCTAGTCTGAATCCCTCACATTTCCATATGTATTTTTAGATCAATTTGTCAATTTTAACAAAAAATCCATTTGGGATTTTGATAGGGACCACGCTGAATCTGTACTTCAATTTGGGCAATATTGCTGTCTTAACACTATCAACCTTTTCTACCTAGGACCGTCTCATGCCTTCCATCTGTTTAGATAATGTCTTTCAACAATGTTTTACAGTTTGAAGTGTACAAGTTTTACACTTCTTTTTATTAACTTGTCCCTGTGAAAGTTTATTCTTTTTTCATGCTATTGTAAGTGAAATTGCTTTCTTCGATTTATTTTTGAATTGTCTGTTGCTACTTTATAAAACTGCAATATACTTTTCCTATATTAATCTCGCATCCTGTAACCTTGCTTGAATGTGTTCACTAGTTCTAAAATATTTTAATGGATTCCTTAAGATTACAAAGTATATGTATATGCATTATTTCACTAATCACCAGAAGCGGATGTGTTTGTCTTATCATTTTACAGATGAGGGAGCTGGGGTTTCAGGTTGTGAGCAACTTGCCTTACACAGCCTTTAACAAGTGACCGTTTTGACTGATTCTTAGGGCAGTCAGAAAGCAGGACAGACTGATCACAAGGTCAACTTTCTCAGCATTTCAAAACACTAAAGGAAAAAGCAAAACCTACTGGAAAAAAGAAATTAGGAAAATTGACAGTAGCTGGTAAGAAGTTTCAACACATTTTTTGTGATGGAAAATTGGGCAGTGTCTAATTTAGTGGAATAGAAGGAGCCTTTGCTTGAATGTCTAAGGCAGAGCTGAAAAAAGAACTTATTAAGAAAACGGTTCACACATGAAAGAAATGATAAGATTTGTCCAGGACTTCGAAAGGGCAAAGTCCTACAGGAAATAAGGGCGTGATGTGAAGTAGGTTCAATGAGATTTGCACACAGGTTAAATCGCTACACTTCCCGCATCTTCAGTTTAGTGCCTTCCTCCACCTGGGAAGACATGTTAAACTCATGCTTTAGAAAAGCTGAGGGGGGCCCTGGACAGTGGAAAGTGACAGGGTGAAGGTGGGTGGGGAGAGCAGATTAAATGGTGGGACCTCATTCAAATGCTGGAGCTACACTTGAAGTCTGCTCCTCTGCTGTCTCTAGGAAGGAGAATAGAGGGAAAGACCCATAGACATGATGGTTGCTAACGTTTGGGGTCACTCTATTGATGAATGGTGTTTGTTGCCAGTCAATTTGTGAGAGACCTATCTATCGTCCAAGCTCTTTCGCACACATATAACTTAGAATTTACCATCAGTTTGTTGGTGTCTGAGTTTTTAATATGAACTGATCTATGAGGGAAGTCTTCAATACCAAAAAGTGATAAAAGGAAATGAACAGAAAAAAGGAGTTCAGAGAAAAGAGCTAATATAGGAAACTGAATACTGAAAACAAACAGAACTTCTTAATCTCTTCAGGGAAAATGAAAGATCTCTTGGAAATTAAAGCTAGGGTATGAAAAGTGGAACATGAGTTAAAAAAAACTTAATTAACAGAGTTGGAGGATAAAGTTGAGGGGATTTTTTTTTTTTAATTAGAATTGGATAATAAAGTCAGGGCAAGTAGAAAAAGAGAGAAGATTTAAAATAGAGATACAATTCAGGGGTTTCACCATCTGATAAAGAGAAGCTATAGGAAGAAAGCACAGAGAAGTTGGTAGAGAGAAAATGATCAAAGCTATGATATTTCAAGAAATTTTCCAGAAGTGGGGAGCAGAAGCCTTTAAGTTGAAAGGGACAGAGAGTGGCCACAGTAACGAATTTCTTTTTTTAAAAAAGTGTCACATAATTTAGAATTACCAAGAGTGAAGAAAAAAATTTCTAATAGCTCGTGTGTGTGTGTGTGTGTGTGTGCATGTGTGACAGAAGAGATTTTAAATCAGAATAGCACTGAATTTTTAATAGCAAAAACTGAAAGATGGAAGATAATAACACAATGCCTTCACTATTCTGAGGGACAATGAAATTCAACTACCATTCTACCCTCAGGCATGTGATTAATCAAGAGGAAGGGCAGGAGAAAGACATTTTCAGAAAGCCAGAGACTCAAACATTTTACTTCTTAGGCACTTTCCTTAGGAAGATGAGTTTCAGTAAAAGAAGGAGCCTCTTTAAGAAAGAGGAAGATGGCACAGCACCTAGATGACAGATGACTCAACACAGTGAAGGGCTCTGGGACATCTCAGGACAGTAAGACTGAGCTGCCACACTGGTGCAGGAGGTGGGCGTTCTCGGGAGGAATTTGCCGGCAGAAGTAAAAAAATGAATCTCTGTATTTGAATATGGATAAATAATGTTATTGATTTTGGATTTTGGGGGGCGGGGAGGAAGTAACCATTAGAACATGAGAAATCAGACATACAAAAATCCAGCAATTATTAACTTCAGGAAAAAAGAAAAGATTATAAAAGAAAAGATGTGAGCATAATGGACTTACTGGCTCTACAAGGAGTCTTCTTGTGTTGCTACAGCAATGTAAATACTGCTTATTGCCTTAATTAAAAATTGTGATATGAAAAACACTGATTTAAAGAGGTACGTGCACCCCCAGCTTTATTACAGCATTATTACAATAGCCAAGAGCTGGAAACAATCTAAATGCCCATCAAAAGATGAGTGGATAAAGAAGATGTGGTGTGTGTGTGTGTATATATATATATATATATATATATATATATATATAATGTAAATATATAATGGAACACCGTGCAGCTATTTTAAAAGATGAAATCGGCATGCTCTGATGGAGTAGTGGTTATGTCAGTTGCCTCCAAAGGAATACATGTCACAGGTATCAGGGGAAACAAGCAGCGTGAACAACTAAATAAAAACAAAATAAAATGTTTCTTTCTCCTCTCTCTTCCTGCCTCCCTCCCTACTCCCCTTTATTCCTGCCTGCACCTTTCCTTTAAAAAAATAAATAAATAAAAAAGATGAACTCCTGCCATTTATAACAACATAGCTGGACCTAGAGGGAATTATGCTCAGTGATGTAAGTCAGACAGAGGAAGACAAACAGCGCATGATTTCACTCATACATGGTGTATAGAGAAACCAAATGAATGAATCAAATCCAACAAAAATACTTTTAGCCTATTAGAATAAAATTAGTGGTTATGAGAAGGGAAGAGGGCGGTGTGGCAAATTGGGTAGAAGAGGTTAACTATATGGCAAGGGATAGAAGTGGACTTTTGATAGTAAGCTTATTGTATTATATATAGATGCTAGTTTACAACAATGCACACCTTAAACTTGTATAATGCTATGATGCGGCGTTCCTTCAATAGAAATTGTTTTTAAATTGTGATGGAACTGTGTTGGGAGATGTTGAGAAGTGGGGCACAGGGTGAAAGATGAAGCAGGAGTGTCAAACACTCTATTTTCAGAGTAGGAAGTCAATAGATGATGTCTGAAACGGACAACTCTGGATTTAGCATTACAAGCATATTATTTAGAAATGAAGAAGTTGGCACGCCCTGGTTAAATAGTGATTAGGTCAGCCTTCTCCAAAGGAGCACAATCCATGTACAACCCAAGACTTGGATTTGCATCCCCTGTCTGGGGGGAGCAACAAATGTAGAGAACTAAGTTAAAATAAAATAAAATGCTTCTTCCTCCTCTCTCTTCCTGCCCACCAGCCTACTCACCTTCATTGCTGCCTGCACCTTTCCTTAAAAAAAAAAAAATTGAAGAAGTTAATAGCAAAGGGAAAAGCTAGATAATTGGAGAGAATTTGTCTGAGGAGGTAGCTGAGTGATGATGAAGGTAGGTAGGGCACACTTGACTTTTAAAACCAATGTATTTTTGTACAACTGTGTGGGGTGAGGGAGACAGAGAGAGAGAGAGAGATTGAGAGAGAGAGATTCCACATCCTGCTTTTCCACTGTGTCGCAGGAGACAATGCATCTTTCCTGCACAACTTTGTAAGCTTTATATATCAGGTTTTTCAGAAAACTGTGCTCTCCCTTCCACCTCCTACAGCAAACTAAAGTGAGACTCTCTCTCTCAAACCCCTGCAGGGAGCCTTGCTCTTGGTTCCATAGTTCCTATGGGTAAGCCCAAGGGCAGTATCCAGCCCAAATTAGACTGGCGTTTTCCCTAGAAGGCATCTGGCTTCCTGTTAATGAAGTATTTCTGGCTCCCCCTTTTGGCGGCACTTGGAGAACAGAGCTGTGGAGAGGAAGTGTGAAATCAGCTATCTAAATGCTGTCTCTCTAGGAGCTTTCTGCTTCCGTTTAAGTAACTGTGGAGAGGAGAGCTGATCTGCTGAGCTGAAGATCTGGAAGCCCAGAACTGGACATGAGGGGACCTCCTCCCGGAGGCTGCTTTGACTGCCAATGAGTGACACAGACTGGTCAGAGGGATTAGAGAAGGTCTTAGCAGCCTATGAAATATCTGGTTGTTGACGTTCTGGAAAGCTACCCAGCTTTTCCTTCCTTTCTCCACAGTGTCTTCCTTATGATGGAAGGCACTAGATGATCTCCCATGGTGTGTGAGCTTGTCTCTACTGAACGGGAATAATTTAGCTTCTTCCTCTTAGAGATTCTGAATAAAACCTGCAATACCCCTGAGTCATTTACCCCGATGTGTTATCTTTTTAAAAAATGACATCTAGACATTTCTTTCTGGAGATTTAAGAAAAAACAAGACCCTCCTGATTACCTCTATGACCCCTACTCTCCTACCCCCATTCTTCTCTCAAAGTAGATGAACTCAAATAGTAAGAAAGGAAACTCTTCTAACTGCAAAGACTAACTGTATAATCGTAAATGTACGTTATACCCTCTTTTGTTATAGTCAGGATGTATCCCACTGTCCTTTTAATATTTATATTCCAATAATAATGATGAAAATTCTTCACCTAGATAAAAACTTGGGATAAAAACTCTTCTGCTAATGCTTGAATCATAAAAAATTCGGTTGTCTCTTTTGGTCACAAACACAGTCTCAATTCAGAAATTAGAATATCCACCTCCAGATAATAATTTTAAAAATTAACTTCAATCACAACTGCTAGCTACTCTTGCTTTCTAGGCCCTGCGATGGCAGTTGGGACAAACCTTCACTCCACCTGCTTCCTGGGCCCTTCAGAGAAATGAGTCATTGCACACGCATTCCACACAGGTGGTGGCTGGGAGAGGTGCTTTCCTTACCTCCCTCCTTCCCTTCCTTCCTTCCTCCCTCTCTCCCTCCCTCCCATTAACTCTGCCCACCGCCATCCCCAACTTACTTCATTTGCCTCTACTGTCCCCAGGTCTTCGAAGCTGCTACTGTTACAAAGTAACCAACCTGATCAGAGAGACACACCAGTTAGGAGAATTTAAGAAGAATTTATTAGCCGGCGGCTAATCATACAGCCCCACACCCAAATAGCGCAGGGTATTTATAGCTTGGTTCTTCCGGGTGTGCCGGGGTATGTGTGTAAGCTATTCTTACAGAAGCAGAGCAAGCAGTTACTTCAAAATTTATCTTTTAGGGTGTCTGTGACTGGTGGAGCATTCTGCAGTCAGAGCACATTGTTCTGGACATTCCTGATATATGCTGGGCCTCAGAGCTGGGCTTGCGAGATAAGAGTGACCCAGCAAAGAGGAAGTTGTTCCAGTTCCTTGTTTCACTACACTAGAGGTGGGGCCCAGTCCCCCACACATAGTGTAGTTTATTTCCTCTGTATCCATCCTCCCCCTTCACCCAGGGGGGCTCAGACTTAAAAACTTCTCTAGACCTAGAATCTAACATGCCCTGTCCTGAATCATTGCCACCAACCAGGCACAGGACAAGATGCCTGGACTCAGGGCAAAGCCTTGTTATCCCTTTGCACTGAGCCACTTCCAGGGGTTCCCTTCTCGCAGTTCCCAAGAGGCACTGAGTCCCTTCCTCTAAAACAAAGCAGTCACTTTCCAACACTATCTTTCCTCAGTCCCTGAACTCCAGCCCGTGTGAAGGGGCCCTGCCACCCCTCTGACTTTTCCTGCACTGGGGTTTCACCATCTGGACTGAGCTCTTGAAACCATGATCCCTGCCCTGCTGGCAGGCAGTTCATTCACTGCCTGGGCCCCCCACTGGCGCCTGTCGCAGGAAATAGTTGCTTTGGCACCAGCCACTTCCAGTTTGGACCAACTGTGCTGTCACTCAGTCCCTCCAGCTCCTGGGCTGCTTGGCCACCTCTTCTGGAGCAGACATCCACAGCCGGCGTGGGTGCCGGAGCCCGGAGAGACCCTGGTTGCCCGTAATCGCTCTGCTCCTCTCCAGCTAGCCATCAAGTACTCTGGCCGAGTTATAACATTTCTCTTCTTTTCTGTACCATATGTGTGCTGGGATTCCCCACAGTCAGTAGTGATAGCTAGCCCTCCGGGTTGCGGGAGAGGGAGAAAAGCGGGGTCTATGGAAGAGGCGGTTGATTGGAATTCAGGGGGCACTGCTGAGCGCCCCCTGTGGGTGAGGCATTGCACAACCGTTTGTGTGAGACGCCAAGGAGACCTTGCTTAAGGGAGATCATTTTCTTTTTTTCAAATTGTATTAAACCCAAACCCAAATGAAACAAAACAAAACACACACACACACACACAAAACCAGAAAGGAAGGAAAGAAAAGAACAAAATAAAAAATAAACCTTCTCTATCACATGATCTCACCCTCCCATCCCCTTCTCTGGTAACCTCAATTTTGTTGTCAAGGTCCAAAGGTTTATTTTGTCGGTTCATTTGCATTTTTCTTTGTATTCCAGCTCTAAGTGAGATCATCCAATATCTGTCTTTCAAGATCATTTTCTTCAAATGCATAGGCTGCACATGACCCCACAAAGACCGCGCTCTCTCTCTGACACCTGGCTCAGTCCATGAAGATGTGTGGGATGCCGGGAGCAGTATTATCTTGAGATCCTCCTAGTGATTAGGGGCCTCTCCTAGCTTAGGGTTTGTTGAGCATCCGTTGGTGCCGTCTCCTGCCTCTGGTCAGTCTCTGCGGGTCCTGACTCCACCTATTCCAGGTTCAGGCTAAGATTCCCATTCTCGGTTGGAGTGAGTCAACTGCCTTGGTCATCCAATAGAGGAAGTCTGGGGCTCACGTTGCCTTTGTATCAACTCTCCTCACTAGGCTTTCTCTCTGCCCAGCATTGCCTTCCATAAATCTGAAAAGCTGCGAGCGCTTGCCCTCTGAGCAGCAGTGACAGGGCTTCTTCCTTGTTACAGCTGACAGTCGAGGGGACCAGGCAAGCATTCTTTCTGCTGTGACTAAGCAAAAAGAGGGGATTCCTACCCTTGACATTTGCCTGGCTAGTTTGGCTCCACTGTACGTGATTTTATGAACATAATGACCGTTGCTATTTATTCAGTATAAACAATGATGAAGGTAGCGATGAGGGCACTCACCCTAGACAGGGCCCCTTAGCAATCAGAGGGGAGGCAGGGATGCTAGATAGAAAGAGATAGTGGCTGTAAAAGTACTTTGTAAGCTGCACATCAGTACATACATCAAGGGTTATTATTGTAAAGAGTATTCTCTATCTTTTCTTGTTTACCTCTCGCTCTTGGTTTGGAAAAAACAAATTTCTATTCAGCAACTGCATGAATGATCTAAAAGCTTTTCAGAAGCAGCAACCCTCATGGAGTAGTTGGCAGGATAGGGAAAAAGACCTCCAGTAGTAAGCACTCACTAGTATAGCTGAATGAATAAGTAGAGAAAAACAGAGAGGTGCCTCCTGAGAAGCACACACGGGCTTAAAAAAAATCCCAGTCCTTGTTGGGCGGATACCTCCAGACCAACCCTGTGAAGCAGGAGATGTGTAGCGGCCTCCTGGTCAATGGCGTCGGTGCCACTGTGACCCAACCTGAGTTATGGATAGTAGGCCCTGATGATTTGTCAAAAAGCACTTTAACTACAAGCAAATTTATCAGTATTGAAATTTGCTTGCCATTCTTAAATTTAAGATTCAGGCAAAAAAGATAATCCTGGTTTACTGTCGTTTATTTGTTTTAGCTGGTATTCACATTGGGCCGCTCTGATGCTTGCCTTCACCACACCTCCCCTTCCCTCCCACCCTGCATGTCTCTGGGTTTATAGGAAAGAACTACTTTTCTCAGATGATAAAAAAATTCAGTTTAGTTTCAAAATTCCATCAAAATAACGTTAGAAATAAACAACACCTAAAATAAAAGTTTTAAACCTGAATTATTATTACTAGGCCATAGCAGACCTTTTCCTAAAATACATTACTCTGGTATGTGGATTGGTTCAAACTAAGACCCACTGAGGCCCTATCAGCTCAGGAGAAACTTTTTACAACTCCTTTAACTACCTAGAACAATAGAAATTGGGGGGAGGTTATTCCCAGAATTAGGATATGTGCCAGAAATGAACTTTCTATCAAAGAAATTTACCTCTATGGCTTCAAATTACAGTGTATCTACCAAAGAAATTTACCTCTATGGCATCAAATTACAGTGTATCATGAGTCATCCTCTACTTGCTATGTGAGCCTCCCTTGAAGCCCCAGGTCCCTATCTCATCCCTTAGCTCAGGATAAATATCTTCATTTTGTCTCATTTACTTCAGAATCTACATCCTATAGATTCTTCATGCACATGTAATTAAATTTATTTCTACTACTCTGTCTGGTGTTAATTTGATTATTTAGCTCACCCAAGAAGAGCCCAGAGGGGTAAGGGAAAATTTCCTCTCCACCCTACACTAACATTTAGTGAGCTCATCAGTGACGTAGTTACACTTAATGAATGCATTCAGTGCATCACATTGAATTTTGCATTAACCTTCCCAATGCTTCCAAAGATGTAAGGACTGTTTGATACCTGATCACTGCTTTTCACAACTTATCACTATTTTAAAGAAGAGAAAACTAGTGTTTAGAGAGGTTAAGAACTTCCCCCAGGCTCCCAGAGTTTCAGAGGGACGGAGTCCAGAATGAACTTGGGGGAATATTAGCAGTCACTGCCAACATCTGGCAGAGGCTGCGCCCAGCGCTCCTTGCACCCTCCCTGGGACATGGTATTCAGTGCTGGGCTGCACATTTTCAGGAAATTTTAGAATAATAGAGTGCATTCATTGGGGGTGGCGAGGGAATATAAGTCATCTTGAGATGTTCCACCTAGAGCAGATTTCTCAATAGACGCACTTTGGACATTTCAGCCTGGGTGATGTTTTGTTGTCAGGCCTGTCCTGTGCATGATAGGGTGTTTGGCAGGCTCCCTGGCCTCAGCCTCTTAGATACAGCCACCTCCTCTCTCCTAATTGTGACAACAAAAGGTATCTCCAGACATTACTAAGTATCTCCTGGGGGGCAAACCCTATCCTCATCCTTGTTTGAGAGCCACTGAGTTAGAGAAATGAAGCTCAGGAGAACACACTGTCATTAAATATTGAAAAGCTATTTCAAGGTGTGTTATTTAAAACATCACTTGGGCTCAAAAGAGCCAAGGCTTATGAATTTTGTTACTTCGCATTAGTCAGAAGAAAAAGGGAAGGCTAGAAAGAGGACTGTCTGAATAGAAAGGGGAGAAGGCCAAAATGTGTTATCACTCACAGTGGCAGGAACTGTGAAATTCAACTGCTGAACATTTTGTGTAAGATTCAGGCTACAAAAACAAAAAGATAACAAAAAGATTCAAATTTTGGTCTTTCCTTTGTCTCTGGATATTGGAATGATTTAGCTAAGTCTGTTTTTCTTATTTATTGTTTTTATTTGACACACATGTATTTAATGAATATATGTATCATTATATTGAATAAGATTATTTCTTTACATTTGTAGGGCCTAACACTTAATAGAGGCTCAAAAAAAAAAAAAAAGAATATTGAACATGGTTTTGAATTAAGTGGTGAAATTGAGAGTGAAGAAAAGTTCTTCTTGGAAATGGCTCATTATGGTTTTCAGTCTTACTAAGTTATCATTCATCAGTGGGCAAACTGCTTTCTAGTGACACGTGATGATCGCATCACATATGTACTATGTATCTATAATGAGCACACAATAGATTTTTGTTGATTAACTATTTTTTTTTTAATCTCCCTAAATGTCTGACTTCCTCTGGGCTCCTTGGGGTGGAGAATTTGGTGGGAAAAGATTCTGGGAAGATTTGCTAAATTGGCAAGAATAGGGGGCAAGAATAGGAACGATCATAATACAATGTGAAGCTTTCTCTGAGGTCCAGAGGCAATGATGTGGGCACCGTGTGAACTAAGTCACGCACATAAAATGCACAAAAGGAGACTTGAGAAGGAAGCCAGAGGTCCAAAGACAGGAGGTAAAATTATTTAGCAGGATTAGGCAAGAGAAAATTTAGGAACATTTCTCTATGTATTGTCTTTTTATAAAGAAGTAATATATTAACAAATGTTTTCTGGTTATAAAAATTATGCATGATCACTGTAGGAAAAAAATTAGAATGGACTGAAAAACAGAGAAGAAAATAAGAATCACTTCTTATTTCACCACCCCAGTGATAACAGCTGGTTGACATATTAATACATTTCTTTGCAGTCTATTTGTATACATATGACTTTATGTTATATAGTGAACGTTTTTTGATGTCATTAAAAGTTAAACATCACTCCAAGTGACTGCAAAATATTGTATTTGGTATTTCATCACCGCTTATTTAGTGTTGTTCCTGTTTTCTGTTTTTTTCATCATAAGTAATATTACAGTTTGAAAAAACTGCTGTCTTGAGAAAAGGCAACATGACTTTAGGGAGATGCTGGCTCTAAATAGAGCGCACACTTAGGATTTGACGGCAAAGGGAAATGAATGACGACATCCCGTTTCTAAAATACCCCGTCCTCAGTGAAGTTCTAGAACAAACCTGCTAAGGCGGAGGTGTCTCCCATCTGGGTCCTCAGTAGTGCACAGAGGCTGATGTCCACCTTTATTGTTTGCAAAGGAGCTCACAGGAGGTCTCAACATAAAGGCTTATCTCCAAAGTACCTTCATGGAGATTCATTCAATCTCATGGACAATAGAAAGTGTGATATGGTAACTGAGTCAGAGAAGAGTAAAAGGGCAGTGAATTGAGTGACTTGCTATCACTGTTGAAAGAAGATGTCCCCATTTTTGTTCTTGTTCCTTTGGCAGAACTCTTCCTGTGGTATTACAGCTACGTGGTATAATAAAAGTGTGTGGCCTTTGTCCATGGTTCATGGCACAGAGATCCTAGAAACCTTGAATTTCATGATCAAGTATCTTTTATTATTCATAGCCAGGCCTTTTCAATCACACCTCAGCTGATGCTACAAAGGTGAATCTTTGGGAAAGGGTCTAGAGAGCTTCGGGGTCAGGACAGATCCATGATTATTAGAAGTATATGCCCCACCCCCTGACTTCCTGGGACAGGGCTGGAGGTTAAGTTCAGTCACTTGGCCAGTGATTTAATTAAAATAACGCCTTAAGTAATGAAATTTGTAAAACAATGACCAAATGATGAGGCTAAGAGAGCTTCTGGGCTAGTGAACACACTGACCTACTGGGAGAGTAGTACACAGGAGGGGACACAGAGGCCCTATGCCTTCCCTACCAAAACCCTCCATTTCTTGTCCTGTGAGTCATTTCTATTTGGCTGCTTCTGAGTTGTATCCTTTGTAATAAGCTGTCCTCATATGTATAGCAGTTTCCCGAGTTCAATGAGTCATTCTAGTGAATTATTAAAACTGAAGGGGGGTTGTGAAGAGCCCACAAATTTACAGCCCATTGGTCAGATGTGTGGGTGGCCTCTAAGACTAGCAAGTCATGTCTGAAGTAGGGGCAGTCTTGTGGTACTGGGTCCCTCGCCTGTGGAGTAAGCGTGAATTTCAGGTAGTTTATGTCAGAATTAATTGAATTGTAGGACCTCCAGCTGGTGACTGAGAACTTAATGTTGGCACTGCACTGGGTCAGCCAACCTCTCACTTAAGATCATCTCACTTCTTTTGCTCTGATTCTGTTGTTTCCAATCAAACTTTTGATAATGCTTTGATTTCCCCAATAGATTTTCCAATGGTAGAAAGATTGAGTGACTAGTCAGCACATCTTAGGCTTAGTGTAGAATAAGTAAATTGGGACAGTGGTTTCTTAGTCTCTGGTGAATTTTGCTAGAGTGTAGCAGTTCCGCCAGACTTCCTCCTGGTTTGCCTAGGGATTTTCCTCCTTTTAAACCCCAAAGTCTTCAAAATCTGTTGCATTTTTATATGCAGACAATAAGATAGAAGCAAAAGAAATGAAGAAAACAATCCCATTTAAAATAGAAAAATATTAAATATCTTAGAATAAAATTAACAAAGGAGGTGAAAGATCTGTACAATGAAAGCTGTAAGTCACTGTTAAAAGAAGTGAATGAAGATATCAAAGACATGGAACAATATTCCATGTTCATGGTTGGGAAGAATCAACATTGTTAAAATGGCCATCTTACCTAAAGCAGATTTAATGCAATCCTATTGAAGTTCCTTTGGCATTTTCCAAGGAAATAGAATCAAAGCTTTTTATTTGTATGGCGTCACGAAAGACCCAAAATAATCTGTAGCACTAGAAGTAATGCCAGAGCTGTGGATGTCAAGGCTCAGTGAGCATAACAGGATGGAGAGTTGCTAAAAATGAAGAGTCCTTGGCGCCATTTCCTTGTGTTTTCTTCCGAAGATAAGTCAAAGATTCTGTATTTTTAATAAGATGTATCATGAATGGTGGTGGTCTTCGGACCATGGCTGGAGAACCATGACTTTGAATAAATGAGAACACTAGACATTTCAGATAGACTACTAATATATATGCAGTAACACACACACACTTTCTATAATCTAACAGATGTATTTAATCTAATATAAACAGTTGTAGTCATTAAACTTTTGAACATATCTTTACCATTTTTACATAAATCAATTTATAAATCAGATAACATTCTTTGACTATTTCTTTTCTGTCTTTCTTTTTTTTTGGTTGGAGAAAATGCTCATGGAATTCGGAGTCTGCAGGGACTGTGCCTGTGTGGCAAACAGAATTTCTTGCCAAATGTCCCAGATCTTAGGGATTGGAAAATCATCCTACTGGAAGCCGACTTCCTGACCCTCTCTCCTGTTCATGGCACCTAAACAAGGGATCAGGACAGTAGCTATTACGCAAAATGCAAAAAGGTGGTTTTGTGAGCAGGATCTCTTCTGACTGGTACAAAGCCTCCATCTGTTTGTTCTGAGTCCAGAACAACTTCAGAGCATCCGCTGTCTCGGATTCCTTTTTCCCGAAGAAGGAGACCACTGGACAAAAGTGAAAGCAGAATAATAATGAGCTCAAATCAGCTTGCTGTTAGGATTTCACGCATGAGGACCTTCTGTTTTCCTCTTCAAATCTCCCAGCATTCCTCCGAGATACTTCAAGCTTCTGCCTCTGCTCCACCAGCTCCCCGAAGCAGGGCGCCAAACGGTTTGCTGGAGTCGCCCATTATCAGAGCAAAACAAACACCTTCTGCCTCCAACCCGACTGTTTCAGCGTGGATCGCGGCGTTTGTGAGATAGGCAGGGCTTCAGGGAGACATGTTTGGCTGCCTCTCCTCACCTACTTAGTTCGCCCTCTATGAACCAAATGACTTATTTTCTCCCAAGAGCCTGTAAGATTGTTAATTGGTTACCCGTCTGGGGGTCTGTTGGGAGTAATTTTCCCTATTTATGAAAGATAACAATACAGCACCACTGTCGGGATTCCATCAGCAGTGGGGAGCTGGGTGCTGGTGTGACTACAAAATGAGTTTACAGCACGAGAAGGGGCCTGTCCTCAAGAAACTCTCAGTCAGGAGACTTGCACCTCTTCTCTGGAGAGGAGTTTAGAGTTTGTATTTACCATCTTCATCCTTGGTGGTGCTTTACTATTTCCTCAAGATCTCTCAAGTTCTCTGAGTCCCTCCTCTGGGTGGGACTCGCTCCCCAGTAGAGATGAATGGCAACTTTCTAGAGTGTTCTTCCAGTAGAAACACAGCAATGATACCTGGAAAGTATATATTGATGTATATTTGATGAATGAAGAACCTGCACATATACATTTACATTATGCAAAATGACTTGATAAACAAAGTGACTTGATAAATATTAAATAAAAAAAAAAGTCTATCGACCATCAATGATGTCTAACTCTTGAGTTTCTGGATGGAACAATGCTTTCTGCCTTTATTTTAAGGATTCAGCCTCCCTTGTTTCTTCATTCAGGGAGCAAGTCCTGTCTGTTAACTTGTCAGCCTAGTGGGGTTCCTGCTGACTCTGATCACTCCCTTGAAACTTGGTTTCTCAAGTGCCTCAGAGTAAAGAAGACAAGAAATGTAAACAAGAAATTGAAGGGAAAGACACTAGATGACCTAAAATAAGAGAGAACTTGCCACAAATCAGGAGGAGGAAATAGAAATTTACTAGAAGTAAGAAGAAAGACCCAAGGAAGACAGCATTCAGTGAGCAAAGATTTCCAAATTAAATTGTCCTTTGTATACTCTCAGTAAAGGAAATATACACAGTCCCTGCTTTACATGAGTACAGCCTGCATGAACATGAGTTCGCAATTTAGTTAAATAATACTGATAGAGGGAGAGTTCAGAATGGAATGCTGCCTTTGCAATCTCCTCAGTAGTCTTATAGGCTTGGAAATCTACAGGGGAATGACAAGATAAATCAAATTTGGTTCTAAATTTAAACAAAGATGCAGTAAATTCCTTTTTTGACCCCTTGAGGGAGGACACTGGAATCAATCTTGTACAGACATTTATTTAAGGGAATTTCAGGGTGTCCTCTTCTTACCGCACATGAAATTGCCCACCACAGCTGTGTCATCTTTTAATGATTTAAGAAACCCCTTCCCTACTCTCAAGTGCCAGAGTAGAGTATATATTTACCTGCTCCAGCAAACCTAGGGGCAGCTGTCCCTGCCTGGGAGACTCTATCTCCTGTTTTGCTTTCTGTCTTCTCCTTTTTCTCTAATACACTTATAAAACTGCACTCTAACGCTGAAGAATTCTTTCTTGAGCTGTTCACCCCTGGACCCCGGAGTCCCCGCATCAATACCAGTCCCCAAAATACAGTTCACTTTTCATTGTATATTAACGGTGACTAATCACAGGAAGTAGTTCTTCACAACAAACTGCTAAGTAAGCACAGAAGCAACATCTTGACCAATGACCAACGATGCCACGTCTTTCATAATCTTGTGGGGAACTGGTCACTGTTCATCAAAGTGCATCAAAGAAGCAAAAAGTGATAATATTGGGGTTGAAAGTGTTCTGATTAGAAGATTTGAAAATGACTACAGCAAAGTGACATTAGAAGAGACCTATGCCTTCATGAACTCTGGTAGACATTAAATGGAGAAGGTTCAGTGAATATAAAGAACAAGGGTATGACACCAGAAAAAAAATTACATGAAGGGAAATCTGAGCCATTTCATAACATGGAAAGCACACCGGATGAACTATTGGAAGTTGATCAGAACTTAGAAAGGAATGTGATACTTTGCTAGTGTACAGAAAAGATGCTCATTCAGTGTGTCAAAGCTCAAAGAAGACAGCCACTGTGCAAGCTTCTCTTAATAAGGTTTTTAAAAAGAAATGGAACACCCTGTCAATGTTTCTTGAGTTTTAAATTACAGTGTGCTCAATAAATATTCATTTTATTGGTTTTTCATTTCCCTATGTATTTATAACCAACAGCCAGAGAGCTTTTCATGGTTTGACAGAATCTCTAAAAGTTTCTCAACAATCATCATTTGCCCATTCGTTATTAAGATCATGTAGTGGTTTCAGCTGGCATGGCTATTTTCCAGTCCAGTGTTTCCATGTAAAGTGAAAAAGGCTTGTATATACTGGGATCACAGGTTTGTAAGTATAGGTAAAGCCAGACTAATCACAATTGTATAGTTTGCACATTAAAAGTAATATGATCCGTACTTTAAAAAAAATGGTCTGTGTGATTGAGAAGCTGGCCAGCTGAGAGCTAGATGAAATCACCTGGAGCCTCTTACTCCTCTCCTCAGATTTCTGCTCGTTCCTAGGATGCAGAGTCGGGCAGTGTCTTCCATCCTTCAGATCTCCTTCCCATCTTTCTCAAGTACCACTATTAACTGAATTGGACTTGGCCCCTTCTTTCATTTCCACCACACAGAAGTCACTCATATTAGGTTTTTAGAATTAAAAAAAATTTATTAAGGATGGGGGGTGGGGTCATAAGGAAGTCACATGGTAGAGTGTGTGCCTTCAGCCAATCAACTCTTTTCTGTTTTTCCTCCCTCCCCCTCTATTCTCTGAAAGCAGGGTGTTCCCTGCCCCAGGGCATTTACACAGCTTCCCACATTGATGCTCAGGGGTGGGGTGGATGGGGTGGGACTCACAAGTTTTTATTTACTTCAGGTGTCTAAGTATCTTTTCAAGCAAAGTTATCTTCTAAGAGCAATTCTGTTGCCAGTTGGCTAATAAAGGTTTATGCAATAAGTTTTTACTTACCACTGCTGATAGGTACTTGGAAGCTTTTATTTTAAGCAAAATAATGTGTAACAAAACCCACAAGCTAATAAATATAAACGAGCTAAGTTCTTATGGAGTGTTTCTGGGCACAAGCACTTCTAAAAGAAGACCCCCCAAATACTTCTAATATTCAACAATAATTTATATTCACTCATTCATTTTCCAACCTGTTTATCCCAGTTCATGGCCATGGGTGGCAGCAGCCTATCCCAGCAGCTCAGGGCACAAGGGGGAACCAACCTTGGACAGGGCACCCTTCCATGAGAGGGCTTGCCTACAACCCACCCCCAGTACTTCCACACCCTCAGCACTTCCACAACCCCACACTTTCATTCATTCAGACTGGGAAAATCTACACACATCAATGAACCTGATGCACATCTCTGGGATGTGGGAGGAAGACGGAGTCCCCAGAGAAACCCCACGCAGACATGAGGAGAATATGCAAACTCTGCACAGACAATGGCCCTGGCCAGGAATCAGTATTTTTTCTCATCAATATTATAATGAAATGAAGTTGAACTAATCAAGGTTATTTGAGGACCTCTGTGTGTGTGTGTGTGTGTGTGCGCGCGCATGCGTGTGTGTGTGTGTGTGTATGTGTGTACATAAGGAAGATACATAATTATGGTCTGCAGGTAAAAATACTAACCTCCATTGGGTTTTTCTTCTTTAACCTTCATTGGTACTAAGGATAACGGATGACCATTACTTTTGTTTTTCTACAGTGAACATATGTTGTTAAATGTGTACCATGTACATATACTCAGTTTTAAGAAGAATACAAGTTATTGAAACAGGCTGGGAGCAAGTCTGACAGGAGGTTCCAAGGAGAAGCTGTGTGTTGGGGAGGAGGCAGTGAGATTTGCAGGCACATCCAAGGAGACCGAGAAGGGAAGGAGAGGAAGGGGGCATGGCGGCACCCGGGAGGCGACAAAGCAACCAAGAGATGGAAAAGAATCACATCACCACTTTAAGGTAACAAAATTTGGCTCCCTTGTGCTCCTGCATTAGGAGTTGACTAACAATTACAAGGATAATTATAACAATTTTAGGTTCTCCTTCTGCAGGCTGTCTTTTCAGTATTCTCTAAAGTATTGTGCTGTTCCTAACATCCTGCTACTACAAAAGAGGAAATTGAATAGATGCTCCTGTAATTTTTGCTATATTTTATACTTGGCTTTGACACAGTTTCATTTTCAAATTGCCTGCGTGTGTGAAAATGAGAACTTTACTGCCCCTCCCCACCGCAATCCATTCAATATTGTATAGTTTCCAACAGGTGCCATCAGTGGGGACCTAAAAGAGCAATGTGTGTTCCCAAGGACACCCACTTCTGCCATCCATACACTCTGGATCCCACCACACTCCATCTCGCTGTCTGGCTTTTTTTCTCCTTGTAGCTGAGCCCAGGGGCATCTGAGACAGGGGGACTGTTGTCACTAATGTCGGGCATGACTCCAGCAGTTGGAACTTAGGAATGGCAGCTTTGTTGAAGGGAGGGGACCAATCATGGAATATCGTGATGGTGGAGAAGATGAGTGGCTTCAACTGCATGTCTCCAGTCCCACCACCTCTCAAGGGTTAAAGGGCAGAGTGGACAGTGAGCTGGTGGCAAGCAGCAGAAATGGTGGGAAAAGCTGGAGGTGATCACTTCAAAGCTCTTGGGAAGGCATGAGGATAATCATTTTACTTTTGTCTCACTCAAGTCCTTCCCACTTAGAACAGAAAATAAACCCTTCCTTCCTTGATATCCTCTTTTCTTTCTTTATCACATCCTTAGAAGAGATTCACCCTTACATCCCTTTGCCTCCCATCACTTCCTAAACTGTTCCAGCCTGGGTTTGATCCCTCTCACTCTGTGCACTAATGAAATTGCTCTCATTGAAGTCAGAGCCAGTGTCCTCTTTGTTAGCCTTCATCCCAGTTGACCTCTTGGCAGTCACTGACATTACTTTATTTTCTTCCCTCAAACCTTTTTGTCCTCTAGCTCTTCCGATCCCATGATGAATGGCTCTGCCAACCTGAGCGATAACATTCGGTGATATCCTCAACTCCTCTACTGCAGATATGAGAACTAACCATAGAATCCATCCTTCTCCTACCATCCCTGGTGCTATATCCTTCGTTTAACATCACACATCCTACATCTCAATTGTCTGTCCATCCTCTGATCAAATCACTATTTTTAGCTATGAATTATTATTGATTTCTAAGGTAACTGCATTATGGTTTAGATGATTCCTTGAAGTTCATTCAGTGATATTTTATGCTCCAGTATGTGATAAATTTTTATGATTTTTCAACAGATACATGGAAAAGCACATGGTTCTTGCGTAGTTGGGTATTATGTTCCATGAGTCTCCAGCAGATCAAACGTGTTCAAATATTCTATATCCTTCTTGACTATCTGTCCACTGAGAGTGGTTGTTAAAGTGTCCCACTAAGATGGTAGATTTGTCTACCTTCCTTTGTATATCTGTCCATTTTACTGTGTATTTTTTCTTTAATTAAAAAAAATTACACATTAAAATGAACTCCTATGTATTAGTTCCCCATTCCTTGTATATGTCAACACACCCTGCCCTCCACCAAATCACCACATGTTCTTCAACATTGTCCAGTGGGCTCTGCCACCATTTTATTGTGCATTTTGAAGTTTTTATTTTATTTTTTTTTCAGGTTCCTTCCATAAGATTCTGTGGGTAATAGATTCTGTCAGTATTAGTTTATCTGATTTTTTTTCTTTGCTTTGTTATTAAAGACTGGCAGGAGTTTTAATGCTCCCTGAATGCTCCCTGTACCTATATTCCCAACCTCCTCTGCAATTGCGTGAGGTCACAGGACTAGTTCTGACCAGTGAACCGTGAGCATAAGTTACATGTGTCATTTCTGGGCTGAGGCAGGAAGAACATTCAGCAGGACTTACTAGCTCTCCTTTGGTGATTCTGGAAGTCATCTGTAGAGATGGCAGAGCCACAAGAGAGCAGAAGCCTGGGGTGATAAGTCCCTGGATGGTGGACAGTTGTCCTGGAGGAGCATCTGATTTGTAGGAGATTTGGTAAAAGCATGAAATAAACCCTTGTGTTTTCTAGTTATCTATCTTTTCTCACCAGCAACTTTTAATGTCTTGGGAAAAGGGAGGATTAATTAGAGTTTTATAGCCTGTCAGGTTATGCGTTTCTTTTCATATTTGCTTGAGATTGTTTGATATTGCTGAATCAGAGGATTGGTGTTTTTCATCAATTCTGGAAAATTCTTGGTCATTATTTACATAAGGAGTGGCTTTTCTCCACAATATAATGTTTTTCTGATGTTCTAAAAAGAGATTTAGGATCTTCTTTGCACTTTATTGTCCTTGATACTTCCTTTTCATAGTCTCTCTCTCTGTCTCTCTGTCTCTCTCTCTGTCTCTCTGTCTGTCTGTCTCTCTCTCTCTGTCTCTCTCTGTCTCTGTCTCTCTCTCTCTCTCTCTCTCTCTCTCTCTCTCCATTTTTCAGTATTTATTTTCAGTCCATTAATTCTCTCTTTGGCTATATCTGATAAGCTATTTAATTCATCCACTGAGTTTCTGATATCAATTCTATTTTTCCTTTCTAAACATTCTCTTTGGTTCTTTTAGGGACTCCCTCATGATCTTATAGTTTCTCTGGTTATGTGTTTTTCTGATATTCATTCATGTTTCTCTTTTCCTCATATACTTAATGACTTTTGACTGTGAGCTCAAGTTCCTTGAACTTTTTAGAGGTATATTCTCCAGGGAGAATTCATATTTCCTTTTGCCAGGAGTGGGGAAGCACCAATCTGGATTACTTTCAGTAGACACTTTTCTTGGGAATTTAAGGTCATTCATGCAGTAGGAACTTAGGCTCCAAATTGATGACTGGTAGCTAGGAATCACCAGGAGGTATAAGTTGTCATTTTTTGGTTTTTCTGCTTGTCTCAGAACCAGGACAGTTATCTCCTTTACAGCCCTCTGCAGAATGGACTTTTCCATAGCTCACCTAAAAAAGCTATTGTTCTTTAGAAATATTGACTTTTCATGAGGGTCTCTGACCTTCCAGCCTAACCATCTGGCTATATCTACTTGCCCTGCACATGAAAGTACTGATCCTATTCTCAGCTACCAGGGATTGAAATGCTCCTGATTTGTGTTTATTGCTGTATTCTCAGTCATGTATTCAGAAGGATGTATTGAATGTTTCCTTGATCACCTGCAGGCATTCTGTACTGAAAAAGCCATTAGCAAATGGGCATTTCCATAGACCCTACGTAGCAAGCTCATCTACACCACAGAGATTCAGTAAGCAAAACAGATGGTGACCCCTGCTCCCAGGCAGCTTGTGTGCTAGTGGGGGAGGGCCCAGAGCTAGCACCAAAATTAAGTTACTGTGGAATCATGACAGTGATTCAGACTCAAGAGAAGAATGCAGCAGGAGCAGGGGATAGAAAAATGTGGGGGTCAGGAAGGGAGATGGCTTGTTTAAGAGACTGGTCCTGAGGGCCTCAATAAGACTGTCACCTGAGCAGACACAGGAGGTGAATGGTGGGTATGTGGGTAGCTGCTCCAGGCAGAGGTAACAACGATCCACCTCTTGAAGACCCCTGGTGGCTCCCTCGTCTTCAGGGTGAAGTTCAAACTCCTTAACATGTGGCAGAGGAGAGAGGAGACCTGTCTAGGAAAAATGTCCAGGATACTGTGAAAATACAGAGCAGCCACTCTCTGACTTTGGAGGTCCCTGCAGGGAGGCTCTCAGCAGCCTTAGCAGGGAGGCTTCTGGCCCAAGCGAATCAATTCTTCATCTCCTGGCTTCACTTCTTCCTTGTTCTGCCTTCTCATTTTCCTCCTCCTCACATACAGATTTTCTTTTCTCTTGCGCCGTCTCCTCAGTGGCTCCATCAGAGCTTTGTGGTGTTAAAGTAAACAAACCTACCCCATATAGTGGGAAAGAAGACTTGACCCTTCACACCCAGTGATAACAAAAGTGCAGTTTCCTAAGGCACTTACCTTAAAAAAAACAGCCTTCCTCCCTGTGCGGAGCTGGCTGGTTTTCCTTAAACATTTCTTCAAGCAGCCGTGCCCTGATGGAGCAGCAGTTGGGTCAATCTCCTCTGAAGGACGCAGGCCACATGCCCCTGGGTTTGAGTCCTGGGTCTGGGGGAAACAACCAGTGTGAACAACTAAATGAAAAATAAATGAAATGCTTCTTCCTCCTCTGTCTTCCTGACTGCTTGACTACTACTCACCTTCATTCCTGTCTGTACCTTTCCTTTAAAACAATACAAAACAAAACAAAACACATTTCTTCAAGCAAAGAGAGCTCATCCCCCAGTAAGAGGAGGCTTCAGTACCCCTTAAGAGCTCATGTGAGGATGGAATAAAGTTTCAGCTACAGGTCCACCCTAACTAGCGTCTCCACTTCCACCCAGGGCCAGATGGGGGGTCACCTGCACTGACCAACCATCAGGCCAAAAGTGATATGCAGAACTTTGTGGTAACTTTAAGATTCATGGAGTTTTTTCAATCTATTCATTAGCTCTGTGGGTTTTGATAGAACAGCTTTTCCTAAAAGATGTGATCGGTGTAGCATGTGCAGCCTGCTCTGCATGGCTCCAGACTTACCACCTCCTGCCTCCTGGGAACATGTGTCCCAGTGGTAGAAAGCACTCAGATGGGTGGGGGGCAGTGTCAGGAGGCCTGGGGGCCCTGGTTCAGCCATATTTGCCAGAGGACCTTGCCAAAAGCAGCCATTCTGTATCTCTGGGACTCAATTTGCTCATCTGTAAAATGGGATCATGGGGTAAGGGAGGCATCCTGATTCTCTCCAGCTTGCACATTCAGATCCCACCACTCTGCATGCACCAGAACCCACATTTTCTGTTTGCTTGTAGCCTGGTAATGACATTTTTAGTGAAGTCAGTGGAACATAGCTTTAGTTACTTCTATATGGTGACCAGGAACAAGAATGTTCTTTTCAATTTTTAAAAATTCTCAGGTTCTGGCAACCCCCACACACGTGTTGGCAGAACACATCCCAGGCTTCATATCATGACTGAGCCCTGGCCTTTCGGGATCGGAGGAAAATGAGGACACAACCGAGTCCTAATCCACTTCTCCCAAAGAGTTTCAAGTACACCCCTCACAATTCACTAGCCTCATTGCGTGGGAAGCAGGAGTGAGAATGAAGTATTTGTGCTGGAGGCACAGAGTGGAAAAGAGCTGCCAAGGCTTGAGCAGGCATGTCCTGGAGCCAGGGTGGCACGGGGGTCTCCTCTTGTCTGGAGCACTTGCACAGAGCCCAGAAATGAAAGTCACATCACTGAAGTACTCTTGACATCATGAGATCGCATATGGGGATGTCCTTGCACATGGTTCAGTACCAATTTATCTTAATAGGAAGGACCCAGACCAGTGGACTTTTATGTGGAAAATGAGGTGTCTGCCTTGCTATCTTGATAAACTACAAAATACCTCCTTCTTCCGGTGGCTACTTCTGTTCCTTTTGTTTGCTTTTGCATGCAAATTAGTGTTTTCCTCTTCAAGTGAGTCCATTTAACTAGCAGCATTAAATATAATTAAGTAGACATGCATTAATATCATGCTGGCAGAAGAGCTAAAAGCAGGGCACCTGACTGGCTGTTTTCCCACGCCGAGGACACACAGGACACTTTTATGGCAGCAGCGGAACTGTGTGGGGTACCGCTTCAAAGGATCGGAAAGATCATCTGGCTCTTGAGCACCCGGTGCTGAGTGGTGTCCTTGGCCTGAGGCTTTGGCCTGTCTGCAATACTTAGGTAAAATCAATGTTTTGCATCTCTGATCAGAAGATGTGAACAAATGGGACAATTTGGCCTCCTCACTTGGCCATCACCAGCTCCCTAGAAATGACTGTTGCCAGGTGTCACCCTAGCAGGACTGACTCATTAATCACAGCAAATGAAGCTACAGGTAATTAACTATGTGATTTTGAGCTGTTCACGTAGAAGTCCAGAGAAAGTACATCATGAAGACAAGGATTATGGAGACTTATTGGCAAAAGGCAATCGCGTGTAAATGGTCTTTCGCTAATGTTTGATTCGCATCCGATATGTGTCTGCCAGCTGCTGGGAGTATTAAGTTTCTAAGCGAGCTGGGACTCATGGTCTTTGCAGGTAAGGATTTCTGGTTGGGTAAGCCCACTTCAGGCCCTGATCCAGCTGAGCCTCTTGCTTATAATTGGAGTCTGGGAGCCTCAGAAAGGTGGGGGAGGCAGAAGGACTGGGTAGAGGAGCAGGAGACAGTGGTCAAGAAGCTAGATGGACAGTTGAACTGTAGAGGTGCCCTTGCCCAGGTCAGTGGGAGCGAGTAGGTCTGGGTGCCAGAGGGCGAGGCCCATCACAGTAGGCAGGCCTGGTGCCAGGGTGCCCTGTAGTGGGCAGCATGGGGTAATGAGAGGTCACCGTCCTCCCTCCCTCAGGGTCATCTGGAGCTGTCAAGGTCTAGCACTCAGGGATGGCTGACAGCAAAGAAGACTGGCCCTGTGGGGTCCCGGGTATGAGATGAAAGATGGAAGATGGCTCAATATACAAGGTCAATAGAGGGAAGCGTCTAGATTAGGGCAAAGGCTAGGGCTGGAGCAAGAGAACAGGAGCAAGAGATTGAGAGGGGTGGGGTGGGACCATGGGGAGAGTCCTTGTAACCTGGAGTGAAGCTACTGGACTGAAGCTTCCACGAGAACCCACGGCGTTGGCCCTGGGTGGAAGGAGGCACTGAGGGAAACTGAGCTGCTGTTGACACCTGCAAGGCCGAGGCAGATGGCTGCAGCGTGAATCTAGAGATGGGGGATCCTCAGACAGTCTCCTGTCGGAGCTGGGGGCCTGGGAGACAGGAGGGGTCAGGAGGGTCCTACAGAGGTAGGCAGGGTCTCCAGGCCCAGGCCCAGTAGTAGACAGTGGCTGGGGAGGTGGGTGGGGCCCTGTCACAGGGAAATTGGGCTTTCAGATAGAGCAATTGGGAAATCCAGGACAGGAGGTCAAGGGGTGTTTTGGAATGAATGCTCGGGTCCCCACCCCACCCCACAAACTCATGTTAAAGGCCCAGTCCTCAGCGGGTCACAGGGATGATATCTGGAAGTGGAAACTTTGGGAGGTGACTCAGTCAGGAGGTGAAGCATCATAATGAGACTAGTGCCCTTGCAGAGGACCTGAAAATTTGCTTCCTCTCTTTCTTCTGTCATACAAGGGAGGAGGTGGCCCTTAAGGCCCAGGAAGTGGGCTCTTGTTAACACGGGGTCTGCTGGCCCCTGATCTTACAGTGTCAGTCCCAGAACAATGAGAGATGAGAGTTGTTTCAGCCCCCAATCTGTGGTTACAGTGGCCTGGGCTGACGAAGATAGGGACACCGGCCCCTGCTTGCCTTCCAGCCCCCTGCCCTTCTCTGACATCTTTGTCTAGGAAACGCCTCCTTCATATCTTAGCTCAAACATTCCTCCTGCAAGGCCACCTCTCTGGCCCTTCAGGAGGCCCTCATCACAGGGCCCTGCATTTCTCCTTGAAGCCTCGATGGTGCTGGACATTGGATAACAAGCTGGGTGCTGGTGTTTGACTGCCAAGTCCCATGAGAGTGTCGCTCAGCCTGATAAAGGTAGGCTGTGTCTGCCATTGACCACCATTGGACTTACACGGTGAGCATTCACTGGGCCAAATAATAAGCAAATGAGGGCACACCCTGATGAAGAAGCAGTTAGGTCAGCTGCCTCTGGAGGAGCATAATCCAGGACATCCCGAGGACCCAGGTTTGTGTCCCGGGTCCAGGAGGAACAGCCAATATGAACAACTAAACAAAAATAAATGAAGTGCTTCCTCCTCCCCTCTCTTCCTGCCTGCTTGTCTACTCGCCTTCATTCCTGCCTGCACCTTTCCTTTAAAATAAATTAAAAATTACCCACACCGTGAACAGGAACGCACACCCCAAGCTGGAAAAATCTCAGAATGATCGGCCCAAGTGCAAGAAAGCAGAAATAAGAGGACACACAATCAAATTCCATTAACATAAAATTCTAGAAAATTCAGGTGACACTCTAGTGACAGAAACAGATGAGTGGTTGCCTGACATGGGGTAGGGAGGGGCGTGGACAGTGATGGGACAGGAGGAGATGACTTTCAGTAACACAGTCTCATCTTTGCTAGGACAGTGGTGTCAAATCTCACTGAATTATACACTTTGGGTGAAAATAGCTTATTGTTCGTAATTCATACCTATATGAAGTTGATGCATTTTTTTCAATCTAAAAATGTTACCTGACAGCTTCATCAGTGCCTGTGATACACTCGCTGCCTCCCTCTGTCACGACTGCACCCAGAACTGTACCCAGATCTACTGCCTTGTTTCGATGACACCCACTCCATCCCGAACCCCACTTCGTGCCATGCTCTGTGCCTGGTACCCCGCATAATTTCAGTCAGTCCAGACGGCAGAAAGGTGATGTCTGAGTTCCGGCAACCCCCAGAATCCTGTTTATCAGTTGTGTTCAGCTTTGTGGCAAGAGCCCATTGGACTCAGGCAGTCCAGCCAAATCTTCTGTGCCAGCCTGTTTCATGAGGTGTAACACCCAGGTCCTGCTGTGTGTGCCTCGGGGCAGCCTGGCGAGCCCAGGTCTCTGCAGGGTCAGCTGAGGCCTGTGGAAGCCGGAAGACAGAGAAGAGCGTGGAAGAGGAGTAGCAGGCCTTGGGCTGGGGCTCTCGCCTCCCCGGGCCTCCCGGAGGAGCAGGCAACGGTTCCCCAGCTTCCTTCTCTGAGCCGCAGTGCCTCACAAGAGTGGTCTGGGAGGCGGGGGAAACTGTTAAATGACCCGCTGGGCAGACACGGGTGCCCGTGAGAGTCCTTCCCTCTATAGATGCTCTCCAGCCCAGCTTAGATGAAATAATGTATGGAAAGTGCTCAGCACCCCCACAGATACCCATTAAATACTTATGAAGAAAAAAAAAAAAGGGAAAGGAGAGAGATCAAGAAGCATGCCACTGAGGTTTAGAGGCCCGACACAGGAGAACTGAAAATCCTTCTCCAAGAGGTCTGGGTTAGCAAGAATAATTCAGTAGGGTAAGTGGCTCTGTTTGTCTTGATGTGAAGGCAAAAATGGTTCTAATTGTCCAATTACAGGATTGCCCCATTTGTTTAAAGAAAGAAACGTTTTCCTGTCATCAGTTCTAAAAGGGATGTGTTGTTAAGGCTCCTTTTAAGTGACTGAATAATACAATGGACAGTCTCTGCAAAGTGGTGTCACAAAGGATTTGGACATAGTCCTAGGCCGACCTCTGACAGAAAATCTTGATAAAAAGTTAAGCCCCATGGGGAGCATTTCTTCTCTTAGAAGGATGGATGTAAGTACAAATGAAGAGATAACTACACAGAAATCTTCTGTAGAGCATGTGCCCCCCTTCCCCCGCCAGTACTGCCATTTCCCCCTCCTCATCTCCCAGTCACCAGCAGGGGATGAATAGCATAGGCTGGAGTCTTCTCCCAAAGTCAGTCTTCTCAGCAATGCTGGCTCCTATCTCCTGGGAGACTGACTTCTAGTAAGAGCAGCTAGTGGCCTCGTCCTTGCTAGAGAAGGGGGTCCCTCCGCTCAGTCTGAGGAAGGTCTGGGACCCATCCCTGGTGCCTGGAAAAGGACACTCGTGGGCTGGTTAGCTCTGAGCCCAGGGAGCAGAATGCAGCTGTCAAGTCATGTGATTTCCTGGACAGGAGCTCTCCCCATTCAGAGGCTCCCCACCTGGCCCGTGACCCATGACTTACTGTCCTCCTCTCACTGCTGTTGTCAGTGATTATCATCCAGAGGAGCTGCAATACAGATGTGACACAGGTGCCCCCTTCCTAGGGGTCCTGAGGAGGAGACCTGGTACCAGGACATTTCAAATATGCAGCCAAGGTTAAGGTCTTTTACCTCCTCTGTTTCTCTGATGGTCACAATATAGGCAAGCTTAAAATCGTGGGGGGATTTCATAAAATGAGAATCATTTGTTTCTTTTCCTGGAAAGGGAATCACTGTATTGGTGCTCACAAGTTCTTTTTTTACTTTGAAAGGAAAAAAATAATAGTATATTTATAGCATCAATCTATGCAGTCATTCATTCACTCAATTACCCACCCACTGGTCCATCCAGCCACATGCCCATCCACCTACCCATCCACTCATCCATCAGTCAATGTGCCTATCCAGCCACCCATCCATTCATCCATCCACCCTTCTACTGACTCATCCACCCATCCATCCATCCACATGCCCATCCACCCATCCATTCATTCACCTACCATCCACCATTCATCCATCCATCCACCCATCCATTCATCCATCCACCCTTCTACCAACTCATCCACCTATCCATCCATCCATTACCATCCACCATTAATCCATCCATCCACCCATCCATTCATCCATCCACCCTTCTACTGACTCATCCACCCACCCATCCATCCACTACCATCCACCATTCATCCATCCATCCACCCATCCATTGCACCCATGTACACTCTGCATCCAAGCTGTGTGGCAGTGGAAGATGCAGATTGGGCAGAGTTTGTGGCAGGAGTCTCGAGGTTCTGTGATTCTCCTGGTCCTACACCTCCTAGCCAGTTGGCTTTAGGCACGCCCCTTAATAAAGCTGGGTAGGTTATCTGATAAATGAGAGCATTGCACTAAAAATTTCAAAATGCATTTCTAAAGGTCTATGGCTATATAAGTCATGGACCCCATCAAATCATTTTCAATATGGTTCAAGATACATAAATTAATCAAAAATTAGGAAGGACTACAAACATCTCACTGAAAACAGAGATGCAGGGCAGAGTCCCTTCTGCTGTGGTAATGATTTTCCTCCAAGTTCTAAGGGTTTTCACACATGGAGGTGCTCCCTGAAGAACTGGCAAGCACAGTGCATGATTGGAGATGTTTTTTTTTTCACACTTGTGCTATTATCATCAACATCCATAAAATGGAAATAAGGCCTAAAGGGTGATGGCATGCACTCCCATCATCACCCAGAAGTCTTGTTTCCTAGGCCCACCCAAGGATTATCTACATTTATAGGAAGGTAGACCATTGTCTGACTTTGCCATTGACTATTAATTACAGGTTCAGATTCTGTGACCTGGTTATACCACAGATGTTTATCCAACAGAGGTGTAAACAACTCCTTTCCAGAGGAAAGAAAGAACCATATCACCCTGGAGGACATGAACCAGATTTGTCTCAAATATTAAAAATCTATTTTAGTGTGTTTTTCCAGTGGACTATACAAACCCTAGTTCTTCCAATGCCACTAGAACCAGCATTACTGACTTTTTGACTCCTTCCTTATGGAAGAGCTGAATAAAATCTTGGGCAAGTGTTCATTCTGCGCAAGAGCATATTTTCAACTTCTTTCAACATTTCTTGTGGACCTCACTGCTGTAGCCTCTGCCCCCCACCCATGCCCTCTCGAGGAGAGCATGTAGGAGAAGGGCCAGCTGAGGGGGAAGCTGCCTGGGCTGAGCCTGTCGCAGGCCGGGCAGCCAACGGTTTCACAGGGGAGACACCTGTGTCCTCTGTGACCACAGCTCTGGGACTTGAAAGGGCCCTTTTGGGGCATGAAACCCAGAGGAAAGGTGACTTTGATTCGGCACACTTTTTCTAAAAAGCATGAGTTAGTGCTGGAAATCAAGCAGAGACTGGGCTCTGGAGGAGCCAGGCTGACCTAGACAAGTTGGGTTACTCCTTGCTCCCCAGTCTGAGCAACCTCATCCTGAGGACTCAGGGCTTATAACCAGAAGGCAGGGGAAATCTTTAGCATGCATGCTCCAGTCCATACCAGTCCCTGGGCAATTAGAAGGTGCATCCTTAAAGGGATCAGAGTGGGTATTTTGAGTTCCTTTAGCTTTGTTCTTAGCGGAGTCTCTCTCAGGAAGTCCAAAGTCACGGGCAATGCAATAACACAGGCCTTCCCAGCTCCCAAGTGACTTATATATTGATTTTGCCACAGAGGTAAAAGCAAGAGCAGAGATGGTGGAAGTAAAACTTGACAAAGGAACTTTGATAGCACAGGGCAAAACATCATTTGTCCCTCAATTCTGCTTTTAAGAAGCTGTACTAAGGAAACTACCAGAGATGGAAACAAACAACCGTGTGCAAAGATAGCCACTGGCGTTTTAATCATTACAAACATTGGGAAAAGCCTAAATGGTCAATAATAGGGAGCTAGGCAAATAAAGGGCATAGAACCATAAAGTGGAATGACATGTAGTCATTAATTTAAAATATAATAATTTTAATAAAAAGATAAATACTCTCATAAAAAGTCCCTCATAAAAATCTCTCTATATAAGATGATTCTAATTGCCTAAAAAGTGTTCAATGGGCATGAAAAATGATCACAACAGGGCTGCTAAGAAGCTGTATCTGGATGTAAAGCCATGGAGCTTTGCTTTCTCACCTACTTTTCTATGTCTTTAACATGACTGTAGATTCTATTGATAACAACAACAAAAAAAACACTCTAGATGAAAGTTCTTTGACTTAAAGTCTTGGCTAGTAAAGAATACTTGGTTTTGAAATTTCGCCTATAGCAGGCCCTCCTCAGCCTCTGGCTCCCAGAAGCAGGACTAGTTTGCAGAATTCTTACAAAGCCAGCCTGGGCTGTCCGGTAACCTGGGCCCTCTGCCTCCATCTGTCGGCATTGGCCATAGGTGATGAATTACTCATTACTCTCTAACTCTTGCCAGTGGCAGCAGTGATGTCACACACACTTGGATGCCCAACCTTCAGACAGATAATAAGGCCCTAGTGGCCTCCTTGAAGCTTCTTTCTACCCCGGATGCCTCCTGGGTGTCCCCAGGCAGTGGTACTTTCTCGAGCTCCCACAGCCTTCTCTGTCTATGATAAGGCATAATTGTGCTTCCAAATATTTCCTCTGGCACTTTCTGGTCCACTGATCTCCCCTGGGCTGCCCTCTTCTTAACACTCAGACCCAAAGCAGAAGTCTACAGAGAGAGAGCGCTGACGTCACCAGCTCCAACAATCCAGGCTACACAACAAAACACAACAGTGCCCTTGGTTTCTGAGTCTGCAGCATACGTCTAGGTCAATAGTGGCTTCACATCTGTATCTAAAACAGTAGCTGGGCCTTCTCCTTTCAGGTTGTTTTCTAGAACCAATGAACAGCCCACATCTGAAACTTATCGAGTCTCTGAAACACAGGAACCAAAGTCAAAGAGATTATAATAAAATCCACTACTGAAGCACTTACTGGGCATCAGGCTAAATATTTCATAAAATGATTTCATTGTGTCACATAATAGAGGAACATCGCCTTCATTTTCCAAATGAGCCAAGGTTTAATCATTTGTCCAAGGTTACCAGGTAGCCAGTGGAAGATTAGTATTTTACCCCTAACTGGCTGTTCTTAACTCCTCCCTCAGCCCGTGTATGGCTAGGTGTGGCTGTCACCAGAGATCGGTCCATCGCTCGGGGGCTGCCTTCAGGCAGAGAGGTCAACTCTGCTTTCCCACCGGGGCGGGGCCGGGGTGGAGGGCAAGCACATGGGAGCCCTTCTGGGGCCAAGAGAAGATAGAATTTCCCTCACTCTGTCCATCATCGTGTCTCTGCCTGGGCTCCTGGACAGCAGAGCCTAAGAGGAAGTGTTTCATGATTCCAGAGAGCAGAGGGATGATGGGATGTGAATGGGATAAAGAGAAAGCCACACTGGGGCATGCTGTCCAGCCAAGCACAGTGCTGGGCAGCAGATGGTGTGACCCCGTGAGTCTGCCTGTGGAACCTTAGGTAATGCATCCCAGAACAACCCACTGGGGGTTGTAGCACTTTGTGCTTCCCTGTGTGAGGATGGGTCCTCTGAGTCACCCTGCTCCTCCACCCAAAGCAGTCCTGGACGGGCTGCTGAGCTAGGTCTCGAAGGCCTGAGGCCAGGTAACCAGGTGACTATCTCCAGGCTGGTGGCCACATCCTTGCCAGCTGCCAGGTGCCTGCGCTGCTGCAAAGTCCCTCTTTTCCAGCATGTGCTCCCTTTAGAGAGCACCACCCTCCTGCCCCCTGGCACAGGGTCTCACCCTCTGTCCCCAGAATGCTGGCTACACCCTCCACCATCCAAAACTGGACTGTTTGGTCTTTAAGAATTCCATGTAGCACATCAGGGCTGTCCAGGGTGAATAGTTCAGTGGGGTCCCTCCAGGCCCCAGGCCTTGGCTCCTGGTTTATGTGAACATATTTATCTCCCCAAAACACACAGCTTAATTCCTTTTCACCACTGAAAATAAACCCTGCCCCCACCACACTCCCTTCCACCAGTGTCTCCAGGCCCAGCCATTCAGCTTAAAATGCCTGTCTTCTGGCTAATGGTTGCTTGCTCACTCAGGTGGATTTTTTCAGATGAAGACACCATCAACTCCTAAACGGTGTTCTAGTTCCTCTCTCTCTGCTTGTGACTTTGAGAAGCTTCTGCAGGTCCCGCAAACCATTGGCATCTGAGCCCAAACCCCCTATGGGCCTATGGTGGGGAACACTTTCTCCTGGGCTTAGCGATGGACACAGCTATCAGGTAAAGCCCTGTTTAAATGGCACTTTTCACGTGTGTGTGATCAGTTCTCAGGCTCTTATTATGCAGTGTCATTCACAGGGCCCCAGAGATGTTTGACTCTCTGTGCTACCGACCAGACTGTCAATGAGTCCCATTCATCTTCCCAGGGCAGGCGAGGAAGGGGGCGGTGGGAGGAGAGCAGGTTGTCACAAACCTGGGATCACCTGGAGATGAATATAACAGGTTGAGGAGAGGATGCCTCCCTGCCTTTCCCTCAGGAGAGGGACGTGTGGGGTGAGGAGGACGACCCTTTGCAGATAATGATCCTGCCAGTCCCACCATGGATGCCCAAGCAGGTTGGCTGGGCTGACTTTAAAAGGGTGAACAAAACTTCTGGCAGCTGCGGGGCCCCCTCGCTCTCCATAGAAGCAGCAGTAAGAGTAGTGGTTCCTTCTTTCTTTCATTTCAAATAGAAAAGAGCAACCACTAACACTGACTGCACGCTGATGTGTGCCGGCGCTGTGCTGAGACTTTCCTGTCATTTAAACCCCGCAGGTGCGTGTGTGTTGTTACCCACTCCCAGAGGGGAGCATGGAAGCCTGCACAAGGAAGGGGATGTGGCGGCCAGAAACAGGGAAGGGGGGGCAGAGCAGGGACTGGCTCGGGCAGCCGGACCTAAGTCCCTGTCCTTTCCACCCTCATAACCTACCCTTCGAAAGACATCCGATGGCATTTTATCAGAGCAACTTGCACTCTGACAGTGCAAGCATATGTTAGTAATTATTGTGAAGGGTTCAGTCATCTTATTACATGTTTGTCAATTCAGCTCTTTAACTTATGGACTTATGGACACACACATATATGTGTAAATAAATGTCTATATATGTCTATATTTATATGTATGTATCATCTGAAATTTATGTTTCCTTTTTATGATATCGTTGCTAAAGATATAAGAAATTCCAAATTCAAAAATAAATAAATAAATAAGGAAGACCTCTTTTACCCCAGCACAGAAGAACAGCTGAGTTGAAGGGATCAGCTTCTCAAGGCTGAGCCGGGCCTGGAGGGGACACAAACAGACCCAAGTCTGCGAGCGGAGATGGGGAGACGCCAGTCACCATGAGGGCAGGGGCTGTGTCTCTTTACCATTTCAGTCACTTTTCAGTGTAAGTTCAGTGGAATTAAGAGCATTTGCATGCACAACCTTCACCACTGTCCATCACCAGAACTCTCCCTCTTTTGCAAAACTGAAACTCTGCCCCAGTTACACAGCCCCCCCATTCCCCACCCTGCCCCGGCAGCCACCGTGGGTTCTACTTCTCCCTCCATGGGCCTCCACTCGATACCTCACGTAAGTGGTGTCAAACGTATTATTTTTCCTTTTCAGATTGGCTTGTTTCCCTCAGCATAGTGTCCTCGGGTTCATCCATGTTGAAGTGTATGTCTGCATTTCCTTCCTTTTTAAGACTGAAAGCTATTTCATGGCATGTAAATGCCACATTTTGTGGAGTGATTCATCCACTGGTGCAAAGGTGTGTGACTTCCACCTTCGGCTGTGATGAAATGCTGCTCTGAACACGGTGGGCACGTACTTGTTCACACCTCTGCTTTCAGTTCTTGTATCTAGCTGCCCCAAGGAGAGCTGTTGGGTCATGTTGTCCATCTCTGTTAGTTATCTGAGGCACCTCCATACTGTTTTCCACAGCAGCCCCACCATTTTACATTTCAACCTTCAGTACCCAAGGATCGCATTTTCTCTACGTCTTTGCCAAAATTTGTTTTTACTGCGTGATTTCTTAAAAAATAGCCATCCCAGTGGGTGTAAGTTTATGTCTCATAATTGAGTCCCTTGTGGCCCCTTGCACAGCTCATGGCTTACAAGACAATTTGTGTTTTTCAAATTATAAATTAATTGCCTACAATTTTCCCTATGCTACATGTAAAGTCATGGGGAAGACCTGATTCCCACCATCCTGATGAAAGAGACAAAACAGTTTGTTCAATAGGAGAACAGTGTAAGTGACAGGGGAGGGACCAGCACCCACCACTCTGCCCACTCTGGCTGGGCCGACAAGGAGAACGCTTCCTAGGTGCCAGGTGGGGTTCACTGGGAAGTGGCCTCCTCACTTTATGATGAGGAAACAGAAGGGGAGGCTGAGACACACTGGGAAAGGGTAGGATTCCCCCACCATGTCTCCGGCCCTGACCCCTGGGGCATTTCCTGCTCCCTCCCCAACCTCAGATCAATCACCAATTGACTACTGAAATAGAAGGGGTGGGCTGGTCAAGAAAATCAAGGGGCTAGTGCGCCCTGGTAGAGCAGTGGTTTGCTCAACTGCTCTTCAGTTAAGAGCGTATGTACATCACAAGGAACTGGGTTCACGTCCCAGGCTGGGGGAAATACCAAGATGTACAACTAATTAAAAATAAAGAAATTGCTTCTTTCTCCTTTCTCTTCCTGTTTGCCTTTCTACTCATCTTCATTCCTGCTCACATCTTTCCCTAAAAAAGAAAAGAAAAGACATTCTAGGGGTGCTCACTGGACAGCTGGAAAAAGTTTTGGGGAAGAAGCAAGGCCAATGAGTCAGGGGATCTGACATCCACTAGCCAGGTATCCATGGTCTGTCTTGGAAAGAAGAAATGTGACCTCCGTGTCTCCTTTTCCTTCTCTTCAAAACAGGGATGGACATTGCTAACCTCACAGGTTGCTCGGAGGACTCTCACTGTGTCCCCTAGGTCAGGGCAGGCACATTGGCAGGGCTGGACAAACATTCCTTCCCTTTCCTTCCCCGAATGGGCAAGCAACCCCCGGCTAACCCAGCCTTCTGGGCTAAACCACAGAAATGCAGTATCTTGTTTCTCCTGGTCAGAGACAGAGGGACTACAGAGCATGGACATTGAGAGGAGTGATTTAGGAAGCCAGCGGCAGCACTTTCCAGTGTCACTGAATGTGCCACCATTCGTCAGCTTCTACCCAGTGCGGGAGCCCTATAAATAGCTTCAGGGGTGACATTGCCAGAGTTCTGCCTTGGACACTCTGCAAAGGACACTGGATGCCCAGGAAAGTGTATTGATATTCTAGGCAGGAAGAGAATTTATGTTGTTGAAAATAAAGATTTTATATATTGTACATATCTATCCATGTAGATGCGTCTAAATAAAATTTATGCTCACCTTTGGGGGTCCAATGCCCCAAGCTCAGTTCATCTCCACTCTGTATGGTGGTTATTAACATTGTCGGGGAACCAACTGTGGGCCCTTCTGAAATATCATCCTTGTCAGTCCCAGGCCTTTAGAGCAGAGCGAGCGCTCTTTACCGGGGAATTATGGCGTTCGTATCAGCACGTCGACGAGGAAATTCTTATGCTGGCAGCGCGCACTTCCCTGAAGTGTTAATGGAAATTAGATTTGGGGAGAACAAAATAGCAGAGGGCTCAGAGGTTGCAGGAGGTGGGGGTATCTCTTTGTTACTCATTTGCCCAGTAATTAATTTCTTCCCCAGTGCAATTTGAAGGAAAAGATTGTGTTCATTAATTTATCGTCCACCTGTTCCTGAGGATTATTTTTGATCGCTTTTTAACAGGAGACTTTGTATCCAGTAGAGATTTAATATCATCCCAAGAGCTGGCATGTGAGTGCAATGAACCGTACCACACTGAGTGATTTTTCAGCAAACAAAGTCAAGGAGGGCTTGGGTGACTTTCGCACAAGGTCCTGGGTGGGGAGAGCCTTGGACGGAACCCTGAAGGGCACCTGCCCTGCCTCCCTTCCCCAACGGGGTTTCAGGAAGATATTTTTGGGTCTGCCGCTAACACTAATCCCCCGCACCTCCCTGGCCCGCTTTTCCACCCAAGGCACATGAGTCACAGATGTCTAGAATCTAAGTGTGGAAAAACCAGGTCAGAATTAAGCAGGAAGTTCAGGAAGCACATAAATACTTTCTGTGGCAAATCTGATTATCTGTAGCAAATGCTGAAGGTTTGAAACCACCAAATGAAATCTCTCCCCTTGCCTCATTTTCAACTGGTTTGTTATTTTTCATTTAGACACAGGAATTACAGCTTGATAGCATTGAGAAAATGATTATTTAACCCTCATTTAGATTCCATCTGAATCAATTGAATGAAATGTGAATACTTTTCTAGACTTACAGAAAGGCTGAAAATGAATTTAAGCCCAAAAGAAAAGCATTAGATGTTTTTCTGCATCCAGTAGAGGTACTACCAGCCTCTTTTTTGCCATCACAGGGTTATTTTCCTCTGTTACAATGAGGGTGAAAGTGAGAAACCCCAGGAAAGCATAGATTGGGATTCAGGAGCTCCATCTATCCTGCCACCCAGTTATCTGTTCAATATCTATCTATAGCGCAGGTGTTAAGCCAACCCCTGGAGAACCAGTGGTAAGCAGACCATACTGTCTTTTCCTACAAATCAGTGTATAGCAGGAGAAGCTGAAGTTAATTGAGTTATCACGACAGATATGAAACAGTGACCCTGCTACCGGCTGTGCCAGGGAAGGTGGCCTTCGCCAGGGAGAACAGGGAAAGCCTCCCTGGGGACAAGATACACAGCAGAGAAAGAAGGACATATGAGGTTAGTAGAGGAAGGAGGGTAGGGATGAGAATAGCATGTGCAAAGGCCCTGTGGCTCCAAGGGACATGGGCACACAAAGAATTTACAGAAGACCAATGGCTGAGGTGGAGATAGACGCATTATGAAAAAGGTCTGGAAAAGTGAATGGGGCTAGAGAGGGGTGAACTGGACCAAACAGGACTTTATAAGTCCAGGTGAGAGGTTTTGATTAAGTCAGGTGGTTAGGTAGATTCAAGTCTCGTGTAAGCCCAAGCAAACATATCTGGGCTTGAACCCGTGTCCTGTATGAACTATTCAGTGGGCCCCACACTTTATCTTGCCTTTGAGTCATCCAGGGAGTATAAGGGACATGCAGATTCTATGTCAGTGTGTGCAGGCCAAGGCCCAGGAATCTGAATTCCCTTTGGCACTTCAGGGTCCTTCTTAGAAAACCACAGGCAAGTGTTCAGTAAGTGCATTGGGCACTCCCATTTATGGGGCTGCACACTCTGCTTCCCCTCCCAATTTGCTTGTGACCCTTACAGGTGAGCATAGGGGCAGATGGCAGGAGAGGCCTGTCCCAATGACACCACCATATTACCACCATGATTTCCTACAAGTGGAGCTCAGGCTCCTGAGGGGGCCAGCTCTTTTGAGCTTGCATGGTGATGCCTCTGCAGATCAGTAGCTCTGTTGTACTGCCCTCAGTCCTTGACCCTGTGAGGGAATCCTTACCGTGTCTGTCTCCAGAAGCTCCTACTTCCCTCAACATCACTTCTGAACTTGGGAGTTAGAAGCACGCAAAGAACATCTTGAAAAATCCTTGCTCCTCTCTTTCATGATTTCTTTCTTTTTGCTCCAGAGGTGTTGGTGATTGTTGAGGCCTCACCTCAGCCCCTCTCCTTCTCCTTGTATATACTTATTTTGTGTCCTTTCATTTCATCCCATGGCTTCCCTAGGTCCATGTCCGTGGGCCACAACATTCGTTGCACTCAGTAATAAAATCATTGCTCATTGCATTTCTCGTAGCTGAATGTTACTATGAAAATCTCAGAAAAGTTAGAAACCAAGAACATCAGCCCTGAAAAGCACTTTGAGATTGTCTGCTGAAAGCACTCAGTTAAAGATAATGACAAAAGAAAGCCACGATGATATTGGTCTCTAGCATGTTCCATGCACTGCTCTAAATTTTATATATAGAAACTAATCCTCACACTGAACCAAGGGAGAAGTAACTTGTTATCCCTGTTTTACAGATGGGGACACTGAGACTGAGAAAGGTTAAAACGACATGCCCAAGTTCTCTCAAATACTGCATAATGGAGCTGGGTTCAAGCCCAGATATGTTTGCTTTGGCTTACACGAGACTTGAATCTACTTAACCACATGACTTAATCAAAACATCTTACCTGGACTTATAAAGTCCTGTTTGGTCCAGTCTCTTTCTGAGCTGAAAGAGAAGCAAATTAGGTGTATTTTTTCTCTAACATGACCTGGAATATGTTACTTAGCCTCTCAGGGAAGAGTACATCTGTATTCTTTTTCGTTCTTGTGCACAAAGAATAAGGCCTCTCCAGATGTGAACTGCTCCAAGAAGGGTATAAGAAGGGAAGGCATGGCCCTTCTCTATTCTCCAGGTGCCTCCTATCATCAGACATCATGGCTTTGAGGGGTCCCAGGCTGAGAGCTGAACGCAGAAATCGACACAGAGAGGCGGTATGTCTGATGGAGGTTTTGGACTGTCTGCTGCATCTAAGTGAAAATGATGTTTCAATTATCTGCTACTTGGGAAGGTGTAATCCGTGTACCCCAAGGACAGTCTGAGTGGCTTGCACACGCTTTTAATGAGGCACCACGACTCAGCTGCTCAGAGTGACGTCTGGTCTCCAGAAACAGTTCTGACCAAGAGCTTCCAAGCGGTCCAGACTTCATGCCTTGTTTTGCTCATGGGGAGAATGGGTTTGTGATGCCCCAGTCACATATATTTGGAGATTTCTGGCTGGACTTAGAAAAGCAGTATGAGATGGCGAGGAGGAAGAGGGACTCCCTGTGCCTGCATGGACTCCCCCACATGGCTCTGGGTAGCCCCTGGACCAGGGGTCCTTGCTGGAAGCAGCCTCTGGGCTCCCCACTGAGCACAGGCTCCTGGACAGCACCTGTGACTCAGGGCTGGGAGGCAGGAGGCGTGGGTTCTGAGCTCAGCTCTCACACTTCTTCTCTTGCCCTGAGATGCTGCACTGGGCTTTAGTCTCATTCCAGGAGGTTAAATTAGATGACCCCTCAGATCCATCCATCAGCAGATCCAGTTCATCTGCTGATGCTTAACAACCACCCAGGCCTCCCAGAAAGCCCTCACTCAGGTGAAAGGCTGCTTCTTCTTTGTGCTCCCACGGCCCCTGAGCTGTCAGAAGTCCCACCTGGTGTATTGCATGACCCCGTGGAGACCTCCTGGGGGGCAAGGGTCATGCCACCTTCACCTTTGTAACCCCATCATCTCTGTTGGTGAAAGAACTGACTTCAAATCTTCCCACTCCTTACTGTGATCTAAACAATAGGCAGAGTTCTCGAGACAGCAATAGTTTGACAACCTAAGGGAATTAGGTGGTGGAGATGACAATGATGCAGGTACAAGTGATGACCAGGGTTAAAGGTGACGTCATATGTTAATATCAAGGAGGGAAGGAACCAATGGGAAGAGGCCTTGTCCAACAGCGCTCACCTGTGATTTCAGGAGCCCTGGAATCCCGTTCATTTTGGCACTGTGATTAGTTTCTGTGATTGTGACACAGAGTAAATCTGTCCTTGGAATCACGGGAGCAAAGGCCACTAGTAAAGGGAAATTTAATGTAATTCTTTATTAGTTCATTTAACAAGGACTTACACTTACCACTGCCATTTTTCTCTGGTAGGCACTATAGTTCTTACCTTACAGGCGTCTGCTATAGGGCTGCTGTAACAGGGAACCACAGTCTCAGCAAAATTAAACAACAGACTTACTGTCTCATAATTCTGGAGGCTAAAAGTCAAGGTGTCAGTAGGGTTGGTTCCTTCTGAGGGCTGGGAAGGAAGGCTCTATTCCAGATCTCTCTCACTGGCTTGTAGGGGACATCTTCAGTCCACATGATGTTCTCTTTGGATGTCTGTCTCCAAATCGCCCCTTTTTATGAAAACATCAGACATATTGGAGTAGGAGTCACCCTACTGACCCAATTTTAACTTGATTACCTCCAACAGACCCTGTCTCCAAATGCTGTGGTCTGAATTTTGTGTCCCCCCCCAAATTCCTATGTTGAAGCCCTAGCCCGGAAAGGTGATGGTAGTGGGAGAAGGGACTTTCAGAAGGTGCTCAGTTCATGAGGGTGGAGCCCTTGTGGTGGGATTGGTGCTTTCCTATAGAGAGCCTTCGGGAGCGCCCTCATCTTTCCACTATGTGAGCACACAGCAAGAAGGTGTCATCTGTCAATGAACCAAAAGGCCAGTCCTTGCCAGCACCCTGCTCTTGCACCTCCCAGCCTCCAGAACATGAGGAATGAATTTCTGTTGTTGGTAAGTTACCCCGTCAGTGATGTTTTATAGCAGCCCAAACAAAGACACCAAATAAGGTTACATTCTAAGGTACTGGTGGTTAGGGTGTCAGCTTATGAATGGGAGGGCACCCTCCAACCTATGACAAGGGTTATGAAGCTTTACATCATCAAGTCAATTTCATCGCTTAACATTGTTTAGCGATTAACCCAAATCTCCCAGCACTATACTAGGGGATAGGAGGTTGGAATTAATTATTGCAGGGAGAGAGGAAGGGAAAGTTCTGGAGAGTGTGCTCTTCCCGAAATTGGGCCCTGAAAGGAGCCTGGAGGGGTACGGGCAGTTCTGTGGAATCAGGGAACAGCACATGACTGGATGAGAGGAGGAGGGAGGAAGGGAAATACTATAATTACTCTCAAGTTCTGCCTGCAAGTCAGGCTCCAATGCAGGACAGACGAGAGCTTCTTTCTGTGGAATCGCAGACCCTGGAACGCTAGGGGCTAATGGAAACGCAGTGGTCATTTAGTCCAGGAGCTCTCAGACCTGCCTGTACTTTAGAATTGCCTTAGGAGATTTTCCTTTAAATGTCCAGACCCAGGCCAAGTGCCTTAAATCAGGATGTCTGATGTTGTGGCTGGATACCTGTAGACTTCTTAGGGTCCCTTCTCTGGTCCCTTCCTCTGGTGAGAGCAGAGGCTCAGCTTGGGCTGGTGCTAACCACAGGCCAGTGTTAGGTACATGACTGCCCGCTGCCTGCCGCCTGACCCGTCATCTATAGAATACAGTCCCATCCAAACCTCACCGATGTCATAGACCAGACAGAGAGGCTCTTCAGAGCAGCAGGGAACAGCTGGTGGCTTCACAACCCCATGTGGTGGGAATTCACAGTTTAGAAGATTCTTCAGAGCAGGACAGGACTCTGGGAGAGCCAGGCAGGACATTAGAGGAGGGCCAGTTTCCCGAGAACCCACGAGAAGGGCAGACATAAGCTGCCATTTTCAAACACACCACTTTTATACATTAAATTGTAAAATGGTGTGTCCCTTTAGCGTACACAGTACAAATGTTGCTTATATATTTTTCCCTCACTAAAGTATTCTATTTCCATTTTCTTAATTCAAAATGAATTAAATTTTGACCCTAACAAGCTTTTGCATCCCCATGAACACTCCCGTAGCTCAATCATTTCCAAGCTCTGCTAACCAGCCAGCCCTTCACCTACCCAGTCGGGGCAGGTCTTCCTATGTCTGCGACCCTGGCAAAGTCTGCAGAGGCTTCTTGGAAAGAGACATATCTGTGCCCCAGCCTAGTTCTTGACAATGAAAACAATGAAAGTCCAGGAAACATGAGCTGGGGGAAGCGGGGTGGGGGGCGAGAGAAACCCCGAGTTCAGGAGAAGACACAGCTCACCTCTGTTTTACTGGGAAGTAGTGGTGGGGCTTTTCCTTGAGGAGGCCGGTAAAGTCTTGCAAATAGAACCTAGTCAGATGGCAGTGGTTTCTCTTGTAAGAAGCACTGAATTCCTTCTATGCAGTTGTTAAAAAAAAAGATGAAATTGTGCACTTTGCAATAACCTGGTTGGAGCTGGAGGGGGTCAGGCTAAATGAAATAAACCAGAAAGAAAAAGAGAAGTACTGAATGGTTTCACTCATGTGTGGGGTATAAAAAACAAACAAGCGACAACATTCTACAAAATTTACAGGATGCCAGACAGTGGCTTCCAGTGGGTGGGAGGGAAGGGAAGGAGGGAGGGAACAGGTGGTGGTAAAGGGCCCTGAACTCTGGTGGTGGATTGGTGTGAAATACTCACAGATTGAGGTGCAACCTTAATATCCTAAAATTCACAGAGCAGTGTAAACAAAATAAATAATACAGCTATTTAAAAAACAAAACACCGAATTCCTCAAGGAAATTCCACTCCGCTCTTTCTACTCCTAATACACACATCCATGTCACACAAGTGACGTAACACACACAGACACAGCACACGCCACGCAGGCGCACACGTAACTCCCCCTGTCGGTCGTGCATGGAGTTTGCGCAGAGCATGGAACTGACCAAAGGAAGAGCAGTGGGTTTCCGTCTCAGTTCTTCCGCTGCTTGTCTTCTTCGTTGACGTTCTCAACAGTCCCGGACTCCATTTCCTCCTGGGAGAAGAGGCTGCAGCTCAGCCCAGTGGACAGATGGGTGGTGAGGCGGTTGGGGCTGCTGCCTTGGCAGTTTGAGGCTCCTGAGTGTGCGCAGCTGGGAAAAGTGATGCAGGCACCGGCAGCCAATCAGAACAGGCTTTGCCTGCAAACTGAGTGGCACCTGCCGTCACAGGTTCATGCTTTCTGGAGGCAAGTCCCAAAACCCTGAAGGCAGGGCAGGAGGTGTCTTGTCTTTACACAAATGTGGGATGCTCATAATTTCTATAAAGGGCAGGTTGTCCTAGGCTTATTTAAAAAAAAAATTTTTTTTTACTTATTTTATTTCGTTATTCATCTTGGCTATTCCTGCTGGTCCCAGATGTGAACCTGAAACCTTGGGATGTATGTGGATTGTGCCCAACTCCTACCCCACCAGGGTGTGCCCATCCAAGACATTTCTTTGCTTGAATCTCCGTTTCCGCTGAAAGCCACGGGTAACTTCTCAACAGCAAGTAATAGTGACGGAGTGGGCAAGACCCTTTCTCCAAATGCGATGGTCGCAATGGTTGTGTCCCCCAAGCCATTAGTCACATGGGACCGCCCTCTCTGGCACAAGAGACCAGGGAAGTGATCTCATCTGTCACCACCTAGGAAACTAGGTCCTCGGGGAATCAAAGACTGAGCTTTCTTGACAGAGAGGCGCCCTCTCACCCCGAAGCTGAGTGAAGATTCCTGTTCTCCCGTATTAATTCAGACAAGTATGTTCTGCGAGCTGCTCGCGTCTATAAATGTTTACCAGCAGTGACTGGGAGCGTCTCCATCCATGTATTCCCCTCTCATTAAGGCAGTGACTGCTCTCATGAATATAGTGTCATGAATATAGACTGCTGGGCTAGGATGTCCTCTCGTCAGCTTGATACACAGATGCGAAATGGTTTTAGTGAGAAGAACTTTATGGGAAAACACGGGAGGTAAAATGTTTCCCAGGCAAATGCATCTGTCATTTTACCTGAGGGATGGAGCTGTTTCCTCCAAGGAGGAGGCATTGAGCTAGTTCTGCATCCCTGCAACCTTGTCCGTCACCCTTCGGGAACGAATACTCTCGTTGTTCAGATGAACCAGTTGCACTTACTCTTTTCTCTCATGCCTGAAGCAAACCATGCAAGACACGGGGACATGAATCATACGGTCTGCTCGTGGAGCTCAGTCCAGCGAGGGGAACAGACACGTGAGTGCAGGTGAGCTGTAGTGGTGGCACTATCTGGAGGTGTGACCCGGGGGAGGAGGTGGCACAGAACATGTCATGTGACCCAGCACCCCTGTAGGATGGGACCCAGCACCCCTATAGGATGCTGGCAGTGACTGGCTGGTGGGAGAGAGGCCACATCTCCCCTTTAGGAGCGTGAACTGTGCCTCCTGGGAGCGTAGAGCAGGCCAGGTCCAGGCAGGATGTGACCAGTGTAATGTGACTGCTAGGACCCTCCTGGCACATTCTTCTCCGTAGCACCGTCTCCCCTGCCTCCAGAGCCCAGACAGTCTGTATGTGTCAGTCTGAGCTCTCTGCCCATCCAAACCCATCCTTACTGCAGACCTGAGAAATGCGTGCCAGCTAAGGCGTGTGTGACAATTGTCCCTTAAATGGTCACTTCTGGATGGTGTGCCCTTGGAGAGATCCAAGTGTTAGAGAGGGACAATTTCGGAGCTGGGTGGGTTCTGGCAGGCGCTGGTGGTACTGGACCCGGTTCCAGTGCTGGGCAGGCTTCCTGGCGCTGCCTTGATACAAACAGCACTTAGGACTCAGGTCACGAAGCTCAAGCTCTCTCCCCAGGGACCAAGGGAAACTGACATTGTTTTGAGCCCCCATATGAATCCGGTTGTTTCATAAACATCTCCTGGCAGTCATTGCTTCCTTGATTTGGTCTTTGACTTGCTCATGTATTTACTCACTCATTCATCAAACACACTGTTACTAAATGCCCAGGTGCTCTGTTCTGGGTGCTGCGTCTCCCTGAGACTCGCTGCAATGGAGTGTCTTCTCCCTTCTGTGCTGCACGCCCACTACTCCACATGGCCACCTGTGGCGAGTATGGAATAAAGAAACAAAACTTCCTGCCCTCCCTGAGCTCATACGCGAGAGGACAGAGACAGACAATAAATAATAAATGAGGAAAGCATAGAGTCTTTCATTATGATGTTAGGAGAATGTAAGTCAAGGAAATAAAGCAAGGAGAGACTGTGTAAAGTATTGGGGCATGCAAAATTTTAGATGGGATGGCCAGGAGGTTAACTTGGAGAAAAGACGGGAAGCAGTGAGGGAGAAAACCGTGGGCTCTCTGGTGAGAGAGCAGCCCAGGCCGGAGCACATGAAGTCAAAGGAATTGGGGCAGGAGGGTGCCTGTGTGCTCTTCAGGGAAGAAGAAATGCAAGGTATTAGAACTCAGAGAGGTAATGGGGAGTCAGGGGTGTAGAGATCTTTTGAGGCATTGTAAGAATATAGACATTTACTCTGGGAGAGATGGGGGCCCATTGGAATACATCACTTCTTGAATTCCCATCTCCTGGTGTGTTAAGATGAGCTGAGTCTTGTGGGGAGTCTGGGCGGGCAAGAGCAGAAGGGGGACCTTCCAGCAGGCTCTTACAACGATCCAGGTGAGAAATGTGCTGTCTTGCCTCTGTATAATACAGTGATGCTGGTGAAAGGTGGTCACATTCTCTCTGAATTTCTTAAAAATAAACTTTTTTAAAGGAAAAGTAGAGGCAGGAAATGAAGGGGGGTCAGAAACAAGCAGGAAGAGAGAGGAGGAAGAAGAATTTTATTTACTTGTTCATCTCGGTTGCTCCCCCTGGCCTGGGTCTTGAAGTTGGATCCTTGGGATGTGTGTGGACTGTGTCTGGTGGACTTAACCATTAGGCCACCAGAGCATGCTGAATTCTGAAGAAAATTTGAAGCTGCAGCCAAAAGCAGTTGCAGAAAGACCAGATGTGGAGTCGGGGAAATGGGTTTGACAGGAAAATGGAGGCAAAAAGAATGGCTCCACAGGTTTTGACTGAGAAGCTGGAAGAGTTCCATTGTCCTTGACTGAGGAAGAAAGGGCTGCTCCAGTGCCTGATTTGGAGAGCCACTTGGAGATCCTAGTTTGGAGTGTGAAGGTTGAGGTGACCCCAGCCAGGGGAGAAGGAGAGGAGGAGCAGGTGGTTGATCATTGGGTCTGTAGGTCAGTAAGAGATCTGGGCCTGGAGGTGACACCCGACAGTCAGCAGACAGAATTGGAAACCATGGTCCTGCAGGAGGGCATCTGCCGAGTGAGGCCAGACCGAAAAGGGGAAGGCCAGTGTCTGCCTCTGGGCTCTCTGGAGCACCTAGGGCTTGGGAAAGAGGGTCGAACGAGCAAAGAAGTCTGAGAAAGAAGGACCTGGGAGATGACAGGTAGCCAGGCTGTAATAGCACTAAAGCTGAGGATGGGCTGGGTCAGGCACAAGGGCGCAGTCACCCCATCTGCTGAGCACCACGAGAGAAGTGGTTCGGAGAATGAGGTTTGGCAATGTGGTCACTGGTGACCTTGGAGTCCTGAGGACCAAGGCCTTGGCGTGAATTAAGAGGCAGTGGGATGAAAGAAGCTGGAGACTGTGTGTATTAAGTAATGACAGTTAAGGGAAGGAGTGAAATTGATCAGCACGTGAGGATGAAAAGAGTCAGGAGAGGGCTTCTTGGGACAGAAGTCAGGGTGTGCACGGGTAAACCTACCTGTGGACAAGAGAAAAATCCGAGGATGGGTGATGGATCCAGCTCTGAGGCCAGCAAGAAGGGAGGTGGGATCCCAGTGCAGGTCTGTCTGACTCAGACATTGTCCTGTTCACTGTACCATGCTGGGCTTCTTTAGAAATTGCCTTAGGATCCAGAAATTCCATCAAAGGTCCATAAGCGAGAGAAATGTCTATTTATTTACATCAAGAAATACCTAAGAGAATGCCTACTGAAACAGTATTCATAGAAGCACTAAACTGGAAACCAACTCCCTTCCTATCAGTAGGAAAGTGGATAACAAAATTGGGATACATTCCTATATTGAGAATGAGCTAATTATTGCTACTTGCAACAATATGGATTATAGCCCACAAATGATAAAGCTGAGTGAAAGAAGTCAAGCACAAACAGATTATGCCTTATCATTCAATTTATACTTCAATTGAAAGAAAACCCAAATAAACCAATGATACCGGAAGTCAGAACAATGATTATTTTGGTGTGCTGGAAGTGACTAGGAAAGGGATGGAGGGGCTCAGGGTATGTGTAATGTTCTATTTCTTCATCTTGGGAACAGGGTGGGAATCCACTTTGTTACAAATGCATTGAGAGGCAAGCGCTGGTGAGCAGTCCACATACATCTTAAGGACCTGGGTTTGTGTCCTGAGACCAAAGGGAACAGTCATGTTGTGCAACTAAAATAAATTTTTTAAAAAAAATTGTTAGTGTTTCTTTCTCCTCTTCTGTCTGCTTGCCTATCTGCCTTCATTTCTACCTGCACCCTTCCTCTAAATAAAGAAATAAAATGCATTGAGATATATACTCATTGTATAATCAGAAGCTATGGAGTTTTGTCAGAAGCTTGGCTTTTTGTCCTAAGTGGACTCTCTCTTTCAAAACTGTTGAAAGTACCCCTTCTCTAGGAAGTCTCTCCAGACTGACACAGCTGGGTGCCAGGTGCTCACATGTTCACATATACCAGGCCCCCCCGAGCCTCTCTGAGTCCTAGTCCACTGGTGTGTATCCTATGTGTGCTCTTATGGTCTTCTGCACAGTCCAGCCTGGCTGGAGAGCACCTGGAAGGCAGAGATTATGTTTGCTACTTTGCTGTTTTCTTTATGTCTCCTGGTCTCTTCCTCTTTCTTCTTCCACATGTGCACACACACACATACATCACACACACCTTCTTCCCATACTATACACATGTTCAGGATGTATCTTGGGCTTAAGAATAGAATTCAGCATTCAGAACCTGTTTCCATGGGAGACCTTGAGGGCAGTGAAGAAAGAGGCTGGATTTAGACTCACTCTCTGGATGGTTGCAATAGATAACTTGGTTATCTCATTGTGTCTTTCATTATTAAAGTCTTTGTTTTTTAAAGAAAGGTGCAGGCAGGAATGAAGTGAGTAGGCAGGCTGGCAGGAAGAGAGAGGATGAAGAAGCATTTTATTTATGTTTATTTTAGTTGTTCATCTTGGTTGTTCCCCCTACTCTGACCCCAGGACAAAAACCTGGATCTGTGGTATGTACATGGACTACACCAGCTGGAGGCCGTGGACCTAACTGCTACTCCACCAGGGTGCACCGCTCATTAAATTATTACAGCACAAAGTTGGGTGAGATGCATGAGGAAGCCCTTTGCTATCATATACTTGTGTCCTTTGTAGTTCAAGATCGGTTGAGTTATTGACCTTGTCATTTAACTCTTCTCTTTCATTTTTTTCTTCTCTAAGTAATGCATGATGAGTCATTTGCCCTGAAAGTGATTTCTCATGATTTTATGTTTTAAAGGTGTTCAAAGATCAGAATCACATAAAATATAAACTCCAATTTGCAAAAGAGGGTGCATTCCCACTTCACAAGTGGCCACTCTGAGGACCAGGAAGGGGACATACATGTTCTTGTTGGGTGATGTCCCCTGATGTCAAGTAGTACACCAAAGTTGGGACAGAAGACTTTAGAGACAGAAGATTCTTGAACTTCTTGGATCCGTTCAAAAGCTTCAGGCTTCTAAGGAGGAAATTTGGATCTGTGAGAGGGATTCCTAGTCTTTTACCCCATCTCTCAACTCTAGAACTCCTACTTTGCTCTTATAATTCTTCCTACATACCTGTGATTAACTTTTTACCCAATTTAATATTTTAGCTGAAATTATCAGGCATATAGTTTGGTTCCAATTTAAAGGCTACATGTGGATTGCTTCTCTCTAGAAAGTACTCGTAATGTGAAATTAAGGACAAGACTTCAGCTTTAAGGCAACTGCTAAAGGAATAACTAATAGAAAGTTGCCTTTCACATCTCACTCATTTTAGACAGATTCTAATTAACTCTGCTGGAAAAATAATTGGCTTAGATCGGGCCGATCTGATTAAGCATCTAAATAACCTCGCTTGAATGGTATTTATATTTCAGCTTCTGGTCTTGGGTAAAGTTAGTATGTGGGTTGAATGCTAATGGGACACTATGTGGGGACAAAAATAACACTGAAGCCCATTAAGTGCTGTCTACTCACTCAATCTCCTCATAAATAGGTGCAGAGAGAGTTTTTCAAAAGTTCTCTAGCACAGGTAGTTTCTCAAAAGTTCATTTTAAGTTAGTGGATTGGAACTTGCTTTATTTCCCTAAACAAATATTACACTTGGAGGTTAATTTCACTGGCCATAGAAATAATAATAGCACAGGTCATCTAGGTTCTTCAATAGCTAAAATAAAAAGTATTTGTAGAACGTGCCAGAGACATTGGTCCTGGGTGATTGATGCCATCTAGGTTAGGAAACAGGAAGGTGAGAAAAGATGGCCCCTCCCACCCCACTTCCTGGACAAGGACTCGTTGCCAGTGTTCAGAGAGAGAGCACAGGCTGAGTGATGTCCAGGTCAGATGCACACCTGGACAGGCTGGTGAGAGGCTTAAGCAGGATGACCATCCACACAGGGCAGATGATCCCGCCCATGGTTGCCCGTGGTTGAGAAAAGTTCATACAAGAAGAGTAAACAAATGACCAGGATGAAATCCAGTCACACAGACTAGTAGTTGCATTACCACCTGAGAATTGACTTAGGGACCAGGGCAAATTCTGAAGCTGAGACTAGTAACTACAAGAGACTTAAAATCCCATGGGTGAGCAAACCCATAGGAAATGGGTGTCAACCCAAGGGTCAGACAGGAGTGAGGATGAAGGGCCTACAGTGGGTAGAGGGAGGCCAGGCAGGAATCAGGATAATTTCTTTACAATCTTTCCATCCCTGTGGAATCTTTTCTTTTCTTGTTTAAGCGAACCATGTATTTCGGAGACATTTTCCTTTGGTTTTCTGTACCTCTTGCTTTCCTACGCTTCTCTTCCAATTCCTGGTGACCTTATCCGCCAGAACCCTCACTGATGTGACCCTTGTGTCACCTGTAGCTCCTCCCTGCAACATCTTATTCACTCCTGCCTACACCTTGCTTAAACTCCTCTCCCTCCCCTCTCTCTTCCCTGTAGTCAAAACTTCAGGCTCTCAGTGCACATGAACCCAACATGCTTGAGGAGGAAAGAACATACATTATGAAAGAAATGATCGATCTCTCCTGGAAACCCTTCCAGAAGCGTTTGCATTCTGAAAGGATGCTTGTTAGTCAAGAGGAATCTGTGACTGGTGAATTTCAGTCATACAAGGTGAAGTGGAGCTTGTGCAGGAGAGGAAGGAGGACTATTAGGCAGGGAGGTGAGCATTAGGCAGCTGATCTCTCCCAAAGGTCTCCCCTAGCTGCACCTCTCTAAGTGGGTGCTGCTGGCCCAGAGCTCCCTTCCTCCAATTCCCAGCCGCAGGGTTCTTGAAAGCTCTAGATTTTCACTGCATTTCTGACTGCGATGGTAGGAAATACATATACTAGAAGCGGAAAGATGGGGAACATGATCATAATAAGCACCTAAAATCTGAGTCCCTTCTAGGTACAGGGAACTGTTTAACTATTTTTAATAGTAATATTTATTATTTCTTTTGTTCACAATGCTAAATTCCATTTAGGATATTGCAGTCATATCTCAGTGTATATTTCACACCATGCCCTCCACCAGAGTTCCAGTGCCCCTTCCCACTGCCTTTTCCCGTCACCCCCTCTCCCCACCCCAATTCAGTCCTGAGTCTTGTTATTTTTACTGAAATTTGTATATTCATTGTTTCATTTTATTACACTCCACATATTAGTGAAACCATCTGTATTTCTCTTTTACTTTCTGACTTATTTCGCTTAACATGATCCCCCCCACCCCGCATTATAATCCAGTTTATATAAAAGGACACAGTTTCATTTTTTTTAAATAGTGGCATAGAGTTTCATTGAGTATGTGCACCATAGCTTCTTTCCAGTAATCTTATTTCCAATCATTTTTATCCAGTTATCTGTTGATGGGCATTTAGTTTGTTTGCATGTCTTAGTTATAGTGAATTGTGCTGCTATGAAGACAAGGGTGCAGATGTTTTTCTTGATTAGAGATTTTGTGTCCTCTGGGTGTATGCTAGGACTAGGATTGCTGGATCAAATGGTAGATCCATATTTATTTGTTTGAGGAATCTACATACTGTTTTCCAAAGAGGCTGCACCAATTTACATGCCCACCAGCAGTATAGAAGAGTTTCCTTTTCTCCACACCCCCTCCAACACCTGCTGTTTCCAGTCTTTTGGATATAGGCCCTTCTCACTGGAGTGAGATGGTGTCTCATTATAGTTTCTATTTGCATTTCTCTGATGATGGGTGATGTAGAGCATTTTTTCAAGTGTCTGTAAACCATCTCTGTGTCTTCTCTAGAAAGGTCTCTATTCAGCTCTTTTGCACATTTTTGAGAGGGTTATTTGTCTTTTTATTGTTGAGATGTATGAGCTCTTTGTTTATTTTAGAAATTAAGCTTTTATCCAGTGTATGTTGTGTGACTGTCTTCCCCAGTTCTGTGGATTGTCTTTTTGTTTTAACAGTGGTTCCTTTTGCTGTGCGGAAGCTCTTCAGTTTGATGTCGTCCCAGTCGTGCAGTTGTGCTTCGGTTTCTGTTGAATTATTTTGGCGTGGAGCTTCCTTTAAGCCTCACAGTGACCCCACGGACAATGCACTGCATCTTCCCTCACACACAGTGAGAAGAACGAGGCACAGAGAGATTTGCAAAGTTGGAGAGTGTCGTGTGGCTGAAATGTGGCAGGATCTGAACCCAGGCCATCTAGTTCAGCTCCGCGCCTCTGACCACAGCTGCCACAGCCTACTCACCCTGCAGGGCAGCACACCTCACGGTGAGACCGGCTGGCAGCTTCTCGGCCTGGTGTGCCTGTGTTTCCAATCTGGGTGATCTCGGAGTTTTGCTGCAGGAACGAGAATGAGGCTGAAGGGGATATTGAAGGGGAGAACAGCAGGGAGGGGAGCATCTGGCAGAAGGGAGCAGTCTCAGATGCTTGTTTAGCTAATTAAATTAAAAATTATTCTGCACAAGGGCAGAGGGTGGTGCGGGAGTGGTGAGGCAGCTGTTTCTACAAGATGGGAGATTCTACCTGGAGGAGCCTGGAAGAAGAACAGGTGGGGAATGTTTTTGGTGCATAGGCAGGACTGAGGTCATAATTTTGTCTCAGAGCAGGATTGGGGTGGTAGGGACTCATGAGGGCATGAGGGCCAGAGGTGGGAGGGAGAATGGAGAGGCAGGGAGGATTGGCTGTCATAGGTCTCCTGGAAAGGTATGTTTTCTGCAAAGAGAGAGGTCAGTTGTTCATAGAAGCTGAGCATGCAAAAGACGTTATTATTGCATGAGAAATAATTCTTGCTATATAACTGCGATGTGGACCATGTCAGGTGCCCGACAGGGTGCTAGGTGTTTTACATGTATTTTTCTAATGCTTGAACCATTCAGATAGATACCGATACATCCATTTTACCAAGAGCGGGCAGTAAGGTCCATAATACCTATGTAACCTGCCTGAAGACATATAGTTAGTAAATTGTAGAGTGAGAAGTTAAAGTTAGGATGAACTTGCTGCCTAAATTAGGGCACAGGCTAAGCTACTACAACAAAGGCATCCACAGAACAACAAATTAAATATGATGGAGACTATCTTTTCTCATGTCATGGACTGGAGGTCAGAGGCCCAGCACACTGGGGTGGCTCTGCTCTGCAACGTCAACTTAGAAACCCAGATTTCTTATGTGACACAACTCTGTGATGTCTTAGGGTGCTGTCCTCACCTGCATGGTTGGAGTTGGGTCATGTCCTTTTGGGGAAGAGAACTTTCTGGAGCACTCATGAATAAGGTGATCTTTGCCAACGCTGCTCTAGCTCACATCCATTTGCCCAGATGGGCATAGGCAGACTGAGTAGTCGAATCTGGTGGTCCTGTGCCCAGATTGAAACAGGGGGTCCTAGAATTAAAGGGAAAAGACTTTGGAAACTTGATATTTTGACTTCATGGTAATGCCTCTGGTTTGCAGATGAGAGGTTTGTGATGTGGTGTTTGGTCCTGTGATTATGGCAGCACTTGACCGAGGCAAGGCTGTGGTTTTGTTTGGGTTAGATGACAGTCAGGTTTCTGTTATTTCTGGAAGGTAATTCTTGATGATTCAAAGAGGCTTGAGGGTGGGGAAGATCCTTGCCATTCATGAGACAGCTCATAGAGTAGGTTCAAGAGATTACCTTGGTAAGAGATGGCAGAGGGAGACTCACATTCTCTATATAATAAATAAGAAACACCCTGGGGAAAATATAAGTACAAGGAAGACAATTTAAATTGCCTGTTACTTCACCACTTAATGATAACCCTTGAGATATATAGATTTTTTTTTGCAAAATTTGAATCATAGTGAACAATTTTGTATGTTATTTTTTTGCTGTGTGGGGCCAGAGGTATAGCCATGAGTGGCTGCTTCAGGCTGTGAGGAAATGAAAAGTCTTACTTTCCATCTCATGCTCATCATTGCGGTCTCTTGTTGACCACAGACATGAACAGACATGAACAGACAGACGATGTGCCACCCCTGGGGGCTGGGCCCATGGCCCCATGCTCGGGCTCATACAGGTAAACAAATGGGTTGTTTCCAAAGTCCAGTATCCCCGACTGTGCTCTGGATTCTTGGAGTTCTTGGAATTTTCATTGCCAAGGTGTTCTTCTCGTGTCTCTCTAAGACCTACAAACCATTGCCTGTTCAGACAAGCAAAAGAGATATAAACTAAAATGCTGGAGAGAGGAGAGAATGGGACTGAAGACTGTCAGGTCCAATTCCTTTTTCCAACCTGGGGAAGCCAAGTGGTCCGCTCCAAGGTCACACAGAGGATGATTGGCAGGTAGCCTCTTCACATCCATGCTCTCTTCACCCACACTCCAGCCACCCAGGGAATGAGTAGGTAAGCCCCACACTCTCTGAGCAGAAGGCAGCCTAATCCATGTTCTACCAACCCTCGTCCCCTCTGTCACTGATACAGTCAAAGAAGGGGCAAGGAAAGGACCCCGGCGCTTCAGTGCATGTTGCAGTGTGTCATGTCCTCACTCTTAGCTGAACAGGTGGTCCCTTTCTTTCTCCCCAGTGCTCTGGAATACTCCACTGTGAGGAAGAATCACCTGTCTCAGAATCTCTTGAAGAATGGCATCAGCCTCCCTTCTAGAGGGAGACCAAGTTGCTACAGATGTGCAATGGCTTTGACCTTGAGCGACTGAAAGCAGAGTACAAGGCCTCTGTCCTCATCCTCCCACCATTGACTGGTATAAGTTTAAAATGGAGCTTGCATCTTCTTCTCCTGGCTGAGAACAAGCCCTCAAGGCCACTTTCTTTAGTTATAATCCTCAACTTCAGGAGGCTCAGTGATGTGCTCAGACCTTCCTTTGGTCTTTGTGAGCCTCCCTTGTAGACTCTAGTCTCTCCCAGAAGGCAGGAATTATATCTCCTCAACACCTGAAATCATTGCCAGCGCTTGGTGGGTCAGTCCTTCATCTCTGTGTCCCCAGTGCTTGGAATGCTCATCACTTCCTATGAGTTGATATAGCATAATGCTTATGAGAGATAGATAGATATTATTGTAGTGTGGAAAATATTATTACTATGGTGCTATCTATTGAGGAGAATGAGCCCTTTTCTAGACACTTAGCATCCATTCATTATCAATCTCCACAACAAACTATGAGTTAGTCCCATTATGATTCCCATCTTATAAGTGAGAAAACCAAGGCATTTTTTCCAGACAATTATTATTTGCTCTTACAGCTGTTTGCTCCCTTCCTTTCCATGTTCTTCCTCCCAGGAGCCAGGTCTGGGTAGACCACAGATGGTCACACTCCATGGTTTTTGGTTGATTAGTCAGTTAGGAGCCTCATCTGGAGAATGGGAGTGTGGGAGGAGTGAGGTGGTGCCCTCGTACCCCTGACTCCCTCCCTTCAAGGTGGCCTTGGCAGTTGGTGTCACCTCATCTGAGGCTACTGCTTCTTCTAGGGTTCTCTTTCCTTCAGGACTCCTAATTTCTCTTTTCCCCCATTTCTTCTGCCCTAGGCTGGTGGCAGCTCCTCCTCCACCATCCCTGGGCTCCTGCACCAGACCCTGGGTCTTCTCAGTACTCTGCCCTGTGAGCTAATCCCTTTGTAAATAGCCCATCCAATTATCCTACTTGGGAGTGCCGCCTGTTTTCTACAGGAACTCTGACTGACGCAGGCCCTGTGAGACTGAACTATTTGCCCCAAGACCAGACAACCAGGAAGGGTAGAACTCAGCAGTCCATTTCCAATGTCCAAGCTTTTCTCCACCATGTTAAAACCTCTGGATGGAAAAAGCACTGATCAGGATTCCAGGATGCAAGTTAGTGCGTTTCCACCAACCAGTTCTGCAGCTTTGAGCAAATAATGTCTCTTCAGCTTCCATTTTTCAGACATAAAATGAAGTGGGTTCCGTTATTTTAGCTCTAACCCGTTAAGGTTTCCTGACTTCCCACCGAAGGTAAGTCTCTCTCAGACCTATACATCCCAGGGTCTTTCTCAGTTATTAGTTGTCACTACAAAAGCTTGCATTTTACTCCCAAAACACCAGAGAACACAATTTGTAGGGGCAATGTTGCACTAAATGAAGTTGTGTTCCATCGTAAAAGGTGCTCTGCCCCAGGAAACTGCTCCTTTCTCTTCTAGTTCGACTGCAGGTCCCAACTTGCTTGTCTTGTTTATTTATGTTCCTTCCCTCAGAACTCCATTTAATTAAATAAAACAAAAAAAAAAGAGCTTTGTTTGTTGTAAGTAGCTGCAGTCTCTTTCAGAAAAACGCTGAGCACACCAAAACCCAGCAAAGTTGTTTTTTTTGTTTTGTTTTGTTTCGTTTTTGCAGTCAGTGAAGCCTGCTCTCTCCTTCCTGTGAGCATCAGGTGGCTGAGCATCAGCCCTGAAAACTAAAGCTCTGGTTTTAGTTGGAAAAAGTGGTCACAGACCTGAACCCAATGCAAGTGTTACTCCAGTCCTGAGAATTTTGTGATTGAGACCACATTCAAGGGGCAGGGATGGTCCTTCCGTCTGGCAGGGAGCTGGGCAGAGAGGGCTGAATGCAGCTTGAGGGAGGGAACACAGTGGCGGGGTGGGGTGGGGTACAGTGGGGACATGGTGTGGGGACAGGGAAGGCATGTTGGGAAGATTTTGTAGACATGAGCCCTATAAAGCAGGATAATTCACCAGTCACCCAGCCCTCAACCCCAACCCAACACGCAGCCATGAGAAGGCTAGGGAACTATAGGGTAGCGTGAAAACATGACCTGTGCCCCACCCTTGAAAGTGGGCTTGGTTACTGGCCAATGTGAGGACAGACTTGAATGTAACAGATGGACTTTCTGAGCTGACAACTGCCTCTGCCTGCAATTACTGTTCCTGGGATGTCCTGCCCTGGAATGTTGCTGTCCTGGCCTTCTTGACTGTCCTTTGTTCTTGCCCACTTGGCTGTTCCTGCCCGCTGACAACCCTCCCTCTGCTGACACCCCTAGAAAAGAGCCCCTCTTCCCACTGGTGGGGCGGTAGCTTCCAGAAACATGTCCAACCTGCTGCCATCAGAACCCCCTGTTGTGAGTACAATGAAGGCCATGTCCTTGCTGCCTGTGTCTTTCTGTGATTTCCTCAGACTATCTGCCAGGCAGGACACCACTCTGCCAGAATGTGAACACTTGCATAACTGGAACATTCCTTTAAAGTGAAAAATATCAGAGACTCTTAGTGAACCGTAAGTTCACAAAGGTGGTGATTCTTCAAGACAAAGTGTCTAGGTCAGGACATGTAAAGTTTTCCCCCAAAGTTACAAAGTTTGGGCAATGCCAGGACTCAAACTGGGATCATCTCATTATAAAATTCATGCTCATTCCTTTATGTTATATGTTCTCGGACTAGGGAAACCGAAAAAAAAAATTGATATATAGATAGATAGATAGATAGATTCTCTGGCTCCATTTTTGGCTTACTGAATCAGATGACTCAGGAGGTGTCACTTAGGAATCAATAACTTTAAAAGTGCATTAGAGGATCTGATGTGGGGAGTAGCCTCTAACTTGGGGGTGTATGATGGGAAAGGAATAGTCATGAGTTGACAGTGGCCTAAATGAGTGATGAGATCATAGGAACTAGTCTTACTATTCTCTCTGCTTCTGGGTATGTTTCAGTGATTTCATAACGGACCATTAAGCAAAAACCAGAAAGAATCAAGAATTCTCTAGATCGACCAGTTTGGCGACTCCTTGTCTTCGATTACATGCTGGATGGTCTCCCCAATTTGTGAACAGCTATTGAGAGAAGGACTGAAGTAGAGTGTCTTATCTAACAGAGACGTAAGTATTATCAGCTTCCCCAGCAATCAGCAGAATCATCACCATCAAACATTAGTGAACGTGGGAGTCAAGGAACGGAAGAATCTTGCAAAGTCCAATCCCCCTATTGTAAACTGGCTTCATCTCCATAACACTCCAGGAAAGGGAATATCATGGTGGGATGGCTCCCAGTCAGTTAAATACCCAGACAGGGGACACTCACATGACCCTGGCAATCTCGGTGTTTTCTCCTGCTCAGCACAAACGCCTCCCCCTGCCCAAGCACTGTGAGGAGAGTCACCACTGCAGGGTCACCGAGGACAAGTGGCCTGGGTCTGGCAAGTGGCTATGAGCCTCGGTCCTTTTCATCTGGCACCCAGGGGAGACAGAGATGTGTGAGTGTGTCTGTACCAACGCACATCACATCTAGGGATCTGGGCAGAGAACAGACATGCTGGCTGGGATTGCACAGACGCAGGACCAAGTCTGCTTTAGTCACTTGGACCTCTCGGAGCATCAGTTTTCTTATCTGTAAAATGAAAATAATGACAGCGCATGTGTCATGGAGGGATGTATGCCCAGCATCAGCAGAGAGCCTGGGCATGAAGAGTGGGGGCAACTATTCTATTTTTTTTAACATTACATTGGGTTAAGGTGTGTATCAGAGTGAACCCATATCTGTGTTTAATATATCAAGCTCCTCACCGTTTCTGTTCTTTCATCATACAATGGATGCCCCCATCCAGCATGCCTGCCCCCAACCCTCTTCTCTTCCTGCAACCACTGATTTGTTTTATTGATTAACAGTCTATTTTTTTTAAATTTAATTCGTTTGTGTGCTTGGTTTCCTCCTGATCCACATGGGAGTGATATCATACCATGTCTGTTCTTCTCCTTCTGGCTTCACTCACTAAGCATCCTTCTCTCCAGTGGGTCACTGTTCTTCTGGAACCTATGGTCCCTTCCTCCTGTCCCAGAGCAGAAGCCACGACTGCTCTGCCTGCAGTCCCAGGGTTGTCCACTGCAGGGTGCTCCAGCCGCCAGCGTCTGCCTCTGGTTGCCTGAGCCAACTTTCCGTAACCACCAAAGGTCACTTTGCCCCCATTAAGGCAGAGCAGGAGCGGTCCTCAAACCTTCAACCATAGCCCTGCCCACAGGGGCCTTCCATTCTACCAGCTCCGTCTCCCCAGGTCAAGCCTGTCACCCATGGGTGGGACACACCCTGCATCAGCAGGTGTCCCTTCCAGTCTCCCTGCATTGCTCCCCTAGTGATGCTCCCTTTGTCTCCCAGAGACTTGCTACATTCTCCTTACTTATCTGGCCTCTCACATCAGTAGGCTCACTCATGTGGACACAAGTCTCACCTCCTGCCTCTTTGGTGGTGGTCACTGTGTGCCACCAACAGCTTCGGGTGCATCAACGTACTGAGGAAGAAAATGGCGGCTCGAGTCAGCCAACTCTCAAGGAAGGCACAAAATTGGAAGCCAGAAGGCCTCTGTGGCAACATACGAAAGGACTATTATCTGTTGTAGCTGTCACATCCTGCTGAAAATTAGGCTTAAGTCCTAATAAAAGTATAACAAATCTAAATTTATGGCCCCAACAAGTAATCCTGTGCCAAAGTCAAGGACTACTAAGGAGAAGTGGTTCTCAAGGACCTGGAACGGGACATCTGGGTGGATGTGCACAAGACTCTTTAATCCTTTGATTCACAGGAACTTTCTGGGCTTGCAGAAGAGGCACACTCTTCCTTCTAGAGAACAGCAGCCTCTTCTGGCTTTGAGACCATGCAAAGCTCTTCTCTGAGGCAGATGCCTTACAAGATGATTCTTCTCAAGCTTTCTAGCACCAGCCCTCATAATGTCTAGGCCAGAAGTTGGCAAACTTTCTGTAAAGGGGCAGATAGTAACTATTTAGACTTTGCAGGCCATATAGTCTCTGTCATAGTTACTCAAGTCTTCCACTATATTGCAAAAGCCACGTAGATGATCTATAAATGAATGTCTATGGATATATTCCAACAAAATTTCATTTACAAATGCAGGGTGTATTTGACCTCTGGGTCATCACTTGACAATCCCCATTCAAGGCCAATCATTAGACCTAGCACATCTTAGGGTAGCAGATGGGAAAAGTGCCATCCTTGGTTCAGAAAGGATTATGGAACCCAGTAACATGTCCCTGCGTGGTTCAGGAGGTCACATCTGGGGAATGAATCCTGAGAGTATTGAACAAGGAGTGAAATACTAGACCAAAAAGGGAGAGCTTATTGATATGCGGGCACTGTCTCATGACTCAGGATGTAGCATCCTGGCAGAGACACCTAGAGGCAGTCCTAATTTGCTATTGAGACAGAACCCTGCAGCTTGGAAATAATGATGGTCCCAAGTAAATGAGATGCTAATGCCAGAATTTCCCTGGCAGCAGAAGGGGTAAAATGCTCCATGAGGTAGGCATACAAAAATAGGTTTATTATGCAAGGCCAGAGTCTACCAACTAACCAGTTTCTGGGAGCGCCTAGAGGACATGGTCTTCACTGAGGAAATTAGGAGTATGCCAGTGAGAGGGCCACTAGCACTGTTGAGAAGGTCTTGGTGATTGTCCTTTCTGTGGGTCTGGGCTCCCGAGTGTCACTGGGGACAGATTTCAAGAAAAGGACGACACAATTGGCAGCCCTTAATCAGAGGTGAGGTGGATAAATGATTGTAACAGTAGAAAAAGTTGCAATGGCAATTGGACCCTTATTTGAAGGAATCAGGGAGCAATGACTAATAGAACATTATGTTCCTAGCAGTAAGATTTGGAGTGTGTGGCTTGAACTATGTAACCAAAGATCAAGAGCAGGCAAGCCAAAGGCTGATGTCAGCTGCTACAATGGAAAATCACGATCCAGATCTGAGCCAGTTGTCACACCCGGAGCCAACCTACTAAAGGGAAGTCTGAGTGTCCTTGAAAAATGACCCTGAATGTCACAGCAAGCATATACAGTAGTGGTGATTCTCCTCACCTATCATTGAAAGGACCTATGGCCACTTCTCCCAAGGAAAGGGAACCGCTCAGCTCTTTGAGGCTCTATGGATACAAGATCTGAGCTAAAACCAGTCCCAGGGAACCAAAGTGCCATCGGAGGCCTATTATTAATGTTGATAGCTACAAATCCATCTCAAGGTGAATTCAATGGATCTACCTGACATGGTCCTCGTTTCCGTAGTCCTTGAGTTTATAATCAGAGTGGACACACTCAACAGGCGGAAGAACACATGTAAGTAAGAAGAAGAGTCATAATGCTAAGAAAAATCAAGTGGAGACTCCTGAAAAATCCCCTCCCCAGCTAAGCCAGAAAACCAGAAGTATTGTCTCATTCTAGGGCAGAATGTCACCTCAAAGACTTAAAGAAGGCAAAGATTACTTCGTGACCCTGTGATATTAGTTGTCTGGTGGATTTAAAAATGTTATCATTTTGTATTTTATTTGGTATATTTATTGTTAGGAACATTTCCCAGTTCTCTACATCCTAGGTAGAAGTGGAAATTGATCTAAGTATATTTTTGCTTCATTATTTCATTTGTTTACATTGCTGTATGCTTTTTAGGATATTGAATTCACATGTCAGTCTGAGTGCCTTTCACACCACACCCACCACCAGAGTTTTTGATCTAAGCTTTTTAGCAGGAACATTTAAGGCATTTTAAAAAACTTAGTTCTAATTACAAACAGAATTATTAGGCTTTATCAAACATATAAAATAGAATTTTTAATTCTATTTTATATCCTTTTTAAGGTACTTTAGTTGCCTGATGGATAAACCCAAACTTTCTGGGGTCTTTACATAAGTTTCATAAATCTAATTAATAACACTAATAAACTGGATGGATCTTAGCATGTTCCTATGCTAGTACATTTCAAAGTAAAAATCACAAGTTTAAATCAGTTAATTTTAATAGGAAATCACAAAGCTAGTTTATTACTTGCATAGGTCTGAATCTCTTAAGGATTAATTACAAGAACTTAATTGCTAAACATGAATAGAATATATATGTTAAGAATTATGGAGTCTGAGATTTCAGCCTACTTTCAAACTAACAGGTTTGGTGGATACTTACAAAAGACACAAGACTCCTGGGTCAGAGACAAAGGACTTTGTTACAACAGTAATAGCAGGTAGCGTACCAGCATTTACACAGGTTCCCCAAGTTCCAGCCCCCATAGAGCAATGTGAAGAGGACCAGGTAACACTACACACACCATGGGTTATAGGAGAGGAGACCAGAACTTTTTTTTTTCAGGGAAAAGTTCAGGCAGGAATGAAGGTGAGCAGGCAGGCAGGCAGGAAGAGAGGAGGAAGTAGCACTTTATTTATTTAGTTGTTCACTTTGGTTGTTTTCCTGGCCCAGAGTCATGAACCTGGGCCCTTGGGATATATGTGGACTATATCTAGAGGACTTAACGGCTAAGCCACCAGAATATGCCAGCTCAAATCTTTTCTAACGGACATCAAATTTGCTTGATTTTTGCTGTGAGGGAAAATATTATTTTACTGGACAGTAAACAAATCTATCTCTTTTATCCAAAAATGTCATCAAACATCCTTAAAAGATAGTTCAGAACAAAGGCAGTTAGGCATTTGCCCACAAGATGTGCAAAAAATATGAGAAACTCACAGAAAACAATCCCTCAACACTTTCACCACAAAATAGAATAATTTCGGGTTGATTCTCTTAAGCATTTCTACATATAAATCTGAATCTTTCTGTCACTGAAAAAATCATACAAATATTATTTTAAAAAAAATTGTGGAAGGCTCATCATCTAACTGAGAGGCAATCCGATGGCTCTCTGGCTGGAATACTGGCTGGATTCTTGGTGACCTGAACTGCTGGGTTGATTCTGGCTGCATAGTGGTTCTGCCAATGTTCTCCACACAGGGTAGTCTCACCTACACTTTCATTATACGTGACCTTGTTCTGCTGATTCCTCACAGAATGGTAAGACCTTCAGCAAGCTGCCACACTTTGTTTGGATTCAGTACATCTATATACAACTTTGGTTTTTCCCACCTGATTCCCATCTTTTAGACCACACATCTCAGAGCTGTGTCTGACTTCTTGGTCTCAATGTTTAAGAAGAGATCTTTGATAATTTCTCTCTCTCTGGAAATGTGCAGGCAGAATGAAGGCGAGTAGGCAGGCAGGAAGAAAGAGGCTGAAGAAGCATTTTCCTTATATTTATTTAGTTGTTCACTTTGGTTGTCCACCGCAACCCCCCACCCCAAGTCCTGGGTCTTGAACCTGGGACCTTGGGATGTATGTGGGACTGTTCCAAGGGTGTACTATACTGCTAGGCTGCCAAGGTACACCTTCATTTGAGTCTGTCTTTCTGGTTCGAGAAAGTTCCAATGTGCCATTTGGGCTGAGGGAAAGAGGAACCCCTTCCTGTGGAGGTCCCTCAGAGACATCATTGTTATGGCAGCCTCTCTGATGCTGAGGTCAACTTCTGAACACTTCTATCCTCTCCAGTAGAGCTCTGGACTGCTGGGTGGCTCTCTCTTCCAGCTTCTCTGCACAAGAGACACTCATCCCTGCCCCAGGAAGACCACCCACCAGGGAGGCTGAGCCAAACAATACAACTAGCCTTTGAAGCATCTGGATGTTCATCTTCATGGCACAGAAGGCAGTGCCCAGGGAGCGGAGCACTCTGACTGCCCCCAGAGGCTTCCCGAAGCTTCTTCCCTCCTCCCACCTATGCATCATTAATCTCATAGAATGTAAGTGGCATGCTAGTCACTCTAATCATGGGAAATAGGTCCAATACTCAAATGGAGCTGGCTTTTTCTAGCTACCTGATTCTGATGGGAATTTGAGAAGGAATTACTGCCCTAAAGCCAGCCTCCAGGTAGATCGGCTTGAAACAACCAATACTTTCCCCAATTTCAAGTTCTAAATTAATGATAGCCTGAGTGTCGTCTCTTAGTCAGCCTTCGTCAGGCATTCCATTTGAAGCCACAGAGCTTCAGGCAGCAGCAGTCCAGGTTCTGGACTTCCAAAGTGAAACTTGAGCTGGTATCCCATATTTCCTTCTGTTAATGGCAGAAAAAAGAGTACCCCCACGGGAAAGGCACCCTTCCTGCTGAGACTCTGACTAGGTCAGACTGACAGCCTTTCACTCCTCAGGGGCAGCAGAGGCAGGGACAGCCAGACTGGCGAGCTTCATGGAGGGGCTATTTCTGAAATTGAGTGTCACGGTGATGTTGTCAGCCCTGAGATATTTACTTGGTTTCAGCCACTTCTTCTCAAGGACACAAGGCAAGCCAAGATGCCCTTACTTCTGTTTTGGGATGGTCCTTGTAATGACCAGGGTCCCATGAGTCTCAGAAAGTAGGTGGCAGGTACCACTGATGAGGAGCCAGGAGACGAGTTCCAGTCCTGTTTCCCTTCACTCACTACCACTACCACTGCCCAAAGCACTCAATCTCTTGGTTATCTAACTCGTCAGTGGGCATAATTGTACCTGCCATGCCATTCTCCAATTGCTGGAATCAAATTAAATATCAGGACTGTAGATGTGAAAGAATTCTGCGAAGGAGTATCTTCCTTGCTCTGCAGAGTCCCGAGAACCCAATTCTGTTCTTAAGACAGAGCAGAGCTATCCTGACTTGCTCAGGGTCTGAGAACAAGCGATGCAGATTCTTGGTTTGAAACTAGATCCCAAAGGCGGAAAGACTGCCCATGGTATCCCAGCTGGAGGGGCCATGGACTGTGACCCTGAGCTGGAAAAGAGGAGCGTCTGCCCCATTTGACCAGAGAACTTAGACAAACCACCAGTGTAGACTAGTGACCAAGGAGTACAGTGTGGAGAGGAAGGAAAGAGGGCTAGTTGTCAGCGAGCAGGGAAAGCGATGGCAGCACAGGACAGATTGGTTATGCTGGCTCTGTCCTGCAGCTGCAGACGGAAACCTGGCACTGCTAACCTGCGCTGCTCACCTGCACATCCATCACGTGCAGGTGCTCCACAGAACACCGTCTGCCATGTCCGTCCTCAAGCAGAATCCCATTCTGCCACACCTGCCCTCAGAGCACCAGCAGTTCTGGGGTCCACTCAGAGTGAGAGCCAGTCTCCAGGGAAGCCTTCACCACCCACCTCTCTGTCGCACCTGCACTGCTCTCTGTGGACCCTCTTCCCCTACAGGCTTCAGGCTCTTCCAGACTGTTCCTCTGCCAGGACCATGCATTCCCCGATTCCCCTGGGGGTGCCCAGTGACTTGACTGACCTCACTCAAGTCTTTGCTAAAATGTCATTTTCCTTTTTCTTTATTATTATTATTATTATTATTATTTTATTTTTAGGGAAAGGTGCAGGTAAATATGAAGGCAAACAGAGACAGGGAGTGGAGGAAGAACAGAAGAAACACCTCTTTTTTTCTTTATTTAGTTGTTCATTTTGGTTGCTCCTCCCGGCCCTGGGATGGAAACACAGGTCCTCTGGATGCATGTGGATGGCGCTGGCCAGAGGCGCAGACTTCACCTAACTAACTACTCCACCAGGGTGCGCCAGAAATGTCAGTTTCACAATGAGGCTTACTCACCACTCCATCAGAACCTATTCAAACCCAATTAGACGGCCCTGCACCTTCCCTAAATATGAAAACCTCTCACCTCCTTTGTCCCCACCCCCTCAGCACTCACAGCCTATTACTGACTCACTGCTGGGCCTACTGGTTTTGTTTTTTAAAAAATCTCATCTCTCCTCCCTTTTCTCTACAGGACATAAACTCCATGAAAGCAGGGATTTTTTTTTTTTTTTTTTGGTTTCTTTTTACTGGTGTATCCCCAGGATCCTAGAATACTGCCTGGCACATCTCAAGGGTTTACTAAATATTTGTAGGAAAACAGAATTCTGTGAGGAGAAAGGGAGAAGACTATCATAAGAAAGAAAAATAATTTAACAATGTCAATATTTTCAAATGCTTCTGAGAGGTCAATTTGAGAGCAGAGATTAGATGGAACTTTAAAGAGAACAATCAGCACTCTGTTTGGACTGGAAATAGACCATGAAGGATTATGAGACAAATACCATACACTTGCAGGAAAAATTAATGTCAATAACTCATTCAAGAAAATACAAGGATGAAGGGCGGTAAATATTTGGTGGGTAACTTGAGCGGGACACCACAATTGAGAAAAGAAATGTTTTGTTTTAATTAACATTGTTTTCTGTTCCCCAAATTAACTTGTACCCATTAGAAGATTTGAAAATTATAGTAAAGCCAAAGAGATAAATAAAATTCTTGCCTAGTCCCATCACCCAGATAAAATCACTACTAACTGTAGCTTATGGTTTTTCCTAGACGAAGTCATTTATCACATTTTTTTCACAAAAAAATGATCTAGCTATCATGATATAATTACTCTGTACTTACAGGTTTGTTTTGTATCTTTATTTTTATTTTAGAAAATTTAGGAGTGTTTTTCATGTCTTCATTTGTTTCTGTATGATGTGACTTTTAGTGACTCCAAGTATTTTAGTCAATAAAGTATATAACCAATTCTCTAAATAAATGACTGTTAAACAAATTATTAATTTCTCTAAGTCAATACATTTTCAGTAAAACATTTAACCAATAAGGTATATAATCAGTTTGGACAATAAAATTGTACAAATGTCTTTACTATTGTAAAATACACTGGAATGAATATTTTTCTTTTCTTTTTTTTAAGAAAGTAGAGGAGACACTGAAGAAATAAGAGAAAATGGAAATAACTTGATGGAAAAGGTTCTGAAGAACTCTGGAAAAGAGGAACTGTAAACATAAGTGCACATAAGATTTGACTTTGGTAAGGTGAGCCTATTACCACCTGGACCCACAGTCAGGATCAGATCACTAATGAGAGACAGCAAGACACATGTGCTCCACTGCGATAGAATGGGAACACACAGCACACCTGTGGCCACGGTGCCAGAGAACCCTGGAGAGAATAAAGAACACAGCCTCATTCACAGAGCCAGGTGAGGGCCTGGGTCTTTGTGTTTCTACCAAATATCCCAGGTGAGTCTGATAACCACAGCAGTTTGCAATCCAGTCAAACCCCTGCAGACTCTGGTCTACAGGAAATACTGTGCATTAAAGGATGAGTTAAATAACACTGGGAGAAATAAAGCAAATCTAGAAAGTAGAACATTTTATAGGTCATCCTACACTGTCTCTAACAGAGCATGAGGGGATGGGAAAAGACATGGGAGTTGGGCATTTTAAGATTTATAAAGATTTAAGAGCTAAAAGAATGGCCAATAGACACATGAAAAGATAGTCCTCATTACTTACCATTAGCAAAATGCAAATCAAAGTTACAATGTGATTTTACTTCATACCTGCTGGGGTGGCTATTATCAAAAAGTTAAGAAACAAAAGAATGTGGCAAGAATGTGGAGGAAAGGGATCCCTCATGTACGGTTGGTGGGAATGTGAATTGGTGCAGCCACTATGGAAAACAGTATGGTGGATTCTCAAAAATTAAAAATTGAACTACCACATGATATAGCAATTATACTTCTCAGTATTTATCTGGAGAACACAAAAACACAAATTCAAAAAGATAATGTCCCTTTTTGTTCATTGCAGCACTGTCCACAATAGCTGAGATATGGAAACAATCTAAGTGCCCATTGACAGGAGATTGGAAAGAGACATGGTGGTGGATGTGGTGCGGTATCTACAGTTATCACGTGTTAAATGTACACCTGAAACTGACACAGTATTGCAATCAATGTTGCCTTAAAAAATGAAGAGCTATAAGAACCAAATGAAAGTGTGGACCTTGTTTGAATTGTCTCAAGCTCACACATTTTGGGGACACCATCGGAAATGTAAATATAGACCAGCATTGGATGATATTAAAGAGTGATCATTTTATTTGGTATAGCAATGGCGTTGTAGGAAAATATATTTTAGAGTTACATAGAAAAGTTTTTAGAGTAAATGTGATTTCTGGGCCTTACTTCTAATATTTCAGCAAGGACCAAGCGAACAAATATGGAAAGAGTTACCCGATAAATCTTCGGGAAGAAAATAAGTGTACTTATTTTAATATTTTAGTTTCTTTATCTATTTGAAAACTGTTAAAATATTTAAAAGCCTGTGGGAGTGTCGACTTGGCAAGTTGGAGAGTCAATCATTCCTCAGAAAGAAGATATAGAGAGAGATGATATTTTCAGGTGAAGGAAGAAATTTGAGGAGTTTCAGCTTAGACAGCTAAATAATCACTTAGGCAGAAAGAGGAAAGGGGGAAGGAGGGAGGGGCTTACTTTGAGGGATCAGAGGTTTCAGATAATGGCATAAGCAAGGTGCTAGGGCAAGTTCACCTTTACAGGTGAGTGGCAGTGCCAAGGCCCAGGCCAACATCAGACAAAACGTGGCTGACTTCCAGCAGCAGCACTGTGGTTTTCTCTAGCTCAGCTTGCCAGTCTTGGAGCAGAAAAGGGGGAGCAGGGCCTAGAAAAGTAAGGTGGTAAAGAGCAAAGGTTGGGTAAGGGAGGGGTTCTATGGCTCTGAAATCTCTCATGAGTCATGACTGAATCACCTCCTCAAGCTTACTGCTCACCTGGAAGAGTTCCGCTCTCTGGGAGGATTTGGGGCCAGGGGATGTGAGGTGACCAATCAGGCTCATGTGTGTATGTCTGCTCTCAGAAGGGGTGGGCGCGGGTGTCTGTGGGGTGCTTTAAGTGCCTTTCATTCGGGGACAGCCCAGTCCATGCCTTTCAGACCTTACTGGCCCAGCCTTTACAAGAGATGTTGGTTACCCCACATGACTATCACATGTTTAGTGAGCACTGTCTTCTCAGCTACACCCCAGCGGGCTCACCTTTGTGGTTTTTCTAGGGTAGCAGGGGAGACAGGCTTAGAGCTGCTCACCACCACACAGAGTGCATTATATGTGCTCTACTAGAGTGGGGTTCACATTTATTGTCATGTTTTTAGGGCTAAACTTACCTAAAACCTGAAAGAAGTTTTTTCCCCTCAGGGGGAAAAAGGGTGCCCATATACAAAAATGTACATGAAATTTCAGGGAATTCACAAACTCCCTGAGGTCAACTGGGGCTGTTGGCGGTAGAGGTTTTGAGGAAAATGCTATGGACAGAGACAAAGAAGTGACAGCTCATCCTGGGAGACTGAGGACCATCTGGAGGTATAAGGTCAGGCAGGCCTTGGAGGAGGGCCAGGACGTACATTCCTACCCGCACTGAGGGGCAGAGCCCAGCCTGCCCAACCCAGAACAAAGCCGTCCTGGGGAATGAGAGCCCTTGAGTCTTACTGGCTTCCATCCTGAGTTTCCTCTTTCTCTGGTGATGTCAGGCTGGGACTGTGCTGGGCCCTCCGTGGGGATGTGAGAAGGGCTGAGGCTCTGCAGACCCTCAGCATGCTGAGGAAGTATATGTTTTCATTGCTTGACCAGATCTGGTGGAGAGAGGAGCCTTGCACAGGCCGCAGATAGGAGTGTCTCTCCCTGGGAGGGGCCCCTGCTGTCTGAACACATCTGTTTTGATTTGGTTCTTAAGCTGTGGATTCATTTAATAAATGGGGCCTTTCAGTGGGTTCAGCTTTTTATTCCCCCATCAGGCACCAATTTAGAGAGGCTCGACAGATTCTCCATGCACATTTGGCTTTGAGGAATGGAAACGGTGCTTCTTCTAACCTCCTTCCCTCCAGCAGGTGGTTTGGGGTGGGGGCAGGGAGGGCTGCAGCCTCCTGAATATCTGCTGGTCTTTTCCCATCTTTGTTCCTCTTTCTCATTACTCCAGTGACAGCCAGAGTCCCCGGGGAGGAGTAAGACTGTTAGAACAATTGAGCTTCACTGCTTCAGGCCCATCACCATCCAATAAGCTGACAACTGTGACTGGCTCTCCTTCAGCCACTGTATGATGAGCTGCTGGCAGTGAGGACTGTTGGG